>CM024690.1:762551-1302551 GCA_014182735.1 Corymbia maculata | reverse complement strand
ATCCGTCGGGCTAGCCATCTGGATCATCCTCATGATCGTGTTCTTCAATGGGTTCGTGTACCTGAGCATCGTCTGGCAGCTGGCGAGCGTGGTCTCTGTCCTGGAAGAGGAGAATTACGGGATCAAGGCCATGGTCAAGAGCATAAATCTTATTGAGGGCAAGCTACGAGTCACGAGTTTCGTCTTCCTGCTGTTGGCCTTGTTCTATTGGGGGATCATGATAGTGTACCAGGTGTTTCTATGGTATCATTGGAACTTATTATTAGAGTTAGTCGTTGGCATCCCCTGCGTCGTCTTGCTGACGTTCCTGTTCCTGTTCGGCCTCGTGATCCAAACAGTGATCTACTTCGTCTGCAAGTCATATCACTGCGAGAGCATCGACAAGCCGGCCTTGGCCAACCATCTGGATGCTTACTTTCAGCCTGAGCCTCAGAGGGAAGCCACCAGGGATGTCCAGCTAGGGCAAGTTCATGTCGCCACCAGAGATGCTCGGCTAGATCAAGTTTATGTCTGAAGTTCAAATCAAAACTCTCTCTACTAGCTGAATAAGAGCCAAAACCGACAAACATTTATGGTCCTTAGCTTTAAGTCTGCGAGTGTAATTATGAATTTCTTGTAAGTTTGTTTGATCTGGAGCCATGTGTACTTCTTGATGTGTCCGACGTAGGGAAAGTGAAAGAAATTCCAGCGAAATGGGTTTGTATCAACAGTGAATATTAATAAATATTCTTCTTCTTTCTAACTCCTGTGATAATGTTAAGTTGGGTTTGTCTCATCCTTCCTCGTCCGGTAACTAGCTTGGATTTAGCAACCCGCTTAATTTGGTAATTTGGATGGTTGAAATTAAAAGCAATCCATGAAATGAAAGTTGGAGAAGTAAGCTCAAGGCGTGCATGATAATTATTTTGTTTTTCTATTTTTCTATTTTTTTATTCTCAAGAATAGACTTGGAATAGAATCCGTTTGATAACACAATTTTATTTTTTTTATTTCTAAAACAAAATTTTATTGCATATTTAGGTTTGAAACAAAGTCAAAAGTATTTTTTTTACTCTTTTATTTTTGGAATAAAAGTGAGAAATAAAAATTATTTTCATTAGTCGCTTTTGTCACCGTCCACCCCTTGCCATCGGCACGTCGCTTACCGCCCTCTCCTGCTACCACTCAAGGGGGAGAAATTTTCTATATCGTTATCAAATAGATTTCTATTCTAAAAACATAGACTTTATATCATTATCAAATATCTATTTCACCTCAGAATCTCATCTAAGGAATAGAAATAGAAAAATCAATTTTTAGCCAGAAATTGAGTTATGAAACAAAATGATTATCATTCATGCCCTCAATATGGAAATCTTCTTAACAAGTGAGAAAAAAAAAGGCTTTGCCTTGATATGAGAGAGAGAGGGGGGCTTATGAATGATGAGAAACCAGATAAATAAGGTTTCTACTCTAATATTGTGACACAGATTTAATAAGAGATTGATTAAGCACACGACTGTTCTTCCCGATGAGATTACCATGTCAAGACTTCTACATTCGCACGGATATAACTCCTCGACCTTATTTACCCAAGGATATCTGGTGATCTTATTGGTCTTTTTGGGTGATAAGAGGTAAAAGCTCATATCATTTCGTCATGATTCATGATTAATGTTTCTTCCTTCTCCCTTTGTATTGTCTACTGAAATTTCTAGAAGCGACAATAGTCGACACGTTGTGAGGGATTGTATGATATTATATGAATCGCCGCATTTGGAAATTTCCTTAGGCTATCTGCTAGTTGCTCTGCTTGCCTTTTTGCCACTGAATGTGGTTCAAACCTTCAATGAGGATAGGAGCTAAAGCTCTGGAATGAGTGTAGTTGGACACTACAGCCAATCTCGGACTTTTCTATGCGCACATCGTCTCAACCCAAAAGGGTCCAAAAATCAGGACGATTGAAATAACGGGCATTAATGGTTTGTAGCCTTAGAACAAACAAGTCCGTGGAGATCACCGTTGCAATTCATCTCTTTCTAAAACCCCTAGTTTTCCATTATTACTTCGGGACATGAAAACCATGGTATAAATGGGACAATGCCTCTCCAATTTGATGCTTTATTTGGACCATATATATATATATGAATCCTTGGAGACAACGAACGATTAAAATAAACATTGAGGATAGAAGTATACCACAAGTACCAAAACTTGATATGAAATGACACTTAAGTATCAAAAGTTCCGAAAGATATATTAACTGTCACTTTTTTTGAAACTTGTGACATTTAAGTATCAAATCCAACGAAGGGTGTCAAAAATTTAACGTGACTTATTTTTAATAATATAAGTCACCTTCGTGACTCGCCTAAAAGCTAAATCAGCAAAGAAGAGCCAAAATGACGTGTTTTGCCTTGAATTTGAATTTTAAAATAAATATTAATTAAATTAAAAAAAACTAAATTTATTAAAAAAAAAAGAAAAAGAAAGAAAGAGATTGTAGCAAGGTTCAATAAGGGCTTGCACAACCCTCGTGGCCACCATTCCATTGTCACCAGGAAGGGTTGGTGCTAGCTGGGTGAGGGATGGCGCTAGCTAGGTGAGGGTTGATCAGGGTTGCTGGGCCTTGGCCAATGGTCCAAGCCCTCACCCAAATTTGGGTTGATGGTCACAAGTGCAAGGGCTATGCAAGCCCTTGCCAAACCTTGCTGCAATCTTTTTTTTAAAATTTAATTAGTATTTATATTAAAAGATAGCCACATCAGCACAAAAAACAACATCGTTTTGAGCTCAACTTGTCGGAAAAAAGAAATGTTAGCCATTTGGCTAAAATTTCTGGTTGTTGGCATTCAAGTGATCTATTTTTTATATGATTTTGGCACTTAAGTATCTTCATTGCCAAGTTTTAATACTTTGAATGTCTAGCACTCAAAAGATTGAGTTTCAAGTGAACAATTCATTCATATTTGTGCTAAGGATTTAAACGTGGTAATCAATCTACAAATAATTACATAAATAATCGAGTAGCATGAAACTTTGTCGTTGAGAGCCACGTTATTTTAAAGCTCGATTCCCTTTCGCTTTCCTTTATGTTACTAAAAATCCAATTCGTTTTGCATTAATTAGATATAGAAGGGCCTAATTATGTTTTAGCATTGATGTTCTTAAAAAATTAAAATGGGTTCATAAAATATAAGAAAAGGTTGAGCGAGCCTAGGCGAGCTCCATATATTTTGGGGACAGAAGGTTCATAACAATAGACTTTGACCTGGTTATTAGTCAAGTAATTATAAGGGTCAATACCAACAAAAATCCACACTGATATAACCGTAGCATATTTATGCCAAGCTAATTTATATGTCACAAAACTCCTGAACTGTTACATCCATACCACATTTACTCCCAAAAATCCTAGATCTACCACAATTTGGGGTAAATAAGACATGGGTATACTAGTTTGGGGTAAATGTGACATGAGTCTACCAATTCGGGAGTTTTTGTGATACAGAAATTCAATAGACCAAGTCAAGACTTTTTGTGACATAAAAATTATTTTGAGGTAAATGTGGTGGCACATATATAATAGTCTGGAGTTTCTTATGGTATTTATTATTATTATTATTATTATTATTATTATTATTATTATTATTATTATTATTATTATTATTATTATTATTATTATTATTATTATTTATGTTCACATTCCTAGAGGATCCAATGCCCAAAAGTGAATGCATAAGTCAAATCTTGGTAGAAAAGCTTAGTGAGAAGAGGATTAATTATGGGATAAATGTGGAATTAATGGACCAAGTCGGGATTTTTTGTAACATAAAAAATTAATTTGTGGCAAATGTGGTGGCACATATATAGAGTTTTTGGTGGTATTAATTATTATTGAATGTTGACGTTCCTACAGGACCCAATGCCCAAAGGTGAACGCACAAGTCAAATATGGGCAGAAAAGCTTAGTGAGAAGAGGAAGCTCCTATGATCTCCTCCACCACCATCACCATCACCATCACACCAATAAAAAAATCGAATTGCAAGAGGACCAAAGCCATTTCAAAGCCATTCCCAAGTATGAACTATCGGTTAGCATTCACATTCACATTTCTAAACATGAATCGTGATTCACGGAAATGACAATGAACTTACAAAAAGTCAAATTCCACTTGTGATGAGTTTCTAAGGGATGCGCTTAAGAGACACGTGGACTTATTTCCGACCGTTTAAGTTTTTGAGAGAAATAGATAACTATTGCAATACAAGAGCTTTAAGAAAATCATATTTAAAGCAAGTTGCTCCGATCGATTACTTCAGTTCACTGCACCTATGTCACATCATGACATTGTGAAGTAACCATCCCAACTTTCTAATGTACCGTCCGGTTCACACATGAAAGGTAAATGTTAAGAGTGAGTTCAATATGCATTCCATACATGGTCTGGTGACCGGTCTTTCAAGAAAGTCCCATATTTGTCCGGTAGTTTTGTTGTTAGGTGATGCAACCGATAAATTTCATCGGTGGCCACTAATTTTTCGTGGACTTCACGGTTAGGTCATTCAACGTCGATTGCAATCACATAATGCACTAAGCTTTTATTTCTTTGCGATCGATGCTTTTCTATTGGAATCTGCCGAAATTTCTCAGCAAGATGTTGACGTAGCAGACACGTGGTCAATTTATGTGGACGCCACGTCTCTGTCACAGGGCCACGATGTCGACATTTTGCCAAATAGTGATTATTGTGAACAGGAGGTTGGTCGGGTAGTTTGTGGTGACATTGCATGTGGCATGATGAAGAAAATAGTCGGTCAAACTAGTAGTCAAAAAACACAAAGTAGAGATTAAGAAAACACTAATTACACATCGTATATTGTAATGATACTATGCATGTTTTCGGTTCGCAGTCCGTTTGGATGATCTGAGCAGCTTGAGAAGCATCCTGGCCTTCGTCTTGGTCGTATCTCCACACTGGCTCTGCAGAAGCAGTAGCAACTGAGTCAGAGCTCCTGCTTTTAGCGCAGCTTCTCTTGCCTCTGATGAATCGTAGCACAAGAGGATGAGCGAGTTCACCGCACTCTCGCTCCCTCCATGATCCGATACTCTGAACAACGTCTTGACCAGAGCGCTCGTTACGCCCTGCGGGTCATCGAGAATCGCCCGTTTTGCCTTGTCGATTCCTAGAAGACGCTCGAGCAATCGCATCCCCAAGTGCACTGCCGGTGCTCTCTCCTGCGTCTTGGCATGTGAGGTGTATGCGAGGAGTCCGTTGATTAGGCCTTCTCGCAGCAAGATCTCTCGGATTGATTCCAGAGAGCATAAAGACGATATGGCCTTGATTGCTGCCTCGGAGACCTCAGGATCTTGGTGAAGGAGGAGGATCATCCCACGGATGATTTGGAGCCTATGGCCAAGCGTAGTGAAGAGCTCTTTGGTCTCAAAAGACGATGACATTGTCTCGACAAGTCGGCACAAACTGATCTTGGTGGTGACTGTTCCGTGCTCGAATAGCACTAGGAATGATGCCAATTTCGACTGTTCTTTGAGCATATTGAGACACTGAAGCCCACCAAGGTCCAACAGTATCAAAGTACAAGATAGAGCTTGGTCGATGAAATGCGCATGATCAGGACTTGGAGCGGAAGTCGCTCTTGATTCCGCATTCCCAAAAATTAGCTCCAACAACATAGGCAAGAATCCCAACCGGAGAAAAGCAGCACATTTCAAGGGAGACTCCGCAGACATAACCCGAACTCTGCCAAGCATGCGAACCTTGTCAGGTAAGGTAGACTCAGGGGACTCAAGGCTGTGTCTCAAGGCGATGAGGCAATGGTCAGGATCAATCGTCCTGACATGATTGGTACCGGCTTCATGACCCAGTTGGAGCCACTGCTCAATCAAATGCCGGAGAGTGTGGTTCGGGACGACAGACGGGTCGTGGAGCCTCTGCATTGTGACAGGGCAGGTGAGGTTACCAGCAGCGAGCCACTTCTCTATGCTCGACCGGTCATAGGTCTGGCCTGTGCACAGAGTGACCGGGTCAGTGAACAAGTCTAGGCTAATTGGGCATCTGAACAAATGGGGAACACCCATTTCTGGGTCTTTCATGAGGAATTTGGATGAGCTCAAATTGTTCAATCTTTGAGATAAGGCAACAAAAAAGAACCCAAAAAGATGGGGGGAAAAGGACCAGAAACGAGCAATCAATTTGTGAAGAAGCAGATCATAGTGAGAATCCAGAAACAAGGCAGAAATAAGAAGGGCAGTCTTGGTGGCAGCCAGATGAAATGAAAACACCAAGAAACAAGCACTAGATGAGGAAGTCCAGGACAGAATACAGTACACCCAGAAAGATCACAGCTAAGTAATACAGAATTATTGTGAGAAAAGCTCTCTCTCTCTCTCTCTCTCTCTCTCTCTCTCTCTCTATAAATATGTATATTATATAAGGGAATATTTATGAATGCAGTTCGGTCAAACTGACCCACCTAGAAAGGGTTCATGGGGCATTGTCTTTGAAGTTTGAATCTGCCCCACATAAGTTGAAAAGGATAGCGCATGATGTTGTTTTTTGAAAGGAGAGGTGCTGGTTTCATGAGCATGATGAGAGGTGCAAAAGCAATCATTTTAATAGGAATCACCTTGCTCACAAGGGAAAAACTAAAATCGTACCATCCATCTTTAAGCAACATCATAAACACAACCAATCACATAAATGAATTGAGTGAGATCTTTCATTTTTGGGTGCATCTCATAGATTCTTCATATATGATTGGTTTGGTATAATAGAACGAGCCTAGATAATACTAAATTATAAATTAGAGATCACTCATTCATCAAGCCATGATTGTTATTGTCTAGAAAGGAAATGATTATTAGGTCTTACTAGGGGGGATATGATCAAAAGTCCATAACAACGGGTAATATTTATTTTTTAGCAACAATCTATACCAAAGCAATAATTGTTGAAGATCAAAATATTAGTCTTTAATCAATTTTTTTCAAGCGATACACATAATTACTTTCTAGAAAAATGTTTCAAATTATTGATTTTTCGCCAAATATATCGAATAATTGAAATTTGACTATTATTTAGTCATTTGCTTTTCGGGAATCGGAAGAAAATGTCGCTTTCAATTTTGGAATCTTTGAAAAAAATTATGCTTTTGATTTCTAGAAACTAGGGAGAATTTCACAGAAGATAATGTGCTGACTTTAGGCCAAGAATATTTGAGCTTTTTCCATGCATCTTTTTGACAAAGGAATTTTCGTACTGGGAATTGAAATAAATGCACAAAAAGAAATAATGGCATGTACATGTGCATGCATGTAGAGAGGGGAAAAAGAATAAACCAAGAATAGAATTCCATCAAGTGGCTCTACAATCACTCTTTTAAATGACCCCACGCCTACATTCAGGTTTTACTTCCTTGCCAGTTTATGACCGAATTTCACTTTGCACTTGGTTTCCATTTAGCACGTCACTTGATCTAGAAAATCTAAGCCCCAAGGAATAACCAAGAATAGGTTATTTCAAAGAAATAAAATTGGTTCAAAAATCTCTCAAGTGATAGTTTTGCGCACGGGGAGAGAGAGAAAGAGTTTATAGAACATCGGCTCTATGGATATTGATTATGGATCCGATCAGTTTGAGGAGTCTGGTGTTCCCCAAATTGAACCGTTACCAAGATCTAATTTGAGACCCAACTTTACTATGTATATATTTTTTAATCTCACGGTTAATCCCACCAAAAGAATCTTTGTCCAATGAGATACCAATACTCTAAAAAAATTCATCTTGTAAATATTTCAAACTTGTACCGGTGACTCAAAAATACCTTTCATCATAGGTCCGTCCATAATGAACATTTAAAATCCTATGTGGCATCACCACGCATGCTACCGCCTTAGGTTTTTTAGGCCATTATTGAAAACGTCGAATCGTTGAGTATCAATGTCTAGAAAAGTTTAGACAAATAATGATTTCATCAACAAAATATAATATCCCCATCTATATATATTGGGTCAAAATCTTTTTCTTATTAAAATTTACGAAAAATCCTAAATTAATGACCGTTAAATATTTTCACACTTAGTACTAGGCAAAAAAATATTTTTTAAGGGTGAGGACAGGTTCTCCTTGGTAAAAGGACAGTATTTTGAAGAATAAACCTCTAATCTAGGATAAAATTTACCCTTAGTTAATATGCTTAGAGAGTGATTGACGCAAATGAGTACGCTAAGCAGTGAGTAAGATAAGCTAAAGTTTCTTTGCCCTTTTTGATGTCTAAATTGGGGAAAAGGGCACCAAAACCAAGAGAATGATGGGGATAGAAGTCGAATCGTTGAGTCGGGTGAAGAGACAAAAATTATAGGAAATACTTGAAAGGGGAAATATTTTCAGGAGCCGGCATACGAGGATGACTCAGCCAAAGACACTTGGCAATAACGGGAAAGTGGCGCTGAAGCTCAAACTAGCTAGACTCGATGAGAGCACATACCTCATCGGCCAAAACAAGATGAAAAGTACAGAGCACCGAGACTTGTTCTCATGCATCGACGAGCGTGCATGTGTCAGTCCTTTGTACAGAGCAATAAGAACAAGTCGATCCGATGCAATCAGTATAATATGCTATATCGACGAAATCCTTGGAAACTTTGATCGATGGGTGACAAAAGATGTACCGAGAGAGCCGATGTCTAAAAAATCTAGGGTGTTCAACATGAGTGACCTTATCGGAATCTCAACAAAATTTGGTTATAAACGTTGTGAAAGTTCCCCAAAGTTTACATACTTAAAATATTGGCACTTAGAGGATTCAAAATCAGTAATTTCCACTCCATACAAATGAAGATTGGTGATACTAGCCAAATGAGAAGGGTGATAGACATTGGTCTCAATGGTTATTAGCTAGTTATATGATAGTCACCAATAGCTACATAATTTAGTTATCAACGATGGTAGAACTTATCGACAACTATGAACAATGATTATCAATGATCATCAACTACAACTATTGACATGCAATGGCAAGTGGTCAACAAATGTCTCGTTTCAATGACAAAACCAATATATAGCTAGTTATTAAATTTGGCTATGCGTTGGGCACAAGGAAAAAAAGTAAGGGCACCGAGCAAAAATATCGATTAACATTATGGATATCAAGGGGTCAAAATCGCTCATAGAGAGGATTGGCATGCAATTAGGAAGCCTAAAATCATGGAGATGCAGTTGTAACTACATTTAAAGTATTAACAACTCATAAGCAGTTGCATTTAGTCAGCTAAAGTCAATATGTAATTATTAGTAAATAAAGATACTGCAAATGCTATAACTTTTGCACGGTGCTTACTTAGGTAACATAACTCCTTTTTTTTTATCATTTGAGTGACATAATTTCTAAAAAAAATTCACTTTAGTGTCATAACTTTCATTATAATCACTTAAGTATCATAACTTTTAAGAAACATTTACATAGGTATTGAAAATTTGACATAGCACAGCACTTGTGGTGAATATTTTTTAAAAATTATGCCTACTAAAGTGATTGATTGAAAAGTTATATTTCACTTAAGTGATTAGAAAAAAAAAATTATAACATTCAATTAAACACAAATTTCAAGTGATAAAAAAAAAGTTATAATGCTCAAGTAAGCGTTTTATAAAAGTTATAACATTTGTAATATATTTTCCCTAATTTTAGAAAGGGATCCATCATGAAGAATAAATTTTTGATGTAATTTAATCAATTTATTAGGCTTCATTTTTTTTTATAGAAAATGGATGACTTGGAAAATATTTTCTTAAAAAATATCATATGTATTGTTTACAAAAATAAACAAATAAAAAAATTATCATTGTCCACAAAAATTTTAAATATAAATTATTGTCAATATTGAAAAAAAAAATATTCTATTAAGTAATTATATCAAGAGATATAAGCAATCATTTTTTTAAAAATTTTTCCAAATCATTTATTTTTGGCCAAAAAATAGAGCCTTAATTTTAACATCTTTTCATTTTCCATCATTTACAATCCTTTTCCTATCCAAAATCGCCATTGAACTCGTCTCATAAAAAACCAAAAATTTTCACTGAAATACTTGGGTCATTTTTGGTGAAATACTTTTTATCACAGCTTGATTTGGTAAGTCGTCTCTTGATCTTCCAGCGATTGCGCAATTAGGGTTTGGTCATTATAATAAAATTTTAAATTTGTTTGGTCAATAAAAAAAAGATTACCTACTACAAAAATCTTAGACTAGTATATCCATGCCACATTTAATCCAAACTAAATTTTGTGTAACAAAAATTCCCAAACCAGTACACTTTACCCCATTTACTCTAAATTAATTTTTGTGTCACAAAAAATATCAAATTAGTACATTTGTGCCACATTTACCTGAACTAATATATCCATGTCTCATTTACCCTAAACTATAGTAAATATGAGGTTTTGGGGGGAGTAAATATGACATGAGTATACTAGTTTATGATAAATATGTCACGGTTATACTTATTTAGTATTTAGTTTGGGGTAAATGTGGCATAAGTACACCAATTTAGGGTAATATATCATGAGGGAACCAATTTGAAAAATTTTGTACACAAAAATTAATTTGAGGTAATTGTGCACCGATATACCAATTTGGGAGGATTTTAATGGTATTAACCCTTAAAAAAAGTCCTTATCATTATTTTAAAATAGAAATGAGTCTACGTCAACAAAATTCGTAGCCTGTTCATCTGATTTATACTATCAGTCCTCTGTTTTTAATGCCGATGGCATTCTATTGGAAATGGAATATCGAAAGTGTGCTTATTTCATCTTCTTCCCTGTGGGATTCTTTGGAGGGGTTAAAAGAAAAGTTATATGCCCCACCACTGCTGCAATTTCTATGGAAATAATCATCAATCCCATGTTTAGTTGGGTTGCCATGTTGGATGTTTTGCGTGCCAAATCATGTGCTGGAGAATAGAGTCTTAATCAGTAATCATGGTACGCAGTTAAATCAGGGAATAATGGCACTTCATCATCGCAAGGAGTCAAAGTTGTCATTAATCAGTGGGTTAGGTCTCACCATATACTACAAATCATGTTATTTTACAATTTCTTTTTGTTGACGTGAACGCACTATGAGATTCTCAAGATTTTGCAGCAAGGAAAAAAATTAATATGAAATGAAAAGGTTCACAAAGTTGAGCGCCAATTGTTTTTGTGGATTAAGGCATGTTCAACTGCTCATTGCACCATATTTTTTAATCAACGAAAACTGAGATCCAATTATATGTTTTTTATATGCAGCTGTTCACAGTTGTAGATATAAATAGAAGTCCTTCAGGCTTCATGTAATAGTAACGCCCCATTGTCAATGGATTGGAAATTGTTGTTTGTGTAAATAAATTTCTTTTGTAAGTAATTATCATGAGTTTTGATTGGATATTGAAACAAGAAAAGCCCACGGTGACCATTTTAAACATATCATTAGAGGTGGCAAAATGGCCATGGGTCAAATTTAGATTGCCAGAATTATATTATTAAAATGGGTCAAACTGATTTGAATGAGTCAACTTGGGTCTAATCCATGTTCGGCCCACTTGAACCCATTTGACCCATTAGTTTGACATGTCTACATACAATAGAGAATTACCACCTTTAGTAAGATTTCTTTGTATGCATAGCATTGCTTGGATGCATTTCTCTACTCACAATGGTTCGTCCCATAACCATTTAAAGACTTTCAATTTTACAAGAATGCATGTGACATCATAGATTATCTTCTATTTATTATGTTAGCATATATATTATGTTATATGGAAATAAAATTTCATAGTGAAATTAAAATAAAACATCATTAGCATGTCCTAGGCCTGGCCATCATGAGTAGTGGTGTCTTAAGCCCGACCTCTATGGACCCAAGCCTTGGCACAAGGGTTCCAAGCTTGGCCTCTTTGGATACAAGCTTGGCCTCTATGGATCCTCACAGGACCTAGCTCCAGCTTGGGACTACTACCAAGGCTAGGAACAAGCGTTGGGGTTCTTGTACCTAAATGTAAACTTTTGGGGTTCTTGTACCTAAATGTAAACTTTTTTGTCCAACCGTCCATATCTAGTCATATTTTGGAAAATCATATCCGACTTTTAAGAAAAATATTTTATCTAAATTTAAGTGTAGATTTCCTGTTGACTCATTTTTCTAAGGAATCCAAAATGCCGGAAATTGAAAAAAATATTTTCTCAAAAAATATTTTCATAAAACAAATGAACCTAAGGGTGTATTTATTTTACGGAATATAAATGATTTAAAAGATATTTTCCTAAATATAATTATTTACATTGCTTACATAAATGAACAAATAAAATATATTTTCATTGTCCACAGAAAATTTTAAACATAAATTGTCAACGATAATGAAAATATTTTTAATTATTTAATTATTTCAAGTGATATAAATAGTTTTATAAATAATTGAAAAGGAATATATGTGGATGCAGTTTAGACTGACCCACCTAGAAAAGGTTAAATGGGGGCATTGTCATTCAAGTTTGAATTTGCCCACATAAGTTGAAAACGAAAGGGCATTATGTTGTTTTTGAAAGGAAAGGTACTGGTTTCATGAGCATGATGAGAGGTGCAAAAGCAATCATAATATAGGAACCACCTTGTGATTTGGGGAAAAAAATAATCGTAATTTCATTTTTCTGAGCAAAATTGTCAACAGAACCAATCACAATACAATTATGGATTGAGAACTAATATCCCCAAGTGCATATCGCAAATTTTTTGTACATGGTTGACTTGGTACAATGAAATGACTGTTGACAATTATGAATTATGAGATGGATGCCACTCGTTATCAAGCCATGATTGTTCTATTCTAGATAGGAATGATACTTATGCACGAGTCTCACTTGGGTGGGTATGATCAGTACTCAACAGAGTAGATACCCCCAACACATTCAAATTTCAATTTTTTTTTGTTTTGGTTATCGGGGCTGAATCAAACTAAGAATTGAAAGTTCACTTCTACTGAAGGACCCTAGAGTTAGTGAACACTTCACACCAAACTTAAAATTCACTGAGGAAGAGATAGAACACATTCTGACCAAACTTTATTCGAGTGAATTGTGAACTAAGATTCTATAGATAATGTTTTAAGGAACATTTAGCAGCCAAGGAGGCGACAACTTTTGTATATAGGTTAGAGATGATAATTGTAAGTTTGAAAAGGCTCGGAAAGTAGAAAAATCTCTTTCACAAAAGATCAATGATTTGAAAATATTTTTGTAAAAATGTTTTCCTTAAAATGATTTTCGATATCACTTAAAAAAATTAATCAAAGAAAAATATTTCAATTTATTAAAAATAATTTACGACTAAATATTTTTGTTGATGATTAAAATATTTTGTTAATTAATTTATTAAGAGATACAAACAATTAAGGAAATTGTATTTCGAATTTTAATCTTCCACCAAACAAAGCCATCCAAATGAGAAGTAGATTTTGAAATCTTTGGAAAAAAAAAAAATTATGTACCGGATTTCTAGAAACTGGAGGGGATTTCGCAAAAGAAAATGTCGTCACTTTTGGCCACCTTTTTCAGCATTTTCAATTCATCTTTTTGACAAAGGAATCTTCAAATTTTGGATTGAAAATGATGCACAGAAAAGATAATGATATATGCATGGGCATGCATCTAGAGAGGACCAAAAAGGAGGAGTTTGCTCCAAACCAAGAATAGAATCCATGTTCTACGCAATCACTCTTTAGAATGCCCCCAACTGAACATCTCGTTATGCCCTTTGTACATTTTATGACCAAATTTCACTTTGGATCGGGTTTTTACATGAGTAACATTAGAGATGATATCTCTAAATTTTGTATATATCTCAAGATTGCACATTATCTTCATTGATTTATCTTGATTGGTTACCATAAGAAAATGGTCAAGAGAATCGGACAAGAAAGAAGATGAAATAGGGTGTACTACATGGCCACAAGATCAGTTTCCCGTTTCTAATAGAATGCCCTCTGCAGCAAAAGCAAAGGAGGATTGATGGCATGAATCGGCTGAATCAGATATCAAATTATCATAGATGATCTTCCTTGATCGATCCTCATTGATTTTAATTGATATTGTAAAATTCAGTTACCATATTTAGCTATCCCGTAAAAACCTTATAAATAGGCTGGTGCGGTTTTTATCCTCACATCGAAATATACACAAGTCTCGGGATTTCTCTCTATTGCATATCACTTCTCAACACCAGTGATTCAAGCTATGGCCCCTCCTCCTCCGTATCCGCCATACCCGTATATGTATCCGTCGTATTCGTATGCAGCACCTCCCTATCCATATCCGCCACCAAAGCCGCTCGTGTGCTCTAAAGCAGCTCCGCCTCCGCCGCCAAATTGGCATTGGCGTCCGTCTTCAAAGGGCGGGTGGGTTCCGCACGTATGCTGCCATGACAAGCCACCACAAGGTACTCAGGTTGAAGACATCCTGATCGAGGTCCGCCGCTTTCACATCGAACCTGAACCTGAAACTCGAACCATCCGCTATATCCGCTTCGATGTATAGATGCGATCGCAGAGAAGGTTCGGCTTGAGTTTAGTGAAATGACACACACCCTAGCCACATTGATGGATTTCTTTATAAATACGGGTCCATCTTCAAGTTTATAGTTGAGTGGCTTTTAATAAGTGTTTTTGTTGTCAATGCCAATGACATTATCGTATACAGTAGTCATGGGTTTTCATTACTTTGGTTCTTTCGTGTTAATGGATTTCCATTACTTTGTTTCTTTTGTGAATTCAAGGATATACTTCAACTGCTAGCTAACATCAGATTGAGTAAAGGGAGATGTGATTAATTATTGAAAAAGAAACTAACACGAAATGCCCAACTTGCAATGCACTCGGTTGTGCAGTAAGATGTGCATCGAACGCGCAAGGTAACTAGCAAGAGTAATTGAATGCTGTATTGTTGATCACAACAATGGAATGCTATAATATCAATTGCAATTGTTCACAATCAATCAAGAAAGATAATGCGCAATCCGGAGGGATACATAGAATGGGGGAATTATCATCTCTAGCACATACTCTTGTATAGAAACCAGATGCAAAGTGAAATTTGGTCATGAATTGAGTAGAAGCATAATCAGAATTTTAGTTGTGGGCATTCAGAAGAGTGACTGCCGTAGGGCATGGATTTTATTATTGGTCATATGTGTGTATGTAAGTATATATATTGTGCATTAATTTCAATCCCAATTTGAAGATTCCTGTGTCAAAATAGGTGAATCGAAAAAGCTGAAAATAGTTGGCCAAAAGTCGCCACATTTTCCTTTTGCGAAATTCCCGCTAGTTTCTAGAAATCCGGCTCATAATTTTTTTTCCAGAGATTTCAAACTCTCAATCCTTATTAAAATGATTTTATTTAGTGAAAATAAATAATTTGAAATTTTTTTTCTTAAAATAATTATTTGTATTGCCTTATATAAATCAATCAACAAAAATATATTTTAATCCTCAACGGAGAGAATAGAGATCGATTGTTATTGATAATGAAATATTTTTCATTAACTAATTTTTTTAACAAATACTGGCTATCATTTTTAGGAAAATATTTTCAAATCATTGATATTATGTGAAATAAATGTACCTAATTTCTGAGCCTTTTTAAATTTAGAGTTATCATCTCTATCCTATACACAAACTCGCCTCCCTGGCTGCTAAATGTTTGTTAAAACATCATCTATTATCTTAATTCACAATTCACTTGAACAAAGTTTGGTAAGAATCTTTTTTAGCTTTCGAGGCTCCTTCATGAGAAGTGAATGTTCAATTCTTGGTTGATTCAACTTCAAAATACAAATAAAAATTAAAATATGAATGTGTTGGATATCTACTATAATGCGTCCTTTTGATCATATCCACCCATGTAAGACCTGTACATAGTCATCATTCCCTTTCTAGAAGAGAACAGTCATGTCTTGATAATAAGTGGCATCCATATTATAATCCACTATTATCTAGACCCAATTCTATTAAACCAAGTCAATCACGTACGAAGGATAGGTGAGATGTGCCTAAAAATGAAAGTTCTCACTCCATATATGTATTGTCATTAGTTTTGTCAACTACATTGCTCCAAAAACAAGATTGCTTTTGCACCTCTCGTTATATTTCATGAAACCAGCACTACATATTGCCCTTTACTTTTCAATTTATGTGGGCAGATTCAAATTTCGATGACAATGCCCGCATTAACTTTTTCTAGGTGGGTCAAGAGCGAGCGAGAGAGAGACTTTGTTGCAATATTTTTTTGGGCATGTTGTATAATCTTTTCCACCATACAATAAAGTCAATTAAATAAGATCATGTTTATTCAAAATAATATAAAGATTACTATCTGATCAATAAAAAGGAAAAAAAAAAGACCAAAGAAATCACGAGGATCACGAGCAAGTCCGAGTGAATCAATAGTTTTCCACCTCTCCTTCCTTCCAATTGAAAACTAAAATCGTGCAAATAGAGTCAAAACTTGTTAAATTGTAGCATCTAAGGAAGTTTATCTTTTTCGTCACGTCTTTTTACCTTTCTTAGATAATTTTTTTGACCAAAGTCGCAAAGTCGGATGCCCTATTAAAATCTTAAACAAACTAAAAGAGAGTATACATTGACAAGATGAAAAATTAGTAGCCAAGTGTGTTGGTTCAACCGGTAAGGTTCGAACTCACTGTACATCATGCTTAGGTATAAATCCCGTTGCTAGTAGTCCCCTTTGGCAACGTTTGGTTATCTAAATTTTTAATTGGGTAGGATAGGATAAAATAGGATATGAAATCCATCGATCTTGTTATATTTTATCCACTAATGATATAATATTAAGTCGAATATATTCACATCAAATCAAAATACACACATTGTTAAGTATAAATGGCATATCAATATAAGTGAATCAGAAAGTTTACAAATGGAAATGATAAAATTCTCTCGCAACAATCTTACCTAAGTAATTTTTATTTTCCTTTTTTATATTATTTTCCTCTCTTTTTGTAATTAATTTCTTTTTTATTTCTTTCTCCTCCTTCCATCATTCTCTAATAAAATTTTATAAAATTGTAAACTATACTAATATACTTAAAATACTAAAATATGTAATATATATTTATTTATTTATTTATTTATTTATTTATTTTATATATTGAATGCATATTATTAGCTATAACTTAATTCAAATATGTAAATAAAAATAATATTTAATTAAATACTAAATTATTATTTTTTAATTTGAATTTATTATATTAGAATTCAAATATTATTTATATTGAAATATAATTTTAGTTTTGTTGATTTAAGAAATTTTTTATTTGAGAAAAATAAATTTCCAATCATGGATATTAGAAATCATATCCACATTTATCCTACTTCCCCGTCAGATAAGTATATCCAGCCTATATTCGCATAATATTCAACTTTATCCTATCTTGAGCAACCCTTGACTTTTGTAGAATATTTCTCTCCTTGCACACAAAATTATCACTTGAAAGATTAGTTAACCATTTTTTGTTTCTTAACGTGGAGAATATACTCTTTTAGTTAACCAAAATTATCACATGAAAAAATTCTTTAGGAGGCTGTGAACAAAACTTAGTGTCAAAGCCTTATCTATTAGTAAGCCAAGCATTTCCAAAACTTAGGTTGCAAGACAATTCCATTTCTTTCAGGGCGCGTTATCTTCCTAACTTGATCCTGATTGATGATAATTGATATTATAATATTTTGTTACTCTAAATAGTTATCTAGTAAAGCTTATAAATAGGTTCGTGTGCTCTTCATTTTTAACCATATCGAAATACACGCATATTTCAGATTCCTCCCTTCCGCGTATTACTACTCCTCAACACCAGAGATTGAAGCTATGGGGTCGTCCTATTCATATCCGGAGTATCCATATCCGGAGCCTCCTTATCCGTATCCGCCACCAAAATGTTATTTGTGTTCTAGAGCGGATCCTTCTCCGGCACCATGTTGGCAGTGGGTTCCATCTTCGAAGGGGACGTGGGCTCCGTACCAATGCTGCAATCACAAGTCATCGCGAGGTACTTGTCTAGAAGACGTCCGGGTCGTGGTCCGTCATGCACGTATTGAACCTGAGCTCGAAAGGCGAAGGGTCCGTTATATCCGCTATGATATATAGATGTGGTAGTAAAGAAGGTTCAGTTCGAGTTGAGTGAAATGACACAAGCCCTAGCCACATTGATGGACTCCTCTATTTATTCCATGGGTCCTTCTTCAAGTTTTTAGTTTAGTGGCCGTTAATAAGTGTCATCAAAGTCAATTTCAATGTTATTATCGTATATATCATAATGGGTTTTCATAACTTTGGTTCTTTTGTGAATGCGAGATACACTTCACTTTGGTTCTTTGGTGAATGTGAGTATACATTTCAAATGCTAGCTAACACCATATTTTAGATCTTTCATCTAAAAAAGGATGACACGAAATACGAGATCTACACTCAATTGTGCATTCAAAAGATCACCGAGTGCAAGATAACTATCTAGATCAATTGAATATTATAATATCAATCACAATTAATCATGATCAATTAAGATAGATAATGTGCAATCCCAAGGGAAATATAATCTTTAACATTACTCATGTAGAAACCGATACAAAGCGAAATTTTGGTCATAAATTGACAAGAGCCATAACCAGAATTTTAGGTGCGGGCGTTCTAAAGAGTGATTGCAGGGCGGACGGATTCTATTCTTGGCTTCGAATTACCTTTTTGGTCCTGTCTAGATGCATACCCATGTATATACCACTATCTTTTTCGTGCACTAATTTCAATCCCAATTTGAAGATTCCTTTGTCAAAAAGATGAAACGAAAAAGCTGAGAATGGTTGGCCAAAATGTCAGCACTAAATGAGGATGTCGTCCGGGACACGACACAATGCCCCCCCCAAAAGTGATATAGAATAATTTGTAAAAGAGCATAGAAACAGAAGTATGTAGCGGAGCTGGGGGGATAGACCCTCGGATTTTTGGAGTGGACCGCCCTAGACTTTTTGGAGGGTGTACTGGGTTCGCTTGTAACCTGTTGACTTTGTCCTTGTTATTTTTCTATTTCTTTTGGAGACCGTGGTCCAGTTGAGTGTTTGTACCATGTTCTCCCCCCTGTTGTATAGTTCTCTAGTTGATTTTATTACAATATTACCTTACCAAAAAAAAAAAAAGAATAATTGTGGGAAATGCTCTCTCTCTCGCATAAAGGAATATCTATTGCACGGTTTAGTCAAACTGACCCGCCTAGAAAAAGTTAATGGGAACATTGTCATTGAAGTTTGAATCTGCCCAAATAAGGAAAGGGCTTTATGTTGTTTTTCAAAGGAGCGATGCTGGTTTCATGAGTCTGATGAGAATTGCAAAAGCAGTCACAATATAAAATGAAATGGTAATCTCGCTGTTTTAGCGATGTTGTAAGTAGAACCAATCTCAATATATGAATTGAGGGAGAACTTTCAATCTTTAAATGTAATTATGATTGGCCAAGTTTAATAGAATGAGCCTAGTTAATTCTTAACAATGAAAAGTATATAAAACCTGTTTATAAGCTTTACAAAATAACTATTTAGAGTAACTGGATATTGCACTATTCATTACAATCAAACAAGATCGATCGACAAGCATTAATCATAAAATTGATTTTATATTCTGAGAGATATATAGAATCAAGAGAAATATTATACGGGTGAAAGGATAAGACTTATAAATTGATATGACTTGATTAAGAATACCTAAACTTGAGAGATAATTGAGAATCTTTTAACTTATGTTTAAAAGAAATAGAATCGTCCTCCAGCCCAACTTTTGGAGCGGAAATCATCATGCTAAAAAGCATGCTAACTTCAGAATTGATAAGTGCTTTGGCACAAGGTTTTGTGTGCAGCCTCCTAAATAATTACTCCATAAATTATTAGGTGATCAAATAGGAATAGTAAATTCTTGATGTTAATTTTTATGTTTGGGTTTTGCCCTTTTTACACCAAAAGAAATAAAAAGAAACAAAAGTTGGTTAATTTTGAGCATGCACATAGAGAGAGAATTTATAGAATATCCGTTCCCACCATTGATTGTCCTATAATCGGTTTAAGGAGTTTGGTATTCGATTCAATTTGCAAATCGAATCTGTGTGTAGATCTAATTTTGAGACCCAACTTAACTATATCCTTTTTTAAAAAATTTATCGTTATCATATACAATGAGTAATATTTCATTAATCTACCTAACTAAATTTCTAGTTTTGTAAATAATTAAAATTTCTGTTCCATTACTAAGCTGTGTGTTGTTTGGTTTGACTCTTTGCTTTTCTTATAACAGGAGTGGCTTTGCTTAGATGATGCAAATTTTCAAGTTATGACCCTATTTGCACTATTTTTTTTCTCAATTGGAACGAAGGAAAGGTGAAAACCTATTAACGCACTGAGATTTGCTCTTGATCCTTGTGATTTCTTTGTTTTTTTTTTCTCTCTCCATTTAAGCAATCGGATGGTAATCTTCACGATTTTGAGCATATGTGATCTTATTTAAGTAAATTGATTGTATGATTGGAAAGATCTTATATATTATTTTTATATTATAGGGCGTTTGAAACTATGCTTCCGACCAAAATATGTTCCCAAAATGAGTTTTCCTGTCACTTTTTTTTTGGGTTTACAAAAATAGTCCCCATACAATTATCCAAATTCAATTTTAGTCCATGTACTTTTTACTCATTACAACGGGGATCCCTGTAATAAAACTCGAACGCACAACTCTTGGGAATTTCTGATTTGAGGATCCCATCCCCAAGAATTCAGCACTCGGACACAAGACATCGGTGACCAAACCCATCTCCCTAAAGCCCATACTCAAGATCTCAGTGCCTGATCTCAAGATTAGGCACAAACATGCGAACTTGAGACCTAGACCAAGTCCTCTCGAAAGGATCCGAGGGGTCATATGTAAACCCGTCAAATGGGTGGGTCGGATCGAAAATGATCCGACCCATATTGACGCATTTAATCCGTTTTGATCCATATTCATGTAATATAGATCTAGTGACCCATACTCGACCCATGCCCAACTTGACCCATATTACTAAAAATCATTATTATTGTAGAGAAACCCAAACTCACTCTAAGCTCTATGCTAAATAAATAAAACTTCAAATCAAATTTTAAAAAATTAAAAAAAAATAGTAAATAAAATAAAAAATGTAAAAAACCTATAAATTGAAATATTTTTAAATAATTTCACCAATTAAATATATCTTTGTAAAAAACCTATAAATTGAGATGAATTCGAGGTGAGCGGCAAAGTGTCGCAGTCATTAGTAAATCACCATCACTCACTGAGTATGAGAATAACTCAAAGATTGAAAACACGTTTTACAGTTGAATCAAAAATAGGTCGAAAATGAGTCACACATTCTAACATATTTTTGATCTGTTAAGATAGAACATGACTCACAAAATGAGTCAATGACCCATCTTAACATCCCTAGTCATACGCACACAAGGCGTTTGAAGCCGAAGTCAAGACTCGACAATCAAACTCGAGACCTTGTGGCTCAATAGAAACTCAACGATGGAGTATAGGGGACTCAAACGGCCACACCTCAATGTTCTGATGCGAACCCAGTCCACGATGGCCTGGGCCGAATTTGATGGAGTTAGCTCGCATCGGCAAAGAATTTCCTGCTGAAGTTGAGATTGATTGATGGATACATGGGAAAGCAATTAACGATGAATTGTTCCTCAGGATCATCAGAGCCATCTTCATAGATAGCAATCTTGGCTAGCCGGCCTTTTCACTAGTCGACGAGGGCCTCATACCCTCTCCAGTCACTGGGAAGGGCCGACTATCGTCATGGATCTAGCAAGGGTTGATACCCTTGTTTTTATCTATTGGGTGTTAAATTTAATCACTCATTTAAATTCTTACTTCTAGAGTTTATCACATTACTTCTTAGACCAATTGTTTATCAACCATTTAGACTTTGTTTATTTTGCAAAAAATGATTAATTTGAAAAATAATTTCCTAAAAATGATTACTTGTATTGTTTAAGATAATTAGTCAATGAAATATATCTTCAATATCGACAATAATTAATGTCTAAATATTTTCATGAAAAATAAAGGTACTTCTCATTCATTCATTCATTTTGTAAGCAATACAAATAATTATTTTTAGGAAAATATTTTTCATATCATTCATATTCCACAAAACAAACTTAGGTTTCATTTGTTTCATGGAAAATGTGATATTTTTAATAAATATATTTTTAAAAGTCATTTCTCAGGAATATAATAATATTTTTCAATATTTGGTTGAAACCTGAAAATGAACTGAACAATAATTTCTGTCATTTAATGTAGAAAATCTAATTTGATTTTTATCAATATATATACACACTATTGGGATGCTAATAATTTACGCATAAGCAATTGGCAAAAAAGGTATAAGAACCAGAATATCGAGTTTGGCCTCAATGGACCTCATCTTGGGCGCAAGATCGAGGCATGGCCACCAAGGTCCCAAGCTTGGCCTTGATGGACAAGGGCGCAAGCACCGAGGTATCAAGCCAAGTCTTGATGGACTCAAGTATGGGCATTATAGGTCCAGCCTTTATGAACCCTAGCACAAGCACTAAGGATTGAAGCCCAAGCGCCAAGGACCTTGGCACAACCTTTATGGACTCAGGATCGAGTGCCGGGAACCAAAGCTCCAATATCAGGAGTCAAGCATGATCTTCGTGGACCCACCAGGTGTTAGGGATCCGAGCTTGGGCATTAGTATCCCACGCTTGGCCTTTGTGAACTCGAGCCTAGGTGCCAAGGCATTCATCACGAGTGCAAGCACCAAGGCTTCAAGCTTGACCTTGAAGGACCCAAGTGGACACCAAGGGGCCATACATGGGCATCGGGGTTCTAGGCTTAACCACAATGGATCCAAGCGTAGGTGTTAGGGACTTAGGCATGGGAACTAGGGTTGCAGGCCCAAGCTCAATGGACCCATGCCTCAGCACTAGAGAGCTATCAAAAAACCTAAGAAATAGTATTGGGTTTTTGTGGCAAAGCGTAAAGTTTCAAGTTCAAGCATCGATATTTAATCATATTTTAGAAAATGATTTTTTTTTAAAGATAAAATTAATTTTCTGAATATAAATATAAGTTTTATGTTGACTCATTTTCCTAAACAAATCAAATGCCAAATATTGAGAAAAATGTTTTCCCTAAAAATAAATTATTCAAAAAAACATATATTTTTAAAATCATCATTTAGGCTTCGTTCGTTTCACGAAAAATGTTACTTTTTTGGAAAATATTTTTCAAGAAATTATTTTCTAGGAAAACGTAATTATTTTCCGGTGTTCGAGATAAAACTTGATTTTGAAGTAGAAAATATTTTCCGCCGTTCGCTCGGGAAAATATTTTCCTCTATAAACTCTTTTTCAATAATTTTTATTATTTTATTTTTTAAAATCGTTATTTATTATTTGTTTAAATAGATTATTAAATTATTATTTTTTCTTTATTTTGTGTTCTCTCATTCCTTGGTCGATCGTCGGCCATGCCTCAAGCTCGCCTTGCTAGCGAGGCTCGAGGCTCGCCTACCTCTAGCGAGCTCGCATGATCAGCTCATTGGCAAAGTGAGTTCAAGGCGATGAGGCTCGGGCCTCGCAAATCGGCATTGCGAGTTATACAGTTTCAATTCGGAAAGTAGTTAAACTATCAGGAGGAAAAAGAAGCACAACGCCATGCAAAAGCTAAGTGAGGGAGATCAACCAATTAGAGCAAGTGATTGACTTTGTTCTACTTTAAAAAGGAGGGATTCGATTGTTTTGAAGGGAGCAAAGAGAGGCAAGCACGAGGGCACTAGGTTCGTGAAGCAAGGGAAGAGAGGATTACAGTTTTTTTTATTTTGAAAATAGGTAAATTTGGAAAAGTTTCCGTCTTGTGACGCTTGGGCGTTGCCGATCTAGTGAGCTCGGCTCGCCTGTCATCAGTCACCAACCGTTGCCATGGTCGACGATCGACCAAAAAGAAAAACAGCAAAAAGAAAAGCAGAAAAATAAAGAAAAATGAAATATAAAAATCGATTTTATTTAAAAAATAACAAAAAATTCGAATTTATGAAAAAAATAAAAAAAATTCTAAAAATAAAAGAAAAAAAGTGAGGACTAATGGAGAGTGTAAAATAAGAGAGAGTGAATGTAGAAAATGTTTTCCACTTTTGAAAAGTGGAAAACATTTTCTCTCACTTTAGAATATTTTTTTCCTTCATGAAAAATGTTTTCCCCAATAAATTTATTTTCTCGTAAACAAACGTCGGAAAATCTGGAAAACGTTTTCTGTAAGTTATTTTCCGTGAAACGAACGGAGCCTTATATCGTTTACAATTTTTCATTATCAATTTTGTAAACATCTTTATGAATGAAAAAAATATAATATTTTTTCTATCATTAATTGTCTATATATTTTTGTGAAAGATAAAAATATTTACCATTTACATCGAAATCAATTTCACAAAAGCTCCGTTCGTTTTACGGAAAATAACTTCTAGGAAAATGTTTTCCGGATTTTTCAACTATCGATTTTGTAGACATTTTTAATCATTAACTGTCTATATATTTTTGTCACTATCGATTTTGTAGACATTTTTACGAATGACGAAAATATAATATTTCTTATCATTGATTGTCTATATATTTTTGTGAAAGATAAAAATATTTACCATCTAGCTCCGTTCGTTTCACGGAAAATGTTATTTTTCTGGAAAAAAATTTTCAAGAAGTTATTTTCCAAGAAAACGTGATTATTTTCCAGTGTTCGGGTAAAACTTGATTTTGAAGTGGAAAATATTTTCCGCTGTTCGCTTGGGAAAATATTTTCCTTTATAAACTCTTTTTCAATAATTTTTTTATTATTTTAATTTTTAAAATCGTTATTTATTCTTTTTTAAAATAGATTATTAAATTATTATTTTTCTTTATTTTGTGTTCTCTCCTTCCTTGGCTAGTCGCCGGCCATGCCTCAAGCTTACCTTGCTAGCAAGGCGAGAGGCTCACCTACCTTTGGCGAGCTCGCATGATCAACTAATCGACAAGGTGAGCTCAAAGCGATAAAGCTCAAACCTCACAGATCAGCATCGCGAGTTATGCAGCTTCAATTCGGAAAGTAGTTGAACTACCAGGAGGAAGAAAAAGCACAACGCCATGCAAAAGCTAAGTGAGGGAGATCGACCAATTATGGCAAGCGATTGACTTTGTTCTACTTTAAAAAGGAAGGATTCGATTGTTTTAAAGGGAACAAAGAGAGGCAAGCACGAGGGCGCTGGGTTCGTGAGGCGAGGGAAGAGAGGATTACAGTTTTTTTTTATTTTGAAAATAGGTAAATTTGGAAATAAGTTTCCGTCTTGTGATGCTCGGGTGTCACCGATCTAGCGAGCCTGGCTCGCCCGTCGTTGGTCACCAATCAAGTTGCCGTGGCCGATGACCGGCCGAAAAAAAAAAAAATAGCAAAAAGAAAGACAGAAAAATAAAAATAAAAAATAAAAAATCGATTTTATTAAAAAATAACAAAAAGATTGATTTTATTAAAAAAATAACAAAAAAATCGAATTTATGAAAAAAAATATAAAAATAAAAGAAATAAGTGAGGACTAATGGAGAGTGTAAGATAAGAGAGAATGAATATGGAAAATGTTTTTCACTTTTCAAAAGTAGAAAACATTTTCCCTCACTTTAGAAGATTTTTTTTTGTTCATGAAAAATGTTTTTCCCAATGAATTTATTTTTCGTGAAACGAACGTCGGAAAATCTGAAAAATGTTTTCCTTGAAATTATTTTCCGTAAAACGAACGGAGCCTAAATCAGAAATCAAATTTAAGAAGATTTTGCGAATTTTTCCGCGAAACGAAGCAAGACCATTTCGAGGCAACGGTCCTCCGTTTCTGAAGCCCGGGCCCGATCGTTAACGAGAATGACGACGTTTCAATTCTGGGAGTCGCAACTTCTGAGGATCAGGCGGACACGTACGAAGTAAAAAGAAGCAGCAATGACTGCGGCAGCTCCAGCAACAAGCGTGGCCGCGTCAGTGGGCTGTCTGAGAGCAGTAGCCTCCTTCTCCTCGTCCACCTACTCCCACTTCTTGTCCACCTCTCGAATACCCAGATTCGTCAAACCCCATTTCATCTCTCTCCCCTCCTTCGTCGCCTCTCGGCCTTTGGTCGCCTCCGCCTCCATGTCGTACGATAAGGAACTCGCCGCCGCCAAGAAGGCCGCCTCTCTCGCCGCTTGCCTCTGCCAGGTCCCATCTCTGTAGAGTTGTATTTCGTTTCTTTTAAATCTGCGAGGGTTGAATTGGGTTGTTGAATGTTCGTGGGGACGGCTGAATTTTGAGCTTTTGAGTCGATTCGTCATTGTGGAATTGATGCCCACTAGCTCACTTTAGGTGATTTTCGTAATGTCGGGTCGAAGTGCTTGTGCTTGGTCGCTGAACTCGTGAGTGCGATTAAGGCATTCGTGCTTTTGATTGCTTCGATCGAATGAATTTGGAAGTTGGTCTCTTTTTCGTGGAGTATATGTGGATAATCAATCATTCGTTTTTATACCAGCTTTTCTGCTGATGAAAGGGTGTACTTTATTTGTTGTTGAAATTCATCACCATCACTTACTTGTTTCCATTGTATTCATCGACTTCAGTAATTTCTTTCTTTGCTCCTTATCCGGAAAGCTCTATGTTTTTTTCCCGGGAAAAGGACACCACGGGCCACAACTTTCCTATTCGAATGCCATAACTTTTTTTTCTTTTTTTCTGATCACTTGAATGCTATCACCTTATGAAAACACTCATCAAAAGTGCCATGCCATGTCAAGTTTCCGTGACTTGTTATTAAAAAGTTATGGCATTTTATGGTAGGTTTTTTAGCAGATATGGTACTCAAATGGTCGAAACAAATGGTTGTGGCACTCGAGCAAGTGCCATACAAAAGTTATGACACTTATGGTAGGTTTTTTAGCAGATATGTTACTCAAATGGTCGAAACAAATGGTTGTGGCACTCGAGCAAGTGCCATACAAAAGTTACGACACTTATGTTGTACTTATTTATTTTTTCTCCTATTGAGGGGTGATGTTCTATTTTCAATACATACTTACTAGTACGCAAGTATTTACTCACTGTTCTATCTATTGCAGAAAGTACAAAAGGAACTATTGCAATCAGATGTTCAATCGAAATCAGACAGAAGTCCGGTCACGGTGGCGGATTATGGTTGGTCTTCAATGCAATAATTTTTTTTTTTTTTTGCCTTGCTGTCATGGTGGCGGATTATGGTTGGTCTTTAATGCAATATTTTGTTCTTTCCTTGCTGGTTATCTTGAACAACAAAACTTGATCCCTGTTCTGGTACGTTGTATGTATATCTCCTCAAAGGCAACGATACAGACGATAACAGATGTCAGTGTGGACATGGATGTTTCTGGAATGAGTATTAAAATCAGGTTGTTCGGTGGAATCACAAGCCCTCAGTAACTTATTTCCCTTGTGTTCATAGAGAACTCCTGTGATTGAGAGAACTTGACATTTAGATAGACCAAGATTTTGGTAAAATTTGGAATTAGCAAAATCCTATGAGTTGCATCTTGTAACTGGATAACCAGCCAGTCCTCTAACCTGTTTCTAACACTGGGATAAGCTTCGTGCATCTGACTTGTCTTTGAAGAGCTCTTTAAGCTAGTATACCTCTTGTCATTCGTTTTTGCTTTTTTGTTTAAGTTGTCTAATAATTCTACCATTGGCTTGATAATTATCAAGATTATCTACAAACGAAATAATTCTAGATGCTAAATGTTCCATTACACTAGTGAAGCCAGGAGAATGCAGGGAATTTACATGCTGATGGTCCTTATGTGTTGTTCTGATCGAGATGGCTTATAAGTTCTCTTTTTGCAAAGTTGCCTTGAGAATCTGTGCACACCAGCCTCATTTCATTGCTCAATCTTCTTTGCTATTTTTTTTATTTTTCATGAAAATTCTGGTTAGGAAAAAGATCGTGTACTTCAGAACTATTGCTTGATTTGAATATTGACTTCCTCAGTAAATGAATTATAGACCAGTTGATCATGTGCTGACATGCATCCTAAAAGTCAGAAGAATCTTTCCTTTTCCTTTTTGGAAAATGAAAAAAAAACTGTTTCTATATTCTTCAGGATTAGCCATTTTTGCAGATCAAATGCAGTACCGCAACTTGACAGTCTTTTACTCGAGATATGCAGGAGTTTATTTTCTACGATGTAGGATTTAGAGTTACAAAGGGGTTAGCTGAATTAAATAGAACAGTTCTAGTTGCCATCCAAAGGCCTTGTCTGGCACCTCTTAGAAGAAAATAAGATAGCTCATGTGGTCAATCTAACCTTGTCGAGTGCTGTCACAAAGCTGATCAGAGAACCCATTATATATACACTGCAAACACTGACTGAAAATGGAATGGTCTGACTCATGGATAAGAATTTTAGGCATGACTTATGGAGGATCATAATAGATTCCTGATGGGTATGAACATGATTGGATTTAACCTATGTGCTTGATCTTTTTGACTTACTAATTGTTCCACTGTGGTGAAAGAAGCAAGCTTCTGATTAACTGCAAAGTATGTTTGCCGATAATATGCAACTGTGACATTTGGTTATTGAAGGTTCATGCTATGCCAGCTTGTGGAGAAGCTTCAACCTGTGCATATTGGGCTGTGCTTCTCATTTTCTCTTTTACCTTTTGTCTTATCTTCTCTTTTTGGTGCCAACCTTTTGTCTTATCTTATTTGCCAGAAACTAGGCAAGTTAGTTCATGAGTATCCATTTGCTTCTATATGTTATAGGCTGCTTGGGGTAATGCATCTGGTCATTTGGACAATCAGTGAATGCTTGTTCGATTTCTTAAATTTCTTTAGTTAATACACGTATAATCGATCCTTTAAGCATGTGCATACCTGAGTTTCCAAGTTGTATACTTATTTGAGGGAGGCGCACCTAATAGGAGGATGCATGGACCTTTATCTTGTATAAGATCATATAATATAACAATCCATCAGTCATCCATATTTTGTTATGTCTGAAGACAGTAAATTGCTATCCTCCTTCAGCCTTCTGGCCTTAATGGAGCGATTGTTCTGTTGCTGATTGACAGGTTCACAGGCTATAGTTAGTTTTGTGCTGGAAAGAGAGCTTTCAGCTGAACCATTCTCTTTAGTGGCTGAGGAGGTTAGTATGTAGTTTTTGTAAACCCCCTCCTCCACCCCCCCAAATCCCCCTCTTTCTCTCTCTCCAAAAAAATTAACAAATAAAGCATAATGGTCGGTTCTAGTACGTCCATTTTCTGATAATGTGGAAAATGCATCTTCAAAGTCATTCACTCCTTTCAGGATTCAGGAGATCTTCGCAAGGATAGTGGAAAAGACACCCTCCAACGCATAACAAAGCTTGTAAATGAAACTATTGCAACTGATGGTTCATATAGTGCTTCTCCGTTATCACCAGAAGATGTACTTAGGGCAATTGACAGTGGGAAGTCAGAAGGTGGTTCTTTTGGTCGACACTGGGTCTTGGATCCTATAGATGGTACAAAAGGGTGAGAAACCTATTTTGGGAGTGTGTGCTCGTCTTTTATTTACAACTTTCCTCTATCATTTACTTCTTCAAATTTCAATATCTGAGGATAATATAGGTTCTGGACTCAAAGGCATACACAAATTTTTATTTTTATTTTTTTTGCTTTTCTTTGGATATGGTTTGGTATTTCTTGATGATTTTGGTAACAATTGTTGGCACAAGATTTATTATCTATATAGCCAATCAGTATTCCTCAGTCTTTCTATTGTTAAAGATTTTCATGTTCTTATATTTTGAGTTTTCTCATCCATAAGTCTATTTCTCCACAGCTGCTAGTAGCTGAGAAATTGAGAACTTCTCTTCATTTCAATTGCTAATTGCTAAATCAATATTTTCATCCTCCTTTCCTCAACATGCAGTGGCAAATCAAACATGTATTAATTCTACTCTGTCTCTATCTGCTGTTGTTTCTACATGCCAAGGTATTTCTACTTGGCATTCATTGGTGCATATGGAACAGATGTTTTCTGTATTTAGTGAACTAGTGCTTTAACAGAATTTCCCCTACTTATTGATGCAAAGTTTTGGCACGAAGAATTTTTTGCCATACTGCAATATCTTGGTGATGAATGGGCAATTTAGGACTTTTACAGACCGAATTCAGGCCAAACTCATTGGATAAATAATTAAAGGTTCTTGGCACTACAGGAAGTCTCTTTAACAGATATGCAGGCCATTGCACATTGTTACAACTACCTACTTGCAACTATCATTTGTATCCTACAGCGTTGTGGATGCCTCATCATACATTCAATTTACTTTTATGCTCTACTGTAATTGCTATGATGAAGTTATTACTGCTTTTGCTGACTCATTAGGTATCAACTGGTTCAAAAGATTTATGCAATGAGATTACCTTGCAGGTTTTTAAGGGGAGAACAATATGCAGTAGCATTAGCTTTATTAGATGATGGGAAAGTAGTATTGGGTGTCCTGGCTTGTCCAAATCTTCCTTTAGCATCTATTGCTGGGAATGTGACATCAGAAAATGCCATTGGCTGTCTTTTCTTTGCAAAAGTTGGTTCAGGAACTTTCATGCAGTCATTAGATGGATCTTCACCAGTGAAGGTTGGTATAATTTTCTTTTACACTGATTTATCATGCAAATATACATCAGATTCCGTGGTTGAGTTAAAAAAAGAAGAAAAAGGTTCACCAGGACAAGGTGCCCAGGGCCCTGTTCTCAAGTCCTGCAGGCAGTGACCTTTTCTCGTATAATTTCTCCCTTGTCCTTTGGCATGTTCTGAGTTTAACTGCTATTAAACTTGAGAGGAACATCACATGTTCAATAAATTTCCAGGTGCATGTCAGTGATATTGGAAATTCTGAAGATGCATCATTCTTTGAATCATATGAGAAAGCACACTCCATGCATGACTTGGCAGGCTCCATTGCAAGGGTAATCTCTCTTCTCCCCCCCCCAAAAGATCAAGTGCAGCTTAATAATCTTCAATAGAACTCTGAGGAAAACTGTCTGTATCAGAAACTTGGTGTCAAAGCCCCGCCGGTGAGGATAGATAGCCAGGCTAAATATGGGGCTCTTTCCAGAGGTGATGGAGCGATATATATGCGCTTCCCTCACAAAGGGTACCGTGAGAAGATTTGGGACCATGCTGCTGGGTGCATCGTCGTTACTGGTACAGGAATTTCTCTCTTAGCTGTGCTTTCTCTTTTTAGAATGATTAGTGAGCTTTGAAAGTATCATAATGCATGAAAATGCTTATTATGATCTCTCCCCTAAATTTACAGAACTTATGAAACTCATGGGTTGGTTAGCTCTCATGTATGGATAGTAGCTACTCTGTCAATTAACATACACATACCTTCCAACCCTATCACTTTATTTTGCTCAACTAGACCTTTGACGCATCATAATGCTGTTTTAGCAGTAATGCGCCTTTTGCATGCTCGCTGATGAAAATACTAGAAATCTTTTATTTTGTCCCTTCAAGAATAAGAGGGGTTTTAAGTCTTAGTTCTTGTGTTGAGTGAGACCATCTGTTATGAATCGCAGAGGCTGGAGGAGTCGTAACGGATGCAGCGGGGCAACCTCTGGATTTCTCCCAAGGGAGATACCTTGACTTGGACACTGGGATTATAGTGACTAATCAAAAGTTGATGCCATCACTCTTGAAGGCAGTAAGAGAATCCTTGGAGGAGAAATCTTCCTCGTTGTGATGCTAATACACTACTCTTTTAGCCCTAAGGCATCGATGCAACCCAGGCAATGCGACTGGGAAGGATGCAGTTTTTTCTATGTTATGTCAACAATAAAATTTAGCTGTATTTCAAGGGAGCAACTGAAGTGTAATAAGAAAAATGGAGATAAAAGAATCATTCAGCGGACATCATAGGTTTATATCCTCATACAAGTAAGGATTGTGAATGAATTCATTCCATGTGCTGAGACAGAGAATGGCAGTAACAGCAAGAGTTGCTCTGAAATTTACTTCAGCTGAGAATAGTTCACCTGTTTGATCTTCAGCTTCATTGTACAAGTGAAATGGTACAAATTTTTCCTGCCCTCGTGTGCAAATTACTTCAGAAGAGTTGTTGTAGCCTTTTTATGCTTCCTAGTAGAAACAGAACAGTGGATCATGAACCTTGACGAATACATAGATGCTAATGTAGATAGATTTAGTTCATTTAGTTCATAATGGAACCTACGCGGGACCTTTTGAACCCCTTACTTGAAATACGTAGCTCCCGAATAACTATGAATTTTTTATTAAATAAGTGGTATTGAAGCCAAAGCGCACTAAGAAGGAACATGAGGTGCATGAACAGTTTGGTCCGGACACCGCTTGACCGCTAAATTGAGTTGACAAAGCATGTTTACCACTTCTTTTTGCCACGGTCAATGTTTTCAATCAATTTCCCCTTGGTATTGGTCAAAGAAAATTAGTTTGTCCTAAATTTGATACAAGGGAGAATATTACTAGGGCATAACAAGAGTACAAGGACTAGAAAATTTACGAGGATTAGATACAGGCCTTACGGTACTCAGGTCTATGCATCAGGGGCTTAGATCCGATCGCTGGTGTTCCAAGTCCATCAACGGTGACCCACATTTAGGTGTCGGAATCTCCAATCCAAGGGCCGCGAACTTGGGTTCGAGGGCATTGGGAACTTATCTAGTGTCGTGGTCCAATCTCAGCAGATACACCCTGGACCATGGCCTGATGCAGCAGGTCTCAATAATCGGATAGATGACACAGTGACTAGACAAAGTCCTCAAGGGCGTCGCTCGGCACCCTAAAACCCGAACCCACGATTTTTGGAGATTTTTTGTGGGATCCTGCTCAAACCCGTCTAGCCCAAGCCCATACGCAAGACCATAGTGCCTAAACTCCAGACTTGGCTTGGACATGGGACCTGGAGCCTTGAACTCCTGCGTCTTGACTCATGAAGGTCCTTAACTTGGCACAAGCACAGGATGCCAAGGCTCATATCCTAAAACCTGGGACCCTGATTCGACCTGAAACCTCGATTGCCCCCAAGACCTTGAAAACAAAACCTGCGACCTCAAATGCCGGACTGTAGGCCATGGCACCTGCGCCCAAGACCTAGACCATCTCGATCAAATCCGAGGGGTCAGACTTGAGACCTTAAAAGTGGAACCCGAGACCCTGCTGCCCGATAGGAACTTGGCATAATGAATATAGAGGGACTTGGATGGCGGACATCGGCCTGAGACTTTGACATCCTGAACCGAACCTAAGTCCATGACAGCCGAACTGGCTTTAATAACTTTACATGTATTAAAATCGATCTGTAAGAATGGTCTGCAAAATAATTGCACATATGTTTCGTACTAGGTGTTGAATATGATCTCATTTGTCTATATCCTCAGTTCCAGAGCACTACAGGACGGTTCTAGTATAGTTTAACATTACTCAGTTTTAAATTTGCTGTTCCTTGAAACCGTGAGTAAGAGCATTTTACCAGCGCATGAGGTGCTGCAAGCGTTTAGCGCTACCTTGCATTATGATGTGCGATCTTGTAAGCATCGGAACGCCTGTCTTGTCCACTGTTTTAAGGAGCATGACTGGCTTTCACCATCATTAAGAATGGGGGGGCATAGGAAACTCTTCGAGAACCAGAATGGCAACAGTGCGAGGGTCCTCTGTTTCTCCCGCTCAAACCTGGCCAGTCGTTCACGAAAGTCATGACATTTCTTGAGGGACGTAGCGATGACGACCGCAAAGTCCTAAGTCAAGAAGCAGGTGGACAAGGAAGCAGGTGGACTGCAGCTACAAGAAGAAAACGACTATGGCCGTGTAAGTTGACCTTTGGAGAGAAGACTGTCCAAGACCCAAGTTCGTCAATCCCCCATTTCCTCTCTCTTCCCTCCGTCAACTCTTGGTCTTTGATCGTTTCCTCCTCCTCCATGTCGTACGATAAGGAGCTCGCCACCGCCAAGAAGGCCGTCTCCCTCGCCGCTTCTCTCTGCCAGGTCTCATCTCTCTGATTGTATTGAATTTTGAGTCGATTTGTCATTGTGGGATTGATGCACTACCTACTCATTTAGGTGATTCTTCGCAGTGTCAGGTTGGATTGCTCATGCGTTGGGATTTGAACTCATGAGAGCAATTATGGCATCCGTGCTTTTGATCACTCATGCTTATGCTCTGCTTCATTCGAATGAATCCGGAAATTGTTCTCTTTTCCAAAGAATATATATGGAAAAATATTTGTTCTCATCGTTGCTTTTCTGCTGATGAAAAGGCTTACTCTTTTTCGTTTCTGAAATTCATTACTGTTACTTCTTTTTGTAGTGGCTTTTCTGCTTTCAATCACCAAAGCTCTAATTTTTATTCTTTTTTCCATTCAGGGGTGATGTTCTGTTTTCACTACATGCTTGCTAGTACGCAGGTACTTACTCATTGTTCTATCTATTGCAGAAAGTGCAAAAAGAACTATCGCAATCGGATGTTCAATCGAAATCAGACAAAAGTCCTGTCACAGTGGCAGATTATGGTTGGTCTTCAATGCAATATTTTGCTTTTTTCCTTGCCAGTTATTTTGATTAATTAAAATTGCTCCCTGTACATTGCATATGCATATCATCTTGAAGGAAACAGTAGCAACAATAACGGATATTGATAAGGACATGGCATTTCTAGAATGAGTATATAAGTCAGGCTGTGCTGTGGAACCACAAACACTCAGGAACTTAATTCTATTTTTTACATAGAGAACTCCTGTGATTGAGAGCACTTGACATGTAGGTAGACCAAGGTTAATTGGAATTCTAGACGGTTGTGAGAGCAAAATCCTATGGGTTGCATTTTGTTCCTTAGATTGGCATAACCTTTGTGCAACTAATTTGTCTTTCAAGAACTCTGCAAGCATTTTTCTTGTAGTTAAATTTTTATTTTTTTAAATTTCTAATAATTCTACCTATGGATTTGATGACTTTTAATATTATCTATGAGAGAAATGATTCTAAATTATCTACGGACTGAAGATGGAATGGTCAGACTCATGCATGAGAGCTTTTAGGCGTGACTTATTGAGGAGCATGATTGATTCCTCTAATCTGGAATGCTAAATGCCTTTCATAGCTCACGTCAATGTTTGGGCGGATGGGGTATGAACATGATTGGATTTAACTTAGTGCTTGTTCTCTTTCAGTTACTAATTTTCCACTCTGGCAAAAGAAGCAAGCTTCTGATTAACTGCAAAGAATGTTTGTCGATAATAAGTGACTGCCATTTAGATATAGACGGGCCACGCTGTACCAGCTTGTGGAGAAGAAGCTTTCATCAACCTGTCAATCTTGGGCTCTGCTTCTCATTTTCTCTTTTGCCTTTTGTCTTATCTTCTCTTTTTAGTGCCAGAAACTAGGCAAGTTTGTTCATGATTAAGCCATGTGGTTCTACCTTCTATAGGCTGCTTGGGGTGATGCATGTGGTCATTTGGACAAGGTTTAATCACTTTTGTTAATCTCATGTGATCGATCCTTCTGTCAAAGAAGCGGGTGCACATTTGAGTTCCCCCAGTTGTAAACTGATTGGTGGGAGGTGCACCTAATAGGAGGATGCAAGGAACTTTCATCATATAATATTAGGATCTATCAGTTATCCATGCTTTGTTATCTCTGAAGAGAGTGAACAGCTATCCTCCTTCAGCCTTTTTGCCTAAATGGAGTGATTGTTCCTTCACTGGTTGACAGGTTCCCAAGCTATAGTCAGATTTGTGCTGGAAAGAGAGCTTTCAGATGAACCACTCTCTTTAGTGGCCGAGGAGGTTAGTATGTAGTGGTTTGTAACCCCAGAAAGGAAAAAAGAAAGAAAAAAGAAAGCTTAATGGTTAATTGTGGTACTTAAGCTTAATGGTTAGTTGTGGTACTTCTATTTTCTTATAACATGGAAAGTGCACCTTAAGATTCTCTCACTCCTTTCAGGATACGGAAAAGCTTCGCAAGGATAGTGGAGAAGACACCCTCCAGCGCATAACAAAGCTTGTAAATGAGACTATTTCAAATGATGGTTCGTATATTACTTCTCCTTTATCAACAGAAGATATACTTGCAGCAATTGACAGTGGGAAGTCAAAAGGCGGTTCTCTCGGTCGACACTGGGTATTGGATCCTGTAGATGGTACTAAAGGGTGAGCAACCTATTATTTACTATTGACCTCTATTATTTACTTCTTGAAATTTCAGTTTGTGAGGATAATATAGAGCCTAATATTATTTATTTCTGAATGGGATACTCTTTGGTATAAGATAATTAATCAGGAAGGATGGTGTTCAACAAAACTTTGAATGGAAAAACTGCTATAATATGGCGGTCCTTGGAATTTCCTGTCATGGATTGAGAACATACATGTGCTTTTTCTTTGATTCTTGGATAAAAGTATGGCATTTCCTTATGATTTTGGTAACAATTGTTGGCAGAAGTACTATCTATATTGCCATATAGTATTCATATCATCTTTATATTCTTTAAGATGCTCACGTTCCTTTATTTCAAGTTTCTCGTTGATAAAGTCATCTATTTCTTGAAATCTTTATTTCTCCACAGCTGCTAGTAGCCGAGAAATTGAGATCTTCTCTTCGTTTCAATTACTGATTGCTAACTGAATATTTTCATCCTCCTTTCCTCAACATGCGATGGCAAATCAAGCTTGTATTGATTCTGTTGTGTCTCTGTCTGCTGTTTGAAGTGTCGAAGTATTACTACTAGATGTTCATTGGCGCATGTAGGATAGATGTTTTCCCTATTTAGTGAACGAGTGCTGTAAAAGAATTTCTACTACTTATTGGTGCAGATGAAAGTTAATTTACTTTTCTAGTTTTCTTGTAAGTGCTATAATGAAGGTTATTACTGCATATTTGCCAACTCGAGAGGTATTAACTAGTATGGAAGAATTTATGCAATGAGATTTCCTTGCAGATTCATAAGGGGTGATCAATATGCAGTAGCACTAGCTTTATTAGATAATGGGAAAGTAGTGCTGGGTGTCCTGGCTTGTCCAAATCTTCCATTAGCATTAGCATCAATCACAGGGAATGCGCCATCAGAGAACGCTGTTGGCTGCCTTTTCTATGCAACGGTTGGCTCAGGAACTTCCATGCAGTCATTAGATGGATCATCACCAGTGAAGGTTGTTTTAATGTTCTTCTCACCAATTTATTTTCACCTTTGTCGTGCAAATGAACATTGGATTTCCTGGACAATTCAAAATAAAATAAAAAAATCTCCAGGACCAGGTGCGAAAGGCCCTGTCATCAGGTCCTGCAGGCAGTGAACTTTTTTCGTATAATTCCTCCCTCATCCTTCAGCATGTTCTAACTGCTATTGAGCTTCAAATGGAACATCACATGTTCAGTAAATGTCCAGGTGCATGTCAGTGATATTGGAAATGCTGAAGATGCATCATTCTTTGAATCATATGAGAAAGCACACTCCATGCGGGATTTGACAAGCTCCATTGCAAGGGTAATCTTTCTCTCTCACTATCTCTCCAAGATCAAGTGTAGGATGATAATTTTCAGTACATCTCTGAGGAGAACTCTTTGTGGCAGAAACTTGGTGTCAAAGCCCCGCCGGTGAGGATGGATAGCCAGGCTAAATACGGGGCTCTTTCCAGAGGTGATGGAGCAATATACATGCGCTTGCATGACAAACCGTACACTGAGAAAATTTGGGATCATGCTGCTGGGTGCATCATTGTTACTGGTGCAAGAATTTCTCTCTCTAGTTCTACTTCTTTCTTTTTAGAATGATCAGGCAGCTTTCAAGTTATCAGAAGGCAAGAAAATGCATATTTATGATCTCTCTCTCTCTCTCTCTCTCTTTATTTTGCTCGATTAGACCTTCAACGGATCATAATGCAGTTTTAGCAATAATAGCTGGTTGCTTTTCTGCATGCTCACTAACGAATGTACTAGTAAGCTTTTGTTTTGTCCCTTCAAGAATAGGAGGAGCTTTATGTCTTGGTTCTTGCATCAAATGAGACCATTTTTATGAATCGCAGAGGCCAGGGGAGTGGTAACAGATGCAGCAGGGCAACCTCTAGATTTCTCCAAAGGAAGATACCTTGACGTGGTCTCTGGGATCATAGCTACCAATGAAAAGTTGATGCCATCACTCTTGAAGGCAGTAAGAGAATCCTTGGAGGAGAAAGATTCCTCATCGTGATGCTATTACCTTACTCTTTTATCCCCAAAGCATTTATGTAACACCTGCAACACGGCTGGAAGGACATGGTCTTTTCTGTTTCCTGCTAACAACGGAATTTAGCATTATTTCAAGGGGGCGACCGATGTGAAAAAGAAAAATTTGAGATGAAAGAATCATTTATCAAACATCCTAGTTTGATATCCTTTACAAGTTACGATTATGAATGAATTCATTCCGTGCACTGAAACTGAGAATGAACGGCAAAAGTTGCTCTGAAATTTACTTCAGCTGAGAACAATTCGCCTGTTTGATCTCCTGCTTCATCGGACAAGTGAAAGGGCACAAATCTTAGCTGTCCTTGTGTACAAATTACTTCAGACGAGTCGGTCGGCCTTCTTATGCTTCCTAGCAGAAACTTAACAGTGGATCATGAACTTTGTTGAATGCAAAAATGCTAAATTCGATGGATTTATATCGTTATCAAAAAGACAAAATGATGGAACTTACACTAAGACCTCTGATCACCTTACTTGAAAAGAACATAGATCGCAAATTTCTCTAGTGTCGAAATCTAATCTTTTCTAGAGAATACTATGAGGACCATGGTCGTAACAAGTACAGGGACTAAAGAGTCTTTGGGACTGGGTACAGGCCTCAGGATACTCAGGTTCCATGCGCCGCAGGTGTAGAACCGATTGTTGGTGTTCTGAGTTCCATGAATGGTGACCAGTGTTCGGTTTCATAGTCTCCAATCTGAGGGCCGAGAACTTGAGTTTGAGGGGTTGGGGACCTGATCTAGGGTCGTGGTTGGATCCCAACACAAACATCTTAGATCATGGCTTGACGCCACAGGTCTCAACAATCGGACTAGAGGACACAAAAGATCAGACAGAGTCCTTGAGGGTCTCAGGATCCAAACACCCGAACGTGTAACTTTTAGACATCGGGATCCTGTCCCCTTGAACTCGGGACCTTGATCACTGAACCCATAGCCCATACTCAAAGACGTCAGTGCCTAAAACTCAAGACCTGGCATGGACATGGGACCCTGAGAGCAGAACTCCACCATCTTGACTTCGGACCTTGACAACCAACCTAGAATCCTCAGTGCCCGTTTCCAAGACCTTGGCACCAGCACAACATGATGGCCAATTCTAGGACCAGGATTACTTGTCCTGAAACCTCAACGGTTGTCCCAAGACCTTGAAAATTAAAACCCACAACCTTGGAGACCAGACTAGGGACTTCAGCGTCCAGACCCAACACCAAAACAAGTCCTCTCTATCAAATCCGAGGGATCCAACACAGGACCTAAGAAGTCGAACTTGAGACTCGACAATCAAACTCCAGACCTTGCCACCCAATAGAAAGCGAGCGAATGCATATAGAGGACTCGAATGGCTAGACTCAGGATCAAGAGCTCGACGCTTAGAACTGAACCTAACTCCAAGATGGTTGGACCAAGTTTAATAACCTTAGGTATACTGAAATTGATTTATAATAACGGTTTGCAAAGTAATCACGCATATCTTTTGTGTTTGTATTGGATGTTGGATATGATCTCATTTGTCTAAATCCTCACTTCCAAAGATTACCACATCACTTCCTAGACCAATTTTATCAACCGGTTTTACTGCACTTTAACGTACTCTTTTTATAACTAGTGTTGCCCTTGAACCGGCTAGTTTTATTCAGGACCAGGTTAGAACTCGAAATCAAATCGGCTTTGAATCGATTTACCCATAACACTAAAGAAATCATTTTGGCCTTTTTTAAAATTAAAATATCTATTGGATGTGAATATATTTGAAACATTATCTTCAAATATTAATTTTTGACACGTGTAATGAAAAATAAAAAAAACTTGGCTAGTTCCCGATTTGACCCTGAGTCCAAGATGAATCCACGTATTGGGATTCTCGATTCAAAAAACTGGAAACTAGTTATGATCGACGTAGATTCCATATTCCGAGTTGAGAACTTATTTACTTCTGGAAACTGGTCACCCCTAGTGCTGACACGTGAGCATCTGGCCAGCAGCTGCTACTCCAACGACTCTGACTGTGCCGGTCAGCTGTCGGAGAGTAGACTAAGACCAGATTCGTCAACCCATCACTTCCTCTCTCTTCGCTCCGCCATTCCCGGGCATTACCCGTCTCCTCCTCCTCCTCCTCCTCTGCCATGTCGTATGATAAGGAGCTCACCGCCGCCAGGAAGGCTGCCTCTCTCGCCGCTTCTCTCTGCCAGGTCTCGTCTCTCTCTCGGAATGTCTGTCGGATTGGATTTTGCTTACTTGAGTAGGCACTGAACCCACGAGAGCGATCGAGGCATCCGTGCTCTCAGTCGCTCATGCTCGTGCTCTCCTTCATTCGAATGAACCCAGAAGTTGTTCTCTTCTTCAAAGAATTTCATATGGATAATCATCCGTTCTTATAATGGCTTTTCTGCTGATGAAAAGAGTTGCTTTCGCTTGTTACATGAATCTGGTACCATGTTCTGTTTTGGAGAGATGCTTACTGGTATGCCGGTGTTTACTTGCTGTTCTATGATGTATTGTAGAAAGTGCAAAAGGCATTATTGCAATCGGATGTTCAGTGGAAATCAGACAGAACTCCTGTCACAGTGGCAGATTATGGTCGGTCTTCAAAACCATATTTTGATTGTTCTTGCTGGTTATTTCAATCAATAGAAGTTGCTCCATTTTATTATTACATAAATATCTTCTTCAAGGCGACTATAGAGGCGATAAGAAATAGTGATATGGACATAGGAACTCCTGTTTCTGGAATGAGTAATGTATAAGTCAGGTTGTGCTCTGGAATCATAAAAGACCTCAGTTAATTATATCTATTGTATACATAGAGAACTCCTGTGGTTGAGAGTACTAGTCATTTAGGGAGACCAAGATTTTGGTAAAATTGAATATTGAAGCGAAATCCTAGTGGGTTGCATTTTGTAACTGGATAACGAGCCAGTTCTCTAAGCTGTTTCGAAGGCCGGGAGAAGCTTTGTGCATCTAATTTGTCTTTTGAGAGAGCTCTTTAAGCTAGTATTGTTCTTGTACTTAGATTCTTGCTTTTTCCCTAATGATTCTATCTTTTGCTTGATGACCTTTAAGACTATATATGAGAGAATTAATTCTAGATGTGAATGGCTCCATTACTCTAGTGGAGTCAGGTGAATGCAGGCAATTGTCATGCCAAAGTTCCTTATGTTTCATTCTGATCAAGATAATTTACCAAGTTCTCTTCTTGCACAGTCGCCTTGAGATTCTGTGCTCTCCAGCCTTATTTTCATTGCTTAGTCTTCTTTGGTCCTTTGTTTATTTTTCATGAAAATTCTGGTTAAAAAAAAAGATCATATCCTTCAGAACTACTACTTGATTGTAATATTAATTTGCTCAGTAACTGAATCATGGACCAGTTGCTCATGTGCTGAATTGCGTCCTAAAGGTTGGGAGAATTTTTCCTTTTCCTATTTCAAACAATGAAATAACTGTTTCTATGTTCTTCAGGGTTCGACATTTTTGCAGATAAAATGCAATAGCATAACCCTTGACACTCTTTAACTCAAGATAGGACAGGAGATTATTTTCCTCCATTGTATTAAGAGTTACTAAGGGTTAGCTGAATTAAGTAGAAAAGTTCTAATTGTCATCTAAAGGCCTTGTCCACCGGCTTATTCAGTCAATCTAACTTTGTTGAGTCAATAATTAGCACACATACATATACATGATTGATTTAACTTTGGTGCTTGTTCTTTTTGACTTACTAATTGTCCACTGTCGTGAAAAAAGCAAGCTTCGGATTAACTCCAAAGTACAGTTCTCGATAATGTGACTGTCACATCAGGATATTGAGGGATCACACCATACCAGCTCGTGGAGAAGCTTTTGTGAACCTGTGGATCTTGGCCTCCGCTTCTCATTTTGTCTTTTGCCTTATGTCTTATCTTCTCTTTTTCTGGTGCCGCCGCTCTCTTATCTTATTTCAGTAGACACTAGGCAAGTTAGTTCATGATTAATCCTTGTGCTTCTACATTTTATAGGTTGCTTGGGGTAATGCATCTGGTCATTTGGATGGTGAATGATTGTTTGATGGTTTAGTCTCTTTACTTAATACATGTTGAACCGATCCTTTAGTCAAGGAAGCCTGTTGAATGATTGTAGGAAGGCACACCTAATAGTAGGATGCATGGACCTTTCTCCAGTATCACATCGCATAAATTAAGGATTCATCAGAAATCCATGTTTTGTTATGTCTGAAGAGGGTAAAATACCTGTCCTCCTTCACCCTTTTGGCCTAAATGGAGTGATTGTTCATTTAATGGATGGCAGGTTCACAAGCTATAGTTAGTTTTGTGCTGGAAAGAGAGCTTTCAGATGAACCACTCTCTTTAGTGGCTGAGGAGGTTAGTATGTAGTGGTTTGTAAATTACACGCACCGTACCCCAACACCCCATACCCCCCCCCCAAAAAAAAAAAAAAAAAAAAAAAAAAAAGAAGAAATGAAGAAAAAAAAAGAAAGCTTAATGGTTAGTCGTGGTATTCTATTATCTGTTAACAGGGACAACTCATCTTTAGGTTCTCTCACTTTTTTCAGGATACTGGAGATCTTTGCAAGGATAGTGGAAAAGACACCCTCCAACGCATAACAAAGCTTGTAAATGAAACTATTGCAAATGACGGTTCATATGGTGCTTGTACTTTATCACCAGAAGATGTACTTAGGGCAATTGACAGTGGGAGGTCAGAAGGTGGCTCTTTTGGTCGACACTGGGTCTTGGATCCTATAGATGGTACTAAAGGGTGAGCAACCTATTTTGGGAACATGGGCTCGTCTTCTATTTACCACTTTTCTCCATCATTTTACTTCTCGAAATTTCAGTATCTGAGAGTAATATAGAGCCTTGGTGGGAAAAACTGTTACGGCAAATTTTATTTGTTTCTGAATGGGATACTCTTTGCATAAGGTAATTAAAGTGCGAAGGATATGTTCATTAAAATCTTGGAACCTTGTGTCATGGACTCAGAGGCATAAGTAAATTTTTTCGTTGATTCTTGTATACAAGTCTTCCATTTCTTGATGATTTTGGTGAGAATTGTTGGCACAAGAAGTATTTTCCATATTGCCAATCAGTATTAACATCATCTTTCTTTACTTTATGATTTTGATGTTTCCTTTATCTCAAGTTTTCTCATTCCTTGTTTCTCCTCACCTGCCAGTAGCAGAGAAATTTTAATTTCTCTTTGTTTCAATTACTGATAGCTATCGAATATTTTCATCCTCCTCTCCTCAAAATGCAGTGGCAAATCGAGCATGTATTGACCCTTCCGTCTCTATCTGCTGTTGTCTCTACATGCCAAGGTCTTTCGACTTGATATTCATTTATGCATGCGAGATGTATGTGTCCTGTATTTACTGAACAGATGCTTCAAAAGAATTAAAATATTACTTGCTGGTGACAAGTTTGATACAAAGAATCTTTTGCCATACAGCAACATTGTTGCTATGAATGGGCATAACTAGCACTTTTGCTGACCGGATTTGGCCAATACTCGTGAGATAAATAATTAATAAGTCTTGGCACTCCAGGAAGTCTCTTTGAAAAATACATGGGCCACTGCACAATTTTACAATTACCTCCCTTAATTATCATCCGTATCCTTCATCGTTGTGGAGGCCTCATCACATGATCAATTTACTTTTGTGCTCCTCTGTAACTACTATGATGAAGTTTATTACTGCTTTTTGCCAACTCATTAAGTATCAACTGGCATGGGAGGATTTATGCAATTCAATTTACCTTGCAGGTTTGTAAGGGGGGACCAATATGCAGTAGCATTAGCTTTATTACATAATGGGAAAGTAGTTTTGGGTGTCCTTGCTTGCCCAAATCTTCCACTAGCATCTATCGCTGGGAATGCGCCATCAGAATATGCCGTTGGCTGTCTTTTCTATGCACAAGTTGGTTCGGGGACTTTCATGCAGTCATTAGATGGATCATCACCAGTGAAGGTTGTTATAATTTCTTCTTCATCAATTTCTTTCTACCTTTATCGTGCATGAACATCGGATTCCATGGTCGAGACAGGAAAAAAAAAAAAAACAGGTTCACCTGGACCAGGTGCGCAAGGCCCTGTTCCCAGGTCCTGCAATTTCCCCCTCATCCTTTGGCATGTTCTGAGTTGTAACTGCTATTGAACTTCGAGAGGAACATCACATGTTGAATATAAGTCCAGGTTCATGTCAGTGATATTGGAAATTCGGAAGATGCATCATTCTTCGAACCATTTGAGAAAGCACACTCCATGCAGGAGTTGACAAGCGCCATTGCAAGGGTAAAATCTCTCTGTTGCTCTCCCCAATATCAAGTGAAGCATAATGACCTTCAATAGATCTCTGAGGAAAACTGTCTGTAGCAGAAACTTGGTGTCAAAGCCCCGCCAGTGAGGATAGATAGCCAGGCCAAATACGGTGCTCTTTCCAGAGGTGATGGAGAGATGTACTTCCGCTTCCCTCGCAAAGGGTACCGTGAGAAAATTTGGGATCATGCTGCCGGGTGCATCGTTGTTACTGGTACTAAAATTTCTCTCTAGTAAGAATGATTAGGCAGCTTTGAAATTATCAGAAGGCAAGAGAATGCATATTTCTGATTCATTTTTAATTTACAGAATTTGTTAAACTGTGGTTTGGTAGCTTGTGTATGGATAGTAGCTACTCTGTCAATCACCATACATATAACTTCGGACCCCATTTTACTTTCTCTTTTTTCGCTCGATTAGACCTTTGACGGATGATAAATGCAGTTTTAGCAATGATAGCCAGTTGCTTTTCCGCATGCTCGTTAACAAAAGTACTAGGAAGCCTTTGTTTTGTTCCTTCGAGAACAAGAGGAGTTTTATGCATTGGTTCTCTTGTTGAACGAGACCCTCTTCTTTGAATCGCAGAGGCTGGAGGAGTCGTGATCGATGCAGCGGGACGACCTCTAGATTTCTCCAAAGGAGAGCACCTTGACTCGGACACCGGGATTATAGCTACCAATCGAAAGCTGATGCCATCAATCTTGAAGGCTGTAAGAGAATCCTTGGAGGAGAAGCCCTCCTCGTGTTGATGCTGCTGCACTACTCTTTTGATGCCTGTATAATATGCAGAACCTGTGTCTTTTGATGAGCTTGGTGATACAATTTCCATTCTTTATCGACCCATGGCCGTTGACAATACCATGTACATAATTCGTATGGGCAGTCCATAAATCAGAACTTAAAAGAGACTCGAAAGTTGTCTGTCGACAACGACAAGTGCACTGATGTTGTCATTTTCTCTTCGTGCAACGGCTTGTGGTCTTTGGTGATTATGATGGGTATTTGGCTATGCGAACTTCTGGTGATCTCACCTCATCGTACTTGAACAGGCTTCCGGCATGTGACATTGCTCTTAACTAGTTCCCCCGACCCTGGACCTCTCTCGTCCTTATGTCGGCATCAGTGCAACTGATCTTCTTGACACCATTGGCATCGATCTCGGGCTAGAATGTCCTCCAGACATTGATCGTTTTTCTTCATGAAACTAGTGTCGGAATTGGTCCGGGATTTTATTCAAAGATAGGAGTATCATTCGGAAAGCATCTTGACAGGAATTAGCTTCCAGCATTCGATTCTTCCCAACCATTGGGTTATCGTGTCTTATCGTCATTGAATCAGCTTGTTGCCGGGATGAAATCAGTGTGACGAGAAGTCTAGATTGAGTTGGAATGCAATTGCTATTGTTCTTCTCAAAACGCAATTAAATCATTGTGACAAGAAAAGACTCAAATGAAATTGATATACATTCTCAGAGAGCGGAAAATTTTAAAAGTGATATATGAGTGATGAGTGAGAAATTATGAAAAATGAGACCAGGCGAAAGTGATGTTATAGAGGGCCCAAAAAATTTCCCAAATTGGTCACTTTACCCAACGGTGGCCCACCGTTGGTGGGTCATTGGGCCAGCTTGTGTTGCTAATCCAAAAACCGATTTTTTTTGGAGCCAAGGCCCAAAAAATTCTTAATAGTGGGCCATAAATTTTTAATATACTACAGAAAATGAAAGATTTAAAAAAATATTTTATAAAAAAATAATTTATATCATTTGAAATCATTAATCAATACAAGATATTTTAATTATCAATAACAATTTGCATCCGAACATTTTTCTCAATAATAAAAATATTTTTCATTCATTCATTTTTTATTAATATAAACGATCGATTTTAAAAAAAATTCAAATTATTTATTTTTTTTTATGAAAGAAACCCTAATTTGAGATATACAATAGATTGTCCAAATGGACAATCGCTCAGATCGAACCGGATCGGTAGATTCGGTTCGATTCTTGGAATGCTAGTTTAGTGTTCGGTTCCTAAAAGTGGAATTGGTATCCAAACGGTCCGGCTCCTGGTTCTAAGAGAAATCGAACCGAATCGATTACATACACATTTTTTTATTATTTTTAAAAAAAAAAAATTAATAAAATGTTAACTAAATGCTATCTCACCTAACAATGTCAAAAGTCACAACAGAATAACTCTTCATTCTTTATCGTTTCTTTAAATATCTTAAAATTTATCACTCTTTCTTATTATGCACGACAACTTTTTAGTAGAGAATAAAGGTGACCGATTCCATTAGATTAGATCGAAATTGACATTCCAATCTGGTTCTCGGTCCTAGTTTGGTCCCCAATTCCCAAAATTGGGAATTGATATCGAACCGAAGTCGGAACTTATTATCCCTAGCCCTCGTACTAAATTAATTTTTTTTTTAAAATTATGATAATCCATTCTTAATTAGTAAAAAAGAATTTTATTATTATTTTCGCGCAATCGGGCAGTGGCAGTCTCTAGTGAGCATAATAACCGCCGCCCTCCTTCCGGCTGCGTCCGCGCAGTTGTCGTTGACGGTGTTAAACTGTGCCTGGAGGAACGTGTGACCGCCAGCTTCACTTGGTCGGATGCTGGGACCCGAACATCATTCCGCCGGTTGGTCTCTGTATCGTCCTCTTCCCTGGCGAGCTGCTCTTTCTCTCGTCTTCGTCCTTGCAAACCCAAAAGCGAAATCGTCGGGAAGTTCCTTGTTCTCTGTAGTCCAGTTCTTATGCCAAATGGGTTATCTTGTCGTCGTGCCAGTTCTTCAGACTCGAGAGTTGCTCAGTTCGAAGGAAAAGGAAGAAGCTTTCTTTAGTATGATGTCGAACTTCTTCCGTGAATGCGAAACCCGGGTTTAATCATGACTCGTCTGTCTTGGATCACTCATTGTCGGTAGTTACGGTTGATATCGTCTGGCTCGGAATGGTGCGGAAAGGTGGGTTTTTTCTGACCGAAGAAAATGATTGTTGCGCTGTACCTGTTTGACATAATGTCTATGCTTGGGACTAGCCTTAGCTTGGCCCGTTCTGTAAAGCTTTAATTTACGTTTTTACCTCCTTTGCCGATTTCTTGTTTGCCCTTTTTGTCTGTGTAGAACTGCTCCTTCAGGAATGCAGCATGTGTGTATAGTATACGAGAGTGATGGCATTACTCTGCTTGCGAGGTGTCTGCAAGGGAAATCTGCTGAAACTTGTTGACTTGCAGAGTGTGAAGTTTGTTGGCATATGCTCGTCCTTGAAAATTGCGGGTAAGTCTTTCATACGCAATGAGTTGCTGCAGTATCACAGGCATCACAGTACTCAGACAACTTATCAAACTGTACAAGTGGCCTCATCTGTTCTCCACATTAAAATGTTGAAACCAGTTGATGAATTATCTGTACAAATCATTGATGAGCTCTATGTAGATGAATAATGTGGCACGTTTGTCGGGGGAAGTGGATTGGTATGGTCCTATGAAGAGATATCAGTTTATGGGAATCTTGAGTCGGTGGATTTTAAGCATGTTTGGATTGACTTTTACTTTTGACTATGTGATTAATTTAAATCTTTCAGCACACGCATAACTCTGTTTTTTCTAATACTGAAACTATCATGGCCTGTAAATGACTTATGAAAAGCATAAATAAACACACCCTCTCTCTGGTTCTTTTACTCATCTTTCCCTGGTAAAAGCATATCTACAAAATGCTTTTCAAAATGGGGGATTCTGTAAGCTGTTGAGTCCCTGTGCTCGTGGTTTGTTTCTCTAATTGATCCTTAATGAGGTCTGCCTCTCATGCTATCACTCAATTTAGAGAATTATTCTGCTCTGCAGGTATACCAGTTGAGAGGAAAATAGCTCATGCAATGTATTCCGCCTTTCCAATTTTAAATAATGTAGCAGATGACGTACAAAAAGTGACACTGGCTCAAGACTTGGCCTGTCTTATCAATGAATCTTCTAATCTGGAAGAGAGAAAGCCTAGAGGCCGCATGGATCTCAAAAGATATCTTGAACTCCGTATAAAGAAGAGGGTTAAGAAGCAATATGTGAATGGGAAGTTCCATTTTCTGATGGAAAATGTTATTGCCCACCCAGAAACTCTTGAAGATGCTTACGGTTGCATAATGCTGAACTCGAATGTTGATGTTCTCATGACTAAGCCCAACATGTCTTTTGTATCCACTGCTAAGGAGCTCCATTCAGGAAGTTTTGATGTCAAGGCAAATACTTACTCCATCTCGACAAGGGGTGCAAGGAAAGAAGTTCTCGTCCTTCCAAATTTGAAGCTGAAAGTTGTTCAGGAAGCTATCAGGATAGTCCTGGAAGTTGTTTATAGGCCTCATTTTTCCAAGATATCACATGGTTGTCGCAGTGGTAGGAGTCACTCCACAGCACTAAAATATATATGCAAGGAGATTTCAAACCCTGACTGGTGGTTTACATTGCATATCAACAAGAAAATGGATGCTTCAAATTTTGCCCAACTCGTATCAATTATGGAGGAGAAGATCGAAGATCCTTACTTATGTACCTTCATTCTAGGCATGTTTGAGGCTCATGTGCTGAATTTAGAGTTTGGGGGCTTCCCAAAAGGTCATGGTCTACCCCAAGAAGGTATTTTGTCCCCAATATTGATGAATATTTATCTTGACAAATTTGACTGCGAATTTTTCAAATTATCAATGAAATATGAAGCTCTTAGTTCTGGTTCTGATGCTCATCAAAGTGAATCCCCTTCAACATTGCGTCGTTGGTTTCAAAGACAGATGAAAGCAAGTGAAGTAAAGAAGATTATCAATGGGAAATCTGAAGCAAGTGAAGTAAAGAATACTATTAATGGGAAATCTGAAGCAAGTGAAGTAAAGAACACTATTAATGGGAAATCTGACATAAGAGTTTATTGTTGTCGCGTTATGGATGAAATATTTTGTGCCATTTCTGGATCTGAAGACGTTGCCACTCATCTAATGCATGAGATTATAAGTTATATGCAGAATACTTTATACCTGGAAGTTAATAGTCCATCTGGAGTTTTACCATGTGATGGACCTCATGGAATTCGCTTTCTGGGTCTTCTGGTTACAAGAAGAGTGAAGGAAACTCCGGCAGTGAGAGCTGTTCACAAGTTAAAAGATAAGGTCAAGCTATTTGCTTTGCAGAAGGAAACTGCTTGGAATGCTGGAACAATTCGAATTGGACAAAAGTGGTTGGCTCATGGCTTAAAAAAGGTTAAAGAGTCAGAAATCAGGAATTTGGCTGATGAAGGTTCGATTTTAAGCCAGATATCTTGCTACAGGAAAGCAGGTATGGAAACAGATCACTGGTACAAGCTTTTGTTGAAAATATGGATGCAGAATGTAAATGCCAAATCTGCAGAAAGTGAGGAGATAATTTTATCTAGACACGTGGCTGAACCTTCTCTTCCTAAAGAATTGATTGACAGTTTCTATGAATTCCAAGAGCGTGTAGATGAGTATGTGTCCTCTGAGACTGCTTCCACTCTTGCTCTTTTGCCCAAGTCTTCCAATCCTGTCACCACTACAGAGATTCATGCACCTATTCATGTCATAGAAAAGCATCTTTTACGATATCAGGTGACAAACTCCAGAGGATATGCTCGTTCTGCAACCCTACTGATACTACAAGATAGTGACCGAATTATTGATTGGTTTTCAGGCATTGCTCGCCGTTGCCTTAGATGGTTTAGTTATTGCAGTAACTTCAATGAGTTAAAGCTTATAGTTTGCGATCATGCAAGGAAGTCTTGCATCCGAACTCTGGCATCCAAATACCGGATGCATGAAGATGTGGTAGAAAAACGATTTGATGCAGATTTAGGAAGACTTCCCTCAATCCAAGAGTTGGATCAAGATGTGGTAAATGAACCATCAGATTCTCCGGTCTTTGATAATGATGAGTCCCTAATGTATGGAATTCTATATTCTGGCACCTGTTTGTTATCTCTAGCAAGAATAACCAGCCAGTCACGACCTTGCAACTGTTTTATTGTGGGTTGCTCATCTAGTGCACCAAGTGTCTACACTCTTAATGTGATGGAAAGGCAGAAATTTCCAGGATGGAAGACAGGTTTCTCTGGTTGCATTCACCCCAGCTTGAATAAGAGGCGGTTTGGGTTGTGTGATGAACACTTAAGCGACTTATATCTAGGTCATATTTCTCTTCAAGCTATCGACTTTGGAGCTTGGAAAGTGGGTTTTCAACAAATAGACAGGGATAATATTGGAGAAGAATAGCTATGGCTGTCGCTGAATGATCAAGGAAGCAGATATTATGCCTTGTATTATTCAATGTGTCAGCAAAAGGTGGTTCTGCTCATTTTGTGCATGCAAGGATTTTCTTTCAACTATGACATAGGTTATAGTGTATGCTCTCAGATATTCACTGGCACAAACATGTTCAAGACATTGCCAGCACTGGTTAAGTGTAACTACCTGTTGCTTGTCCCTACACTCACTACAAAAAACTCTTTGTGCTCATCAGCCTTTACTGTGCTGGTTGTCTGAGATGAGGATAGAAATCTGATTGCAGCAAGCTTCTAATTTGGCCTGTGCCAGAACCTGTGAAGTATGCAGACCATTTCTGTCCAGAATGAGAATGATTGCCTTGTGGTAATGCTGGTTAAGTCTCTTCCGCCATTAGATTCTCTTGTATCATAGCAAAATTTAGTGAAAGAGGGAGAAAACAATTATACTCATCCATCTGCATGTCGTTTCCAGCATGCAAGGAGCAGCAACAACCTAGATGAGCCTGACAAACTTTTGAAGGTGATTGTTCTGCCATGTGGATTTTTTTAAACCATAGATTTTGCATATTGCTGTGGCATATAGATAGTCGAGATGTAACTATAGAAAATAAATGTGGCACTTGCAAATTATGATGGTGTATGGTATGGCTATTTTGTAGTAAAGCCATTAGTGCTTGATTACAGCAACATGTAACATTGTAAAAAAAAAAAAAAAAAACTTTACAACATGTTAAACGTTTTTCCATTTAATTACAATGGCGTCTCATAAAGTCGTATGGTACAATGGGTGTACCATGGAAGAAAGTGTGCACAATCTTACAATTATTGCTTCATTCTGAATATTGGGTCAGCGCCTTCTAGTTTCATCTCCGCTTCGGCATACTGCACTTATTATCATTGTTTACTTTCTTGGTTTTTGTTTGAGACTACATCTCTTCGCTTTGACAAAGGTATCTGCATATGGGGTACAGCAACACAGAGAAGCTAGAGAAAGCGCCTTCAAGCTTTCATCCTCTCTGCATCTCTCTCTGCCTGCGCGTGCACACCTTCCACCGGAGATTCGCACCTTCCACCAGAGATTCGTCCTGCTAATGGAAGGAAATTAGTGACAACCATTTACTTCGGTATACATGGCTAGCGAAATCCTCGAGATCCTTAAGGATGGAGCCATCTACATACACTCCCGCACGGTCATATTTTGAGGAAATATTGAATCATGCTGCTTAACACGTTTCGCTGTCGCCAAATGCTCATCAGCGTCATCGCACTGGCACTATCTAGATTCTCAGGAACCATATTAATCTGTGGTTATTCATGAGTCTTATTTCTTTGAGATAGCTATTAATACAAATTTATTTCTTTGCAATATATGGAATAATTCAAATGATATGATTTTTTACTTTTGTCTACCGTTTTCTCCCTTTTCACTCCTGATTGTTATCCTGAAGAATGGTAGAGAAGCAATGTAAAGTTGCAAATAAATGGGCAAGCTGATGGATTATATTACAACATGAAAGAGCCGTCAAAAATCACATTTTCTGCGCCGAGCTCTGAAGCAATAACGCCCATTATTGTTATAATTCAAACCCATCTAAACAGGGACATCCCCCGGATATTCTTGTGGATATCTTTTGATAGTTTCTCTCAGCACCATCTCCTGCTCTCGTAGATTCGATGGAGGCACGTCATAAACATCTGTGAAAAGGTCAGAAATTGGTGGCTTCTCAACTTTCTCTGCCACTTGAATTGCATGTAATAGCTGCAGCAGAAGAGCCAAAGTGCAGGTTTCCGCAAATTAGTAATTTAAAACGAACAAAGAAAAGAGATCCTAGGTCACTAACAATTGCCAGAAGAAATATGCAGAATGTGTGATCAAAAGATGGAAAGAGGCTCTGCTCGGCAAGTAATGTATCTACAGCCATATGTGAGACTCATTCTGGACAGACATTAATTACCTGCTTTCTAACATCGCTTCTGAGCTCTGACTCAGCCTCCTCACTCCACCAACCATTACTTTCAATCCATTTCCTAAGTCTACTTACAGGATCTCTAGCCGTTCGCCACCATTCGATTTCATTGGCAGGACGATATTTGGTGGAGTCATCTGACGTTGAGTGGTGTCCTGCTCGATATGTCAGGGCCTATCAATGGCCAAGATCAGTGGGAATTCCAATTGGTTATAGGGTTGAAAAAAAAGCGAGTAAACCTGTCTTACTTCAATCAAGATGGGTCTCTGTTCACCAATTGCCATTTCACGAGCAGCTTGAACGGAACTATACATGGCAAGAGCATCATTACCATCTACCCGGATGCTGCGTACTCCATATGCCTGGCCTCTAACAACAATACCATCACCTGCAAATTCACAAACCTCCATGGTTGAAAATTTACCAAGATAAAGAAAGGCCATGCAAAACAAACAGTGGAAGCCCTGTATACTTCGGAACTGGTCTGAGGTCGGCGTACTGATGGCCCATCCATTGTTCCTACAGATGAAGATAACTGGGGCCTCCCGAACTGCTGCAAAATTTATAGCAGCATGGAAATCTCCCTGTCATAGCATAGTCAAATATTAGGAAGCAAACAACAATGATAAATCTGCTAACATTTGGTATCCAGAGGATATAAAATATGATAATTGACAGATATAGTCTCTTTTACAGACTTGTCTCAACATCCTAGAGACCTCATGTATATAAAACAGGATGAGTTTATGCATTTGTATTTTCCTAGCTCTTTTACCTCAGAAGACACCACAAAAATGTAAAACAGTCATATTTACCTCACTAGTACCACCATCTCCAAAATAAGTGACAACACAAGCATCTTTTTTATCCATCTTTAAAGAATAGGCTGCACCAACTGCATGGGGAATTTGTGTACTGTTGCATCAAATGTAGAGGCCTTTAATTTCCAAGAAAAGGGAAAATTAAGTCCTTCAAAAGTAATCTTATATGCAGAGGCTCCTATCTTACGCTATTGTTGATGAAACGGTAAAGTAGTTTAGCTTGTTAGACCCATAATGAATGGGCATCTGTCTGCCCTTTCCATAGTCATCTCTGTTTCCAAAACATTGATTTGCAAATTCTTGTAATGTAAATCCACGCCAGAGGAGAACTCAGGTTCCCTGTACTGCATTAATCAGAAAAAGCTTCAAAATCAGCATGTCTGTCTCACGTCTTGAACGCCAGAAAAACAAGTGAAAGAAGAGTTTGGCATATTTTAATAGTTACATATCAAAAAGAAAAACAGATAAGCTAAATCCTGTTCTTTTGACTATAAATCATTCATGATTCAGTTTTAACCCATCTAACACTCCGTTCCAATTCTTCCAATCATATATTGAATGCTTTGAGCCATAGTTGATTCCAATCTCCATGGACTTGTGTTGTTATTAGACCTGTTAAACGGGTGGGTTGGGTTGGGTTTGGGTCAGGTCATAAATGGTCCGACCCAAATTGACCCATTAACCCGTTTATGACCCATTTAAGCATAGTATAAAATTTTTGACCCATACCCAACCCAACTCATACCCAACCCATACCCGACCCGACCCATATTGTTAAAACATTTCTCTATATAACTAAATTTAGGAAAACTTATTCTTATAATCTTTTTTAAAGATTTTAAACTTATTCAAGTTCATTAACAACTCATGTATTTTAGTCTTTTTAATTTTTAAACCCATTATATATACACTTGTCAAAATTGGTGTATAACACATTTATAACCCATTTATGACCCATTTAAATATTAAATGGGTTATAAATAGGTCAGGTTTTCTTTAAATGAGTCATATATGGGTTATACTAAAAGGAAGCTGACCCATTTATGACCCATTTAATATTTAAATGGGTGTTATACACCCATTTTGACAGGTGTAGTTGTTATAAAACCTTTTTTAACAATTGTGCCATAATGTGACAAGTCACCTCAAAATAATGTAAGAGTTGGACATATGGGTGCATCGGATATAACCTGGGGGAAAACAAGATCATCAAATCTGAGGGCTGCTGCAGATGCAATATTAATCGCTTCTTCTCCAATTGAGGTCACATAAAACGAGATTCTTCCTTGCCTCTGTGCTTCATAGAAGATATTATCCATTGTTTGAAGCGTAACCATCTCAGTATACATTCTCACAGCAACTTCTTTGCTGACCTAGTTCAACCAACGTCTGTAAGACTAAAACACACACAGTGGAAGGGAACAAAGGAAAGACTAATGAACCAAGAAATGCTAAAAGAAAGACAATCGATTTGTAACCTGTTGATACCTGTATGAAGCTGCTGTGAGCTAGTGGCTGACCATCTTCATCTAGTATCCTGTAGCAATGTGCCCTTTCCTCAGGAGACTCAGATATGAAGCTCATCTTGGGTGTGAATGCAACTTTACCACCAGGAAAGTCCATTGCCTGCCCAAAACCAAACATCTGGTAAATTGGCTAACGCACACCGAAATGTCAATTGTAAATTTCTAATGAGAATTGAAAGCTGCGCTCTAGAATTCTTCCAAGGAGTAAAGCTTCAGAGTAGAGTGGCAATGTCACATTCTACCAATTGGTCATAAAAAAGTGCCCTTTGCCACTTTGATCCCCAAATCAAATTGGGTAGCTGTAAATATCGCTTATGCAGAAACATTCAAGATCAAATGGAAGTCGCTTCAAGAACTACAGAGCCAGATATCTCATGGGCATACATACACCAGTTGCCATGGTGGCTGAAGAACAGTGGACACGAAACCAGATATACTCACCCGTCATACTATACTTGTTTGAATAAGACAAACCAAGTTGGATCGTGTTCCACCAAGCGATCATCTCTCATAAGCATGAAAAGAGACCAAAACGAAGCATGCCCATGAATTGATATACCTCTAAGTTCCATCGCAGTTATCAAAAAAATTTACCAGATTGCCGGCGACGCCATTAGTGAACCGCGGGAGCTTCTCGGCCACGGTCGACTCGAAGCGGCGAGGCGTCCTGCCGACCCAATCGGCGCGCGGACCGCCGATCAACTTCAAGACCGAAGAAGAAGGGGCTGCAGACCTCGCCGCGCCAATCAAAGAAGACAGCGCCGGGCGGATTGGCTTCAAGAGCTCGAATTGGGACGCGGCGTGCTTGAGAGCGGCGCGAGGCCTCCGCCTGCACAGAGCCATGAGAGCCGAAGCCCGCGAGGACGGTCGGGGTAGATAGAGAGAGAAAAAGAAAGAGGAGAGAAAGAGAGAGAGAGAGGGGACTGTACTGCGGGAGGATGACGGAGGAAGAAGACGGCGATCCCTTTCGGAGGCAGCAGGATTACGGCACACGTCAGCATTACCCACGTGGCTCGGCGGTGGCGAGCGAGGACGTGTCATGGTGCCTAATCCAGATTCTATAGAAAAGGTCGAATCTCTCCATCTTAAATTGCACCCAAAAAAAAAAAAAAAAAAACCACAAAGACTATATATATAGTATGACAAGGAGCTCTTGGGAGTGCATTAGTGAAATATAGGATTTCATGGTTGAATACTAAACTTGATTTCAAATTTCGTTTGGAAAAATAGTTTGGGGATAGTTGACGTGGGGAGCATTGGAGCCTAGGAATCCCGTGGATCGAAACACGAGAAGACCTTACTCAAGGTCATCCTGTCAATTAATCGAAAGCCCATATGTTGATAATGCAAACAAAGGCAAATTTCAGTCGCAACATGATGCAGTGGGTCCTAAGATGTTTGAGATGAAGCTTCTTCAACATGAAGAGTGAATGCAAGTTGGAGGGTGCAACCGATGGTTGAATTGTCACAATTCAAGCTCTCGTGTGTTTCAAATGCATTCTATAGTTCTCAAATCTGTAATGTTTGGTTGGTTTCTATGTGTGTATATTTGTGAATTTTTAAATATACAGATTCATATCTAAATTTGTTAATACATGAGATTTCCTTATCAAGTGAATGAAATTCTTTAAGTCTTCATTCATTTCGCATAAAATGTGACATTTTGAAAAATGTTTTCCAAAAAGTCATTTTCTAGAAAAAAGACAATATTTTCTGGCTTCATCACTTGGACAAGCACCACTTTACCAACCCATACATCTATCAAATCCGTACTTCCCTTCAAGGCCATTGATGAGGCAAACTTGCTTGGTGTTGACTGAGTTTAGCTCCTTTGTAGGGTCCAACTAACTTATTGAAATAAAAAAGAAGAGGGTCAAAAGTCAAAAAAAAAAAGAAAAGGAATAATGAATGTCGCTTTGGTGTATGCCCAAGATTGAGGAAAGAGAGAAAATAGAGGTCACCGAGAGTGAGCGACGAAGAAGAAGACAATCTTTGCAATCTCAATTTAAAGGTCAAACACCGGGGAAATTGGCTCAAATTTGAGTAAGTTGTATATGAAACCGAAGGCTACGAGTTAATGGATTTCATTTATTGAGAACTTCCTCCGAATTCTCTAATCGCAGTTAGGGTTTTTTTTGCTCAATTTGTGTTATTCCACCTTTGTGTTGAAGAAATATGATTATATTATTGATGTTGAGCCTCTAGTATATGACTAGAGAATGACACTTTAGGTATCCTACTATTCTTAGTGATTAGTGAAAATTTTTGAGTGGTCCATAGTATTACCCACGTTGGGTTTCCACGTAAAACCTTGGTGTTGTTGGCATTTGTTTCCTTATCATTTTGGCATTATATTTACTTATTGTGAGGTTGTATTAATTGATTGTTACTGGGATTAAGTCGATTTCAATTGTTTTAGTTTTAGGGGAGATATTAATCCCATATCGAGTTTAGTTCTTGGTGAATTATTGCCCCGGCTCTCCCTAGCAAAGTAATATCAAAGTGGGCGTTAAGATTCTAGTGATTAATGGAGAAAACTAACAGCACAATATTTAAGTTAAATGCCTCAAATTACTCTATTTGAAAGTTTCAAATGGAAGACATGTCTTATTGCAAAGATTTGTTTAATCTCATTGAGGGTAATGAGGCAAAAGAAGATAAGGATGACAAAAAAGGGAGCGAATGAATTGGAAATCAATTGAATTTATTTGACAATGGATTGATAATAGTTTATTTCATCATGTTGCTCAAGAAACAAAAGCTGACAGTTTATATAAGAAATTACAAAATCTCTATAAGAGAAGAACTCCACAAAATAAAGCTTTTCTAGTTAAAAAAAAAAAAATTGTGAATTTGAGATACAAAAAAGCAAGTAGCATTTTACCAAAAGAAAAAAGCAAGTAGCATGTTGGAACACTTGAGTGAATTTTAAGATGTAGTAAATTAATTGATAAATCTTTAGATTGACCTTGGTGATGATTTGCAATCATGTATATTACTTGGCACTCTCCCCAATAGTTAGGACACTATGATTGCAGCATTAAACACTTCGACTCCTTATGTTGTATTTTCTATGAGCATAATTAAAAAAAGCTTGTTCAATGAAGAAATAAAGAGTAAATACTTGAATTATGCTTCTGAATCGAGGCTCTTGTTATAGAAAATAGGACAAAAAGTCAATCAAGAAAGTTTCAAAATAATGATAACAGAGGCAAGTTAAGAGAAATGTTGAAATCAAGACCAAAGAGGAGTGTAAAATGTTATAATTGTGAAAGATGGGACATTATGCCAAAGAGTGCCGGTTGCCAAAAAGATGTAAATCTCATGATAGAAATAGAAATTAAAAGAAGAAGAGAAACATGTTTCAACGACAGTCACATCTTATGGCAACATTCTGTTTGTATGTGACAACAGTTGTGCAAATCTTACATACCAAGACTCTAGTGGGGTCATTGATTCTACAACTTTATTTCATGTTATCTCATAGCATAACTACTTCATTTCCTATTGTAGTGGTGATTTGGTTGCATTACGATGGGAAATGGTGATGTTTCTAAGGTTATTGGCATGGGAGATGTTTATTTGGAGATCAATATCTTTTGAGAAATGTGAGACATGTCCTAAACATTCGACTCCACTTAATGTCTTCAAGTGCTTTTGATGATGGCGGTTACTGCAATTCCTTCAACGATGGCAAATGAAAATTAACTAAAGGTTCCATGATAATAGCTAAGGTAAACATGCACTCTTTATACCATGCAAGTTGAGTTGGTTAAATAAAAGATAAATGCAGTAGAAGATTCCTTACTTGACTTATAGCATATAAGACTTAGTCATCGCAGCGAAAAGAGACTTGATACTCTTACTAGAAAGAAACTTCTACCATTAAAGGAGAAAAATCTGAAAGAATGTATTCACTGCCTAACAGGTAAGCAACATAGGTTCTCATTTCATAATTCATCTCCATAGACGAAATTAAATGCACTTGATTTAGTTCACACTAATAAGAATACTTGGTAATGTATTGTACTTTGTGATATTTAGTGATGATTGCTCTAGAAAGGTGTGAGTTGATACTTTGAAATCTAAAAACTGAGTGCTTGCCCCTTTCAAATAATTTTGTGCCAACATGGGAAAAGAAATCAAGAAGAAGCTAAACTATGTTTAAGCCGGCAATGTTAGTGAATATAAAGGCTTGTTTGAACATTATTATAAGAATTATAGAATTAAGCTTGAGAAAACTATCATGAAAACACTACAACAAAATGAAATAGTAGAGAAAATGAATTGAACTATTAATGATTAGATTTGGTATATGCTATCTCATGCGAGATTACCTAAGTTATTCTGAAGTGAAGTGATGAGAATAGTAGTAGACTTAATAAATCTTTCTCCAATGGTTCCTCTTAAAGGGGATGTTCCACAAAGAGTTTGGATTTTTTATAATCATCTAAAAGTGTTCGATTGCCAAGCATTTAAATATGTTCAAAAAAATGAAAGGTCGAAACTTTATGACAAATATAAGTAGTGTATCTTCTTGGGTTATAGACATGAAAAGTTTTATTACAAATTATGAAATCAAGTTGTAAAGAAAGTCATTAGAAGCTGAAATGTGGTGTTTTTGAGCATCAAACCATTGAAGATATCAACAAGTCAAAGATGCCAAATAATGTAGTTCAAAATTTTCTTTGTTTCAGCCCAAATCCTCTTATCGTGTTGAGTGGAAATCATAGGAGATAAGTGCATGGAAAATTTGAAAATGGTGAATCGTCACATATTGTTGATTCTTCAGTTGAGATAGATAAACTAATTAAACTTGAACAATTAGTTGAGCAAATATAGCTAGTGGAGCTAGCTAAGCATGAATAACCAATCTTACCAAGTTAGAAAATCTAATAGAGAGCATAGACCTTCATAGAAATATCAGCCGCGACAATTATGTGTTACTCACTAATGTAAGAGAGTCAAAAACTTACAAAGAAGTTATGTTTATGATCAAAAGAATGAATAGCATAAAACCATGCAAGATGGGCTTATATCTTGATATGAAAACCACAAATTTGAATTGATAAAATTATCTAAAGCTAAAAGAGCACTCACAAATAAATGAGTATACAAGTTGAAGATAGAAGAAAGTAATTTAAAATCACAATATAATGCTAGACTTTTTGTAAAGGGATCTATCAAGAGAAAGGGATTGACCTAAAAGAAATCTTTTCAAAAGTTGTAAAAATGCATTATATTCAAGTTATTCTTGGATTGACCGCTAATTTGAACTTGAAAATTGAATAGCATAATTTAAAGACAACTTTTCATCATAAAGACTTAGAAGAAAAAATACATATGGAATAACTGAAAGGTACCAAAGTTAAAGGCAAAAAACACATTTTATGTAGATTGAAAAAAAGCTTATGTGGTCTCAAGCAAGCGTCAAAGGAATGGTACGTGAAGTTTGAATCGTTCATGGAAGATCATGGATATGGTAAGACCAACTCCAATTCTTATGTCTTTCTGAAATGATTTTCTTACTCTCTTATTGTATGTGAATGATACGTTAATTATTGGGCATGTTGTTATGAAAATCATGAGCTTAAAAAATGAGTTGAGTAAAACTTTTGTAATGAACAACCTAGGCTCAACCAAGCAAATCCTTAGCATGAGAAATATTCATGACAAGAAGAATAAGAAATTTTGGTTATCTCAAGAGAAGTACATTAAAAATGTGCTGGAAAGATTTAACATGAATATATGGAAATTGGTAAGTACTCTACTTGTAGGCTAGTTCAAGTTAAGTAGTAATGAAAGTCCTTCAAGTGAGAAAAAGAATGAAGAAATGATGAAAATTCCTTATACTTAGGTTGTAGGTAGTTTGATATATACGATAGTTTGTACAAAACCTAATATTCCTCGTGCACCTCTTGTTGTAAGTAGGTTTCTCTCAAATCTAATAAATGAGCATTAGATCGCTATTGAGGGGATTTTGAGATATTTTAGAGGCACTTTTAGATTTTTCTTGTGTTGTGGGAATGCAAAGCCCAAGTTGAGTGGCTACTCAGCTGTAAATTATGTTGCTAATGCTAATTCTCAAAAATCTACATTAGGTTATATGATGATTTTTATAGGTGGCTATCTTATGGCAATCAAGATTACAAAAATATATTACTTTGTTCAGAATATATCGCCATCATCAAAGAGGGTAAAGAACTCTTGTGGATGTAAAAATTAGGGATAAGTGCAATACAAGTCCTAAAACTTGTCACAAATGTGCAATTGAGTCCTAAAACTTGCAAAAAGTACAATTGAGTCCTAAAACTTGTCAAATTGATGCAATTGAGTCCTAAAATTAACACCGTCAAATTTATTAACGGAAAAAGTTGACGTGGCATTTTATTTTTATTTTTATTTTCCGTGTGGCATTTTTAAAGTAACTTTTATTTTCCACATGGCTTTTTTTATTCAATTATTTTTAAATAAGATTAAAAAAACAAAAAATTATTAGAAAACAAAACTGGAAAAAAAAGTGATGGAATTAAAAAAATATTAAAAAAAAAAATTCTTCAACGCCGCCGCTGCCCACACCGGAAGGGCCGGGGCCGGCCCTCATGGGGGCCGGCGACCATCGCCCGGCGAGGAGGAGTCCTCGCAGGCACCAGGTGAGGGCCGGCGACCCTCGCGGCAAGCGTGAGGGTACCCAGATCTGGGCACGCCGGCCCTCACAGGGGGTCGGCGACCATCGCCCGCCTCTCAGCCAAGGCGTCGCAGGCCCCAAGCGAGGGCCGGCGACCGTCGCCAAGCCCGGGCGAGCCTCGTCGGGGCACGGCAACGGTCGTCGGCCCTCGCCCGGGCTGGCCAGCGAGGCCTCGCCCGTGGGGGCGATGGTTGCCCGTCCTCGTGAGGGCCGGCGTGCCTAGATCCGGCGCCCTCGTGCTCGCCGCGAGGGTTGCCGGCCCCCGTGAGGGCTGGCGTGCCCAGATCTGGGCGTCCTCGCGCTCGCCGCGAGGGTCGCCGGCCCTTACCTGGGCCCGGGCGAGGGCCTGCCACCCTTGCCCAGGGCCGTCGGCGCCGGCTCTTCCGGCGATGGGCGGCAACGGCGGCGAAGCCTTTGCCCTTCTCCCTCTCCCTTTTTTTTTTTTTTTCAATTATTGTTTTTAATAAAATTTTAGGTTTTCTTTTCCACTTTTTTAATCTGATTAAAATAAGATTGAATAAAATAACAATTAAAAATGCTGATGTGGCATTAAAAAATAAAAATAAAATGCCACGTCAGCTTTTTCCGTTAATAAATTTGACGGTGTTAACTTTAGGACTCGATTGCATCAATTTGACAAGTTTTAGGACTCAATTGCACTTTTTGCAAATTTTAGGACTCAATTGCACATTTGTGACAAGTTTTAGGACTTATATTGCACTTATCCCTAAAAATTATTACAAATGTTGGGTTTGAAGTAAAAGAAGTTTCTTATGTATTATGATAGCATGAGTGCTATCCATCTTAACAAAAATTAAGTATTACATTCAAGATCAAAGCATTGATGTGAAATTGTGATGCTCATATTTGTGCCAGTTAAACTACGCATTTTAGAAACTAAGTCATTACGATATTTAGGAAAGTAACCTTGTCATAATAACATTGATAGAATTACGTCATAACTTTGCTAAACTATGGATTTCAAGAGTCCATAAATATATACAATGTTTGAAACTTTAATGGTTTCACATTTTGTTGAGGGCCTAGAGTAAATCCATTTTCCCAAATTGTGAGGTTGTTTGTGCACGAGAGGAAGGGGGTAACTTCGAGAGAGAGTAGGAAACGATGGGGCTACATCAATTTCCTATGGTCAGCTAAGAGAAGAGGTCCGTATAAGAGATTATGTGGGCTAGGGAAATAGGATGGAAAATGGGGGAATAAAGAAAAAAAATTTAAGAAGACCACTCGTGGCAACCAGCCATTCTCCTTTTTGTGGTGTGATTAGAAAAAAAATCAAGGGATGGCTATGAAAGAAATTTTCCCCCACGTGGATATCAAGTGGAGATGTAAGGAGCTACCACTTTTACTTTTCTTCCCCTAAAATGTCCAACAGCCCAACTCGTCTGGCCTTCTTCTAACTCCCTTGCAAAAACGCTACCGCCATACCCTTCCTCATCTCCAACTAGCAGCGATAGGGGCAACCCTTTAGAAAAAGAAAACCAACACCAAAGACTCGTTGACAACACCAGCTAGTCTCTCCAAACATCCCAAGCGTGGGAGGAGGCCCTGAAAGCCAGTCACGTCATTTAAAAGCCTGTTCGTCAACTGCGTGCTCGTCCATCAAACCCGACCAGGCAAGTGAGCCAATTGCTCTATTCTTCATGGGTAGTGCACTCTAGGGTAATTTAGAGGTAGGTGAGGTCAAGATTAGGTTTGCATGTGGCAAATTCTTCCTACCGTAGCACGAGAGAGAGAGAGAGAGAGAGAGAGAGAGAGAGAGAGAGAGAGAGATCATGGGCATGAGCGAGAGAGAGTGAGACCGTGAGCTAGCGGGCTTGGTTGGATTCAGTAGGAGAATTGGGAAGGACCCACGGATTCGGCATTCTAGTTTGAGATTCTTGGATAGCTCAGTGAGATCATGAGCCTTGTTAACTGTTCGAATTCCATAGCTCGGTCAATGAAACTAAGTAGTAGAATCCATACATTTGACTTGACAATGTGGGCTCATGTGCGGAGCAAGGAAGTTGCGAATAATGGAGGTCATGAGTTGCTGTTGGAGTTCGTTAGTGAGGTTAGAAAGATCTGGTGAATGATGAGGACAAGGGGATGCTTCATGCAGTTATTTGTTTGTATCTTGGTGCTGGTCTTCATGGGTGTTCATGTGGTATTTTGCTGAACTCATGTTCTGGGAGCCATATGGCTAAGACGGTCTTAAGGATAGTTGTCTGGGTTTTGACTGATGGGATAATAATTTGCAGTTTGTAAATACGTCATAGGCATCATCGTAGTTGTCCCGTTCAGGTGGATTCAGTTTACTTGTCATCCTACGAGTCCTCATGTAAGTATTAAGTCGCTCAACTAAGTGATTGCTAAGTGAGGACAACTCATGTGCCCTGTTATGGACCAAGAGTCCATGTTGGTAAGCATGTTTGGGTTAGACATGTAGTACCTAGATTAATGGCATTTACGTTACTTATTTGTATGACTAAGAAAAGAATCTCATGTGTTGGTGGCTGTAGAAAATGGGGTAGAATTGAGTTATTGAGAGGGCGTAGGATAAAATCAAGAATGGGCAGCCAAGGTTGCGATAATTCAAGGATGAATGAACTGGAGTATGAGGCTATGCGTTAGTTAGATGAACAAAACTAGGAAGGTAGAGCGGATCTCTATCTTGGGTTTGAGAACGGGATCGGGACCAAAGACAACATACTTAGTCACCTCTGAATAGGTTTTGAATTATCTTTTGCCCTGGAATTATTTAGTTGTTGCAACAGGATGAGAATACATATGTTTTTGACATCAGCCGATAAGCCGATGGGAGACCCCGAGTGTTGGGATGCTTGGAGAGGGGTGAAATTGAGTGGTTGTGTACTCTCCAAAGAACTGAGGAGAGTTGAATAACTCCTTAGGAGACTTCGTGATGCCAGGTTGGGTGCGAGGGGTGCCATCTCCCCTTGGGTGATTGTTGCAGCCAAACCCACATAGACGCGTCGATTAAATAGTTTCTATGTTATTTTATCTGTTAGTAGGAGTAACACTCGTTAGTCTCTTGTTCTAGTACTAGACTTACCTTCAAGCAAATGGTGTAGACCCTTGATTGAACACTATATTTGATACATGGTAGGCTATTTTATTCATTAGCGGCCAACCCACGAGCTCGGACCACTAGTTCGCTTGTTGAGTTTTCATACTTGTTTACTATGTTATTTTTCCAAATTAGAAGATGTCATCCGCTCCACCTGTTGCCGCCACAACTATCCTCTATGGCACCCCATCCGACTTTGTATGGCAACGTAAGGAGATCCATGACCAGCAATTCCTAGGCGTGACCTTCGTTAAGTTTACCTCTTGTTTGACGGTGGATACGGGAGCACCAATAAGGCCAACATACCTAGCCTTCGTAGCCCTATACGCATGCATGGAAGGCCGGATGATGGGACCTCTACCACTATACAATGAGGGTCCGGGCCATGGCGGTAGCCCAGTGGTGTAAGTGGTGATCCAATGAGCACCTGACTTTTGGAAGAGATTTTTTTTTTTTTGTGCTAACCGACTAGCTGATGAAGGACCGCATGTATGTAGCCAAAGTGGGGGGCGGGATACCTAGTATTTGTATTCCCTAGTGTTTTTTGTACAAATCCCCCCTCCATAAATCCATCTCCCAACCTGTATAAAGACAAGACTGATGATAAATAAAGTCGAGGGCGGCTCACTTTCTTATATTCCAGCCTAGTTTAATTGTTATAGTGGCAATGTATTATCAAGAATTGATTGAGTATAATTCTCCTAGTTTAGCAACTCAGTAAGACAGGTGACCAAGAATTGGCGTGCTACAGAAATATTAGAAGAACTAAAAAAATATGGAACAACACAATTGCTCTACATATAGCACAACCTACTTTTTAATCATGTGAATGCTTACATTAGGTATGTAAATTCTCATGGATCCATTGAATCATATTTTTACGTGAACAAAATAACTAGGTATCTTCTTCATTTAGACCTATTAGAGACAATATACTCTTAATAACTCAAATTTCATTCTAAGCTAGAACAATGTTATCCTAAAACCAAATCCTCAAAGCAATAAATATTATGAAGCTCATTAACAATCACTAATTGGATACTAAAAGAGACAGGGAAGCTAGATGGTGGTGTCTTTGAAGTGAACTAATAAAAGATAAATGCAAAACATCTCAATGTAAGTTTTATAACATGTCTACTATAATGAGGTTATTTGTTCTAAAGACATAGAAGTTATCATATCTAAGAACACCAAACTACATTTCCATGAGGTATACAAGATGATAATTACAATGATTCAAGTGAAAAATGCATGATGCATTATCCCTTTTGAGCCTGCCAAGAGTTCTTAAACATGACTTACTTTTTCTCAAGAAACTTGTTTGATGCTTCAAACCATATTGCTCTCCTAATCCCTTGTAGAGTGCCAGTGTCACAAATTTTGATCTAAGAAGTAAATGAATTAGCTCCCAAGACAAAAGATACACAAAATATCACAGTGCTCTCTTCAAGCACCTCTATCTCAACACCAATTCCCTCACTCTCTTTCCTAGTAAGTTATTTGCTTATATAGCAAGAAGATTAATTTTCTCTATATAATTTTAAATTTAAATATTGTCAGAAGCACTTCAGGAGTAACCATACCAATGTAAAGAAGTATATCCTTAACATCACCTGAGAAGGTAGATTTGTTGGCATGTCTAAAACTTGTTTGGACACCACTTCAATGCTAAAAAAAATCACATGAACGAGCTTCTTGAAATCACTAATTAAATATATTTAAATTCAGAATAATTCAAATTACAAAATATTGATTGTGCATGTCATATGAATAATCACTTGAAAAACTATAAATTTTCCTTAATTAGTTGCTTAACAAGTGTTTTTTAAGCACTTATTAATAAAATCCATTATAGAAATAACTATTCTAGAAATCTATTTGATTGTTCTATGTAATTAGGAATGACATTACAAATTCAATTAAGATGCACATAGGGAAATTTACCCAAACACTCATAAATAAAATAATCTCAATCATCAAATCCATGATTACTATTAGTCTAATAATGGCAAAGGAGCTCATTGTAGCATTCTCTAACACAAGAATAGAGAATGGTAAACATATTCCCATAACCCTCAAAAGGGAGAATAACGCAAGCATGGAATGCTTGAATCAACAACCGTTGATCTTAGAGAAAAATGAACAAAGTGCTAGAGAGCAACAGCAATCATCATATAAGGATGCTCATGAAAGTGACAAGCATAGTCACCTCCTTCAAACGAACCATACAAGATAAGAGGGTAAACCCAGCTAAAAAAATTTCTCTTCAACAAACTAAAAAAAGAACAGACTGATATTAACAAAGTTCCACTAGTCAAATCTAAGAAAATGAATCTTAGTGGGGTGGATCGAGACTTTCCATAATGGAGACATAATTGCTACGCAGCTTCACCACAAAATCTACGAATTCTTGCATGGCCGGATGCATTAGAAAAGATGCAAACTGTTCTGTGGATGGATTCCAAGGAACATGCTCACCCACTAGCGATGCCCATCAAAAACTCTCCATTCCTTGTTATGCTGTGAAACCCCATTACCCATCCACTAGCCACGAAGGAATACTGCTCAGTCCATGACTGAGGCATGCCGTACTTCGTCATAGCCCAAATGAAGCAATAGGAAAGTGGTTTAACTGCGTTTGCAAGAGCTTCCACAAGAATAGCCCCAATATTGCTGCGCCCCCAAGAACCTTCCCAAGAATGATAAAAGCAGCCAATGACCCATCCAATACCAACAAAATGCACGTGAACTAAATGACAACTGAAAAGTCGCTCGACGGAGTCATTTCTTCTAACACCTCAATGGTGAGGTCGTTTGAAAGTATTAATCCGTACTTAGGTGGACCCTCCAACCCTAGATCATCCTTTTTGAAAATTAACCAATGCAGACTACCATTCAAGAAGACTGGGCGTCTGTAGAAACCAAGTGTCATACACTCCAAATATATTTAGGACTCTGTACAGAATGTATAAATCTAGACACTAGACTTTGATAAAATTGGAAAGTAAAGAATTCTAACGATCTTATACCTGTTGGATCGGCTATCAAAGCCAATCATCTTCGTTGGCCATTGGAGAGCAACCGAGAGGGAGGAGAGGGAGAGGGAGAGAGAGAGAGGGAAACCAAGAGAGAGTAGATGTAGTTTTCTAGATTCTGGAGGAAAGTTTTTCATCTCCAGTTTTTTGGTTTTCATTGTGTTTGGGGGGCTTCTTCTTTGATTCCTGCTAACCAAGAGCTGGAGAGAGGTGGAAAAAAGTGAAGGGTTAAAGAGAGAGCTCAAGTGGGTGGTTAACTGTCGCCAAAGGTTTGTCCACCAACTGCCATCCACCGCAGCCCTTCCTATTGAACTAGGTAAGCCTCCTCCTTACCGTGCGTCTATTGTTTTACAAGGCATTAGGTTGAAGCTCGTGACCAACCGGTTCACATGAGCTTTGGCCTGGGCAATCCTCCATTTATGCCGTTATATCTTTTGATATGCTTGGTTAGGAATCTAGGCATGTGTTTAAGTCTAAATTGAACCAAAAACCTCTTGTTTCCGTAATGCAAGCTGACCATTTAATTGAAATGCCTGAATGAACTTCGAATCTCTTTGGTGTGTTATGATTGAGATCTATTGTCGTCATTCAAGCTCATGTTAAATGTGAATGGTCTACTCCCAAGTTGATCTCAAATGTTGCTTGTGCCTGGAATGTTGATATTTGCCTGAATCCAAAGCCTAAATTCCTCTCTTAAGCCGATGCCATCCTACATGTTGTCGCGACCTAATCCCGCACAGAGGAGAGAATAATTAGGTTTAGGATATTGTCAATTTCGGACTGATGGCCTTTCATTGATACGGACTCTACCTTACGCAATATTGGACATTCACAATTTTAATCGATTAAGTCTATGCACATTTTAATAAAAGGTGTCGCCACTAGCCTTTTAGGGATCGGCTAGGGATCTAGAATATATGGAAGAATATCTTATTATTCACACAACCAGAAATTTTCAGCTTAAGGACTTGATTATGTTAATCCTAAAACTAAAAATCTTTCGGTATTTAATTCAATTGTGTGCTATCTAACAGCATAGCAGTCTATCTAAGAAATCTAAGAATCGTCCTAATCATTCTACAATAGGAAATAGGATCCAAAATATTGAAATGCACAATTAATTATAAAATCGTAGAAAAAAGCATACAAGGATTCTACTATTGTCCCTAAAAGAAAAATACAATGCAAGACAAAGAACCCTATTTGTAAAGTCCTAAAAACTTGTCCAATTTTGGGTGTTTGCATTTTTAAGGGTTTTCAAGAAAAACTTAAAAAATTTCTGGAATTTTTTTATAATTTTTAATGATTTTTTTAAGGGCTTAGACCAGGCCGGCCCTAAGGCCCACACGAATTTCCGATTAAATTGGCCTATAAAGAAAAAATGGTAAATCAGCCCAACTCACCCCTTTTTAAAATGGCTTCAGTCATTCTCCAGCCCATAATGCCAACAGGTTCGAAGCCCATATCCCCTTAACCAGCCTAAGCCCGCTTCTTATTTTCATTTTTGGTTTTTGCTCTCTTCTTTTCTTTTTCTTTTCTTTTTTATTTTCTTTTATCTATTTCCTCCTTTTGTCTTTTTCCCTATTTTGTTTCCTTCGTTCCTTTTCCGCAAATCATCTTCCCCACCCGTCTCCTTCGCTAAACTTATCACCGAAACTCGCCCAAACACCAACGCCGGACGGAGTAACCGGCGTCCCTTCCACTGCCGAACCACCACCATGCGCCGGTTGGACGACCGGCGCCAACCACCGCCGGCTACGACACCGCTGGCCAAGGGCGCTCCTCGGCCATTCGCGAGCAAACACTACGGCAACGGCAAGATACGGCGGAACCGGCCAAACGGCCGAAACCCACAAATGCTGAAAACCCTCGTGACAGCCTCGAGACGGCACCCAGACGACTCGACACCAGCTCAAAATCATGAAACAAAATTGGATCTCGTTCGGACATTTCACCGAACAGGTGGAGCACACTATGGAAACGAGAAACTCCCGGCCTAAACGGGACCAGAACTCGCGTCAAGATTCTTGACAGACAAAGCAGGAATATTAAATGGGTCGTAAATGGGTTATACATCAATGATGTATCTATAATGAGTTTAAAAATTAAAAAGACTAAAATACATAGGTTGTTAATGAACTTGAATAAATTTAAAATCTTTAAAAAAAATTATAAGAATAAGTTTTTAAGTTTAGTTAGATAGAGAAATGTTTTAACAATATGGGTTGGGTCGGTATGGGTTGGGTATGGGTTGGGTTGGGTATGGGTTAAAAAATTTATACTATCTTAAATGGGCCAAGAAAAACCCAACCAAACTCACCCGTTTAACAAGGAAAAGCATGCACGACGAGGAAAGAAGGGCCAAGAAAAAGAAGGGAAATGGGGAGCTGGATGTAGGAGGGCCGAAAATTTATTTCATTTTCATTTGCTTCTTCTTCCTTTTTTAATATTTTTTTGCCTTTTTATAATTTTTTATATTTTTGCCAAATAAATGAATATTTAAAAGCATCGACAAAAATTTGAATGTCAACATCAATTAACCTTAAAACATTTGAAATCTTTTAGGGTATTCAAATATTACAAACAAATAATCTTTACAATTTTTGAGAAACATATATAATACATTTATTTTTAAATATTAGAGGTAAAGTGGCCAGTAAATATTTGCCCACGTTTTAGGTTGCATTGATCTAGAAAGTGAGTCAATATTGACCCCTTGATCGTCACCGATAAGTCATCCATATGTCATTCACATTTAACATGTTTAGGTAAGGGGAAAAAAACAAAATGAGTAACCTAACAAAATAAGTAGCCTATCATAGACTATCGGTTGAGAAAAAGTGAAATAGCAAATCAATCATTTCGATCGACAAACTAAACAATGGTGAGCACAGTAGTGTAGGTTAGGCTAGGGCAAGAATTTAGACAAAATCATATAAATACATCACAGCAATGTACAACCATTTAATTAACTTGTTGACACGCTGATGATAGTACACACAGTTACTATAGATAACTCGTATAATTTATGTACATGTCATGCAAATGACTATGTTCGAATGTACAATACAGACATGTCTACTTAATCTCTCGAACTTATATCATCAAGATCATCGTCTTGTAATAAAAACATCTCGTCCATGTACGAGAGTTCAGTCTCACTATCCTCATTTGCTCCCGAGCAAATGCTTTGTCCATGACTTGTCTTGCCTTCATGAACTCGAGACAGAACCAGCGAACCGTGTTCCTGCCACATGAACAACGCATTTGTGAACTTCCCGAGTAAGCACTCAAGAGTTACAATCAATTTCGAATATCATTTTGATGTGTGATGCTACGCTCTGTCGACATGCACATAACCCAGATAAGTTTCGCTGGTGACCAATGCAATTTGGTGCATTCTGCAAACAGGTCACCGGACTTTGATTTCGGTTGCAGGACATGCATTAAGTTTTCATTTCTTTGTTAAAATTGTTGCACCTCGACTGGAATCCGACGAAATTTCTGGCAAAGTGTCGATATGGCGACCTGTGTAGAGCTGACACGTACAGTCCAAGTATATGCCACCTCTAAAATTTTCAAATATCTCGGTCTGAGGTGGTGTCTACTTGGACCATATGCCCTGTCGCCTCCATATCAGCACTTTGCTGGAGAAATAAGTCCGAGTTTTCTGTCAAATTGCCTTAATTCAAAGAGAGAATCCGAAAGCTTAGCACAGCAAATGATCGAAATCAAAATCCGGCGACGTCAATTGAAAAATGTGTTGTAAGTAAACCTCTCATGGACATGGTTTTTGACGCACAAAGTCTCGTGAAGTTCTTTGAACAAAGCCTGAGGAATTTTTTGAACTCACTTGTGTCGGATTGACCGATTGATGGAAGGACATGAGATGATACTCCTGCATCACCCAATTTGTTTCTTGACCTGTTGGAGCCTGTCCAATGTAGAAAGTCAGAGATTTCTTGATTCCTATCATTTCCCCAGCTTCAGTAAACACTGGCTCTTCCATGTCCAAATCTTTCCAATACCCATTTTCCGTAATTCGATTGTTCATCATTCTGCTGAAATAGAAGTATTGGGTTCCATTCCACAGTGCCTTTCCTGTGCATTCAAAGGCTAATTTCAGTTGTGGAAGTGGAACTGATAAAAGACTTCTGTCCAGCAAATCAAATATTAGGGCAAATCAAATATTGTGGAAGTGGAACTGATAAAGCAGGTACGATATTAACACCGCAAATCTTTGCTAAGTTACTTTTGATAGTCATGTGACTTAAGGAGAAACCATTATCACAAGTCTCATCTTCAAGATCTTGACAAGTTCATCATAAGATATATTAGGGCAATCAGAACTCATTTTTTCTATTCCTCTTTATCCAAAATTTCTTCTAGCTGGGGCACTGCTTCCTACTTAGCAACCATATATATAGTACTAAAGCAAAAGTTGCTCTCTTTCGCTTACCATGGAGGTCCCAAGGATCATGGTGGTGAGATTTGAGATCAGGAACTAAGTGAGCATAGAGCGGAGACACAGCGGCCTGCTGCTTCTTGGGATGCAGAAAGTGAAGGACGAGCTCTTGGTCCGTCGGCGAGAACCGAAATCCAGGTGGTAGCTTCAGCATCTTGCGACCATCTTCTTCTTCCTTTTCCTTTATATCTCTCATGTTGAGCAACTGCCGATTGTCCTACGTATAGTAGTTCTTGATGCTCTTTCCTTTCTTTACTAATTTCTGTTATCGATATCCACACACGTCTATATATAAAGAGAGAGAGAGAGAGAGAGAGAGATCGGCGGTTCTTGGAGGGCTATGATATGTCAAGTAGAAAGGCAAATGCTGACTCTGCATGTCTAGGCGAAAAGAGGAGAGAGTTGGGTGATTTGGGCTGATCCCTCTTCTTGCCAGTAATTTGTCCCTTCTCTTATTATCTGGAAACATAAATACATAACTCTTATTTACTTTCCGTTTGGGGTCATTCTACAAAGTTGAAGTTAATTACCCTATGATACTCATTTTTTATATACCTAATCGAGTTCCATTCTAAGCTTTTAAATTAACTCTTTAAATTATAGATTGGATTACGTGATCCAGGAAGTCAATCACTTTTTAATAAAGTGATTGAGCACTACAAGAAGTAAATAAGAAACCCACTTTTTATCTTTCAATTCTTTAGATTGTGAATGGTGACTTTGTTGTCTTTTGAATATGATGGATAAGATACTTTCTCTATATAATTGCGCCATGATCATACACAATATAGTGTTATATTGGTATCAATTCACTTTGTGTTCACGTTTCAAGATATTTGAGCAAATGTACGCTTGACAAATGATTTTTTTCATTCAAAACTAGGATTCAATCTGCACAACAAGGTTGGTTAGCCGATAGATTCATCGAATGCGTCCCAAAGACCATTTTTCTATTCACACCACTTGTGCTCAAGACCCGTCTAAGGGACAGTAGAATATATTTGATTTCTAGGGTTTAGTTATGTGGCAAGCCTGCTTGGCAAGATTGGACTCGATCTAATGAGATTTCCTGATCTATAAAACATGGCGAATTGACCGCAGTCAAATTCATTGAAATCAAGTTCTTGCTTGAGTTATTAAACGGGCCGGTACGAAGTTGGAAACCGAACCTAATGACATGTAGTTTTCGGTTCAGAAAATCTGCAATCAATCAAGAACCGCACTGACTAATTCAGGAACCTGCAGATTTGACCGATCAGGGTCTGTATATCATTTCTCAGGTAGGACCAAATCAGAGGCAGACCCCTACTTTGAGTGCGACGGAGAATCCAATTTGAGAGTTTGGTTTGGCTACTTTTGAGGTGTGTGATCAGTCTCTGGGCACTAATCTAATGTAAATAAAACATTTGTACCAACCCAAAAAATTGCGCTAAAAGACAGGCGCAGCGACAGCTCTTGATGATGATGTGTGACTAAATAAAAAACTTCAGGTTTCATCCAAATCTCTAGCTTGCGGATAAGTTTGGCAGTTTGCGATGATATTATAATAGGACAAGGAACTGAAAGTAATCCTCAACCTTTGATGACCGAGAGCGGACGCATGACATTCGAACTAATCTTTTTCGTTCATCATTTTTCTTATATATATATACTGTTTTTTCAAAATTGAACTTCTCCTGGAGAAGAGCTAGATCCCATGTACAGGACGAAGATAAATCCCTTCAGTTCAAACGAGCGTTTTCATGACCTTAAGTCAGTAATATTCTGTACCTAATCTCTTTAACTCTACGAATAAGGTCAAAATGCAAGTTTAAAAGCTCATATAGGTGGGCCAAACATGAAATTATTTGTCCTTGGCGGGGTGTATACGGAGAATTGAGCTTTCATGTCATCAAGTATTGTCCAATTCCACTTGTTCATGATCGAATATCTGAGTAATTTGCCATTAAATCAATTGCTTGTCTCAAATTCTTGGTGTACCTCAAGGTCAGTTTGATTTTATGTAACCTCATTCCAATTCTTGTGATGAGGTTACATAAAATCAAACTCAAAACCAAGTAGTATTACTTTCAGCCAAACAGAAGTACACATACAACTAGGGTTTTTTTCTTGGCAATCAACCCATCCACGCAGGGATAAGACAGGCAACGAGTCTAATTTTGAAGTAGTTGAACTACTCATGCCCTGCTCTTAAACCCCAGAAAAACTATCAAGGGTTTTTCGGAGGAACTATGAAAAACGCCTTCCAGGAATGGTTTAAGTCATCATGACAAGTTTCATGCATGCATGCATGCATGCATTATGAGTCTATTAAATTTCTGTAGTACTATAGAACCGGGCACCCTACCGAGCCCAGGTGAAGTGTGCTCCTGTGTGATGTCTCCTTTCATACGTTTGACCTCGCTTCAATCATCCCTATTATCTACGCGTCGATCTCTCGCCCGCTCCATGACCAGCCCCAACCCTGTGTCTTCTCTTTCTTCAGACGCATCATTTCAAAAGTTCTCACCAACTAAAGCAAGCAACAGTTATGGTTCGAAGTGACCTCTAGCTGCGATCACTGTCCATGTGTCCTTTTAGTTTGAACCCGACGATGATAATGCCGCTTTTTCTTAGGAGGAAAACAAGCGAGGTTGTAATTGCTGTAGCATACGGAATGGATTGATGTGATAAGGGGCGGTGAAAAAGGACAGCGCAGCGTATGGTGAGAAATTTAAATTGTTTAATAGGGACAAATATCTACGGAAGGACCACTGAAAAAGAAGGCGTTTTGATGGCAATTTGCAAAAGTGGGGGAGTTGAAAGTGAAATGCTCGGCCGCTCTGGGGGGGACGGAAGGGAGTTGAGTTGCGCAATCATTACGGATCAGATCAAAAACTGAGCGTAATCATAAAAATTAACGCTTTCTGGACGCGAAGAGGACACTGATTTGATTCAAAAATAATAACCAGTCACCAACTCATGCATGAGTTTCTTTCATTTGAATCCTACTTGAGTTCATTATCCACTATTCTATGCTCAAGTTATCAGACAAACAAGTGATTTAATATTCAGGTCAATGTTACAATGATTTTAGAGAAAGAAATTGTGGATGAGTTAGTAAGATATTGTTGAATTTGAGATTTGTTTATTTAGTAGAATTCTGCATCAACAAAAGGAAAAAAGGATCCATGCACGAAGGTCATATGTACTTTATTAATCAATGAAACCCATCATCCGCTCAAATATCATTCAAATTGACATATAGAGAAGGCATGCATGGTTGGAAGAGGCTATGTTAAGTAATTCATAAGTGTATATCCATTTTCAAATTTTTCATTATGATGTGTGGCTAATCGAAATATTCGTTTTAAAGATTTGGCCCATTTGAATTGAGTGAGATCATAATTAATGGTATCAAATCAATCTCCTTCTAATAGGTGTATGATTTGTGAACGGACTAAACAAAGTGATTGCGGGGATGAGAGGAACTTAGACAAGATATGCATATCTTAGATCCTTCTAAAATGGCAGATGGGACGTGAATGAACCCAATGGCTACATCAAATAAGGGAGAGTACTCACTTTGGAAATTTGGTTCAAGTGGGCCAAGCTAAATCGTTACTTATGATATCAAGTGGACCATTCCAATAAGGGAGTGATTCATAGATGGGCTAAATGGAATGACCACAAAGGTAAGAGGATTCAAGTAAGATACACTCACATTAATTAGGAGAGGCTTTGTCCAGTGATTCATAAGTCGACATCCATTTTAAATGGTGACCATCCATGTGTTTTATTCAAACTGATCTTCTTGAGCCCTTGGTCCATGTGGGTAGGGTGAGCCAATTTTAGTTTTATATTTCATTTCTACTGTCAAAATCTACACGTTTTAGAGCTGCTGTTTTTTGCATCAAGTATTGAGCTTTTTCTTAAGGAACATGGAAGCCCAATTTGACGTTCACACCGTCTTTTTCTAATCTAGTTCCACTTGCTCTGCGAACAACTCGCACCTGTTTATGATGACTTTTTCAAAAACTACAAGAGAGAAAAGTCCTTTCTGCGACCCGAAATTGGGGCAACAAGATCTGTACCGTCGTCTGTAGCCCACTTAGCCAGGCAGGATGATTGATATTCCATGTTCATCAACATTCGACTACGTGGAAGGACTCGATGGGAGCTCTATAGAATGATGCAAATCGTGGCTACCTGAGAATTAGCTGCATTATATGCTTAATTAAACAAAACTAAGGCCCCGCCTGTCTATTCCACGAAATATGAACAATTTGAAAAATAATTTTCCTAAATAATCGAGTTATATCACTTAAAATAATTAATCAATTAATATTTCATTATCAAGAATAATTTAAATCTAAATATATTCATAGACAATACAAAAATCCGTTGGTTCATTTTTATAAGCAATGCAAATGATTATTTTTAGGAAATATATTGTAAATCATTCATTTTCCACGAAATAAACGTACCTTGAATATCTAATATTCTCTTACTTTGTATGTTAAAGCTCAGTTAAAGCCTATTTGATTGTTTGATTTGTCAAGGGCTCGTTTACACAACAATCGGTAAAACTAATTTACTTATTGATTTACGCGTGATAAGGGAATGTACCGTAGAAATTGAGATTGAACGTTCTTTTCCTAAATAATTTGACCGCCTCCATTGAAATGAAATTATTTAATGGGATTTGTGATTCCTGTCAAACCATAACTTGTGAACTTCAAGCCGATAATTTCCGAGTCATTATTACGAATTATTCTCTAGCCTCGTGTCCAATGATACAGGTTCTTTTTTTCCACACTAGTAAACTTCAATGACCGTTGATAAATGTAAAAAATAATATTAGTAAAAAAATGGCTGATGACTTTTTTTCAGATAATTTGTTAGTAACTTGCAAGCACTTCTATGAACTTACCAATTTAAAAAAAAAATGGAAAATTGGCAATTTTTATTCTAACTACCATTTATATTTGCATAACTTGCCAATACTACTATTTTGGTTACCATTTTCTTTTTCTTTTTCTAGTTTACCAACTTTTTTCTGAGTAACCAATTTTCATTTGTTTTGGTTAGTAACCTCTCATATTTGCTAACTCTTTTTTACAATTACTAACACAAATCAGCTAGACTCACTAAGTTTTCTCTCACTAACCACTTATTAGGAGGTTACCCAACTCTAATTTGAGTTATTTACTTATATATGTTTTTTTTTTCATTTTCCAACTGATCTCACTATTTACAAATTTTTATTTGCATTTCTTAACAACATCTTAAATTTACTAAGTTTATTTGGTTTTTGTTTAAAATTTACTGACTTTTCTATTGGGTAATTGATTTGGGAATGAAACCCGTAACCCACCTAATAAAGGTAGGTAATTTTATACGCTAGTTGCTAAAATGTAAGGTGCTGTTAAGAATGGTTAAAGAAAAGTTGGGGAACGGCAGGAGAAGCTTTTTTTCAATAAGAGATGAGAAAAGATTGGTGTAAAAATAAATAAATAAACCTTGATAAGTAAACTAAATAGAAATCGGTATCACAAACTTGCCACGTAACACAGACCTTGACAACATTTTGTCAATTTTGTCAATTTTTTCCTAACCTTATAATAATTTGCCAATGTAGTCCTTCAAACCAACATTGGCCAAAAATTACCAATATGAATGCTATTTGTCATACATAACGTGGCTGATATTGACATACATGATTTTTGGAATTTTTGCATTTTTTGATATCTTTTCTTTTCTTTTATTTTTTTTCCTTATCTTCTTTTTTCTTTTCTTTTCTTTCCCATCTTCTTCTCTCTTTTTATCTATTTCCCTCTACCAATGGGGGCCACGACGATGGCCAACGACCATAGGCGAGGGCCAAAACACCCTCACCTAGCCAAACTAGCAAGGCTCACAACACCCTCGGCTAGGGGTCGACGTGGTCGGCGGCCCTTGTTGGTCTTAATAGGGAAGAGAAAAAGGAAAAAAAGAAGAAAAAAATATAAATGAACAAATTAGAAAACTTTTAGAAAAATTACAAAAGTCATCCACATCAACACTAACCATGCCACATAAAAAGGTTGCCATCTAACTCATCAATTTCAAGCCAAAATTAGCCGAAATGACTAAATTAACAAATCAACAAAAGATTTAGAGCTCAATTGGTACAATATAAAAGTTTACGACTAAATTGATTATTGTACAATAAATTTAGGACTTCTTGGACAATTATATCAACTAAAACTCTCTTGTAATTTAATTATAAAAAAAAAAAAAAAAAAAAAGTGATGTCACTCAAATAACGGTCATAGTTTCATATAGTATTGGATAAATTGAAGGTGTTAACAATAAGGACAAACAAAAGTGTGTAAATGATAAAGAAATTTTTTTTTATCAAAGTAAGAGATTTTTACAATTTAAAAAATCAAAAGAACTAACTCAAGTAAAAGTCACTAGAGAAAACTTATTAGTAACTTAATTGGATAAAAATTTGATTATTACTCTAATTAAGGCTAGTAATTTAGAAAAGGATTTGGTAAATTCAACAGATTGATTGTAGATAAAAAAACCAAAAATGTTACCATCAATACTAGGGCAACACAAAACCAAACAGCTATCCCAGAAACACATAATGATCAGAAACATCTTTACTTTTGTTCTCCACGTTTCAAAACCTCCATTTGTTTTTAGGCCTTCCTTAGACATCATCTGGGGCCAGCAAGTTCCAAAGTTTCTTCTCCCACTCATAGCTTTCGTACAAGTTAAAGTCATTTAGTTGCACCTATGAAACGAAATGATCGAGCCAAGCATGATAATCATGTAATCGACCACGATATTCATACTTCAATGAACTGAAACAATATGACTCACCTTAGTCATTCGGAAAGGGGATAATGATACATGTTAGGAACAAGAGATGTACAAGAGGAGAAAACAGAGAACAAGACATATGGAATTATTTATTTACTTATTTATGTAGAAATCCTTCAAAATCACAAAAGAAAAAATTACGGTACCACACTAAATAATCCTTTTACTATTAATATTGAGTTACAATTAGAATATATTTTTCTAAGAAAATATTAGGTTATTAATAGGGATTCTTTTATTACTTGAGCAAATAAAATGCTATCCCTAGCTTCCACTAATTCTATTCGTGCTTTCTAAAATGCAAGAAAAATCGCTTCAATATATAAAAGAAGTTAATGGCTTACAAAACTATAGTGAATATGCAGCCCCCGAAGTCAACGGCTGAAGCCCCCTGCCGACTCATTGCGGAGTTGGATCTGCAAGTTTGGAGCTTGTGCTTTAACAGTACTTGCCTCAATCAAACTATACAAATATGTCAGTACGGTGCTCATGATAGCGTCTTTAGAAGCGGAGGTCACGATGTCAATTTGCCTTGGGACTGTATACATGAATGAGAGAGGGAGAGAGGGAGTTTTGCTTGTATTTGGACAAGAGAATTACTAAGAACGTTGGCGCCAAATTTACCATGAAGCATGGCTCATATATCAGACAAAGTCTTGTGTACGATTAATTTTTAAAGTTAAATCCGACATTTATATGGTTCTTGTCTGTCCTACTTCCTTTCATCTTTTCTCTCTCCGTGTCTACTTCAATCTTCAGTCATGGGAAGAAGGAAGGTTTGAGCTAGTCTCACCCTTCCCTTCCTCTCTTGTTAATATTGGTTGTGTGTGTGCTTCTTGTCCTTTTTTCTCTTTTATTATTTCTTCTTTTCTCCCAATCTGTATTCATGACTCTCTTTTCTCGATTTAGTTCTAGATTTAAGAGTTTAAATTCTCCCAATCTAATTCTAGATCTAGGAGTCATCATCTTCTAATCTTAATTTAGAAGTTCAATAAATATTCGGGGGGATTTGATGCCAGATACATTGTTTATGTAAAAGCCCTCTACCTCCAGTTTCAATGGTGAACGCAGAAGTTCGTGTCTCGTTGAACCATGGAGACTTGCTCTCCCAAACTAAGATATGTGTTCTTTCAACCTTCTTTTATTGTTTTCATATGGCGGTGGCATGAAAGAAGTTGAACCTAAGCATGCACTGCACAACTAGTAACATCACAATTACTAGAGAAAGAATTTTCGACACTAGCTCATCACTATCAAGATAGAAGATCCAATAATTAACCACCAATTATTTTACTTAATAGATCTATTCTTGTGAAACAAGCATGTACTTAACTTTAGTGAAACTCTATTGATCCTCCTTATTTTTTGAATTTGGTTTTGCTTTGAAGTATTATGGGCTTTGCTTTGTTTTAATTTGCTTTGCCATGAAGTCTACTTCTCATGTATTCTTTTAAGTAATAAATATAATTTTTTTGGACAAAAAAGAGAGTCTCGCTTACATTAGATTAATGAAGACAATTTTTTTATAGACTACATATGAAATCACCGATTCTAGATTCTACTAGAATTTGATTTGGTTACCAGTTCCATTTTATTTTATTTTATTTTATTTTTTTGAATATATACTATGTAGTTTGGTTCCTAGCTCTTGAATAGGAGCTGAACTAGACCAAGAATTGGGAATCATAATAATTCTAATGTCCTCATAAATGCTCATTGAACCTTAGCATTTTACTTTCTGCAGGTTATGTTGCCGATCTCTTGATTTTCTAATATATAGACTATTAGGGTTCATTTTCTTTTGAGAAAGAGCTTAGGAAAATGAGTTAATGGAAAATGTAACATTGGTCACTAGAAAAGGTTTCCCTACAAAAGATTAGAAATTCAAGAAAATGATTTCTCATTTGAAAGAACCAGAAAATATTTTCCCAAATATTTGTTTAGTCTAGGGTTCTTGGTTAATGAAACTTTTGTTCTTATAAAAATAATTTTAAAAAATCGATTTTTTAATTTTCTTTTATTTTATAAAAATGAATTTATTTTCTTTTTCTTTTTCTTTTCTTTTTCATTTCTTCTTCTTCTTCCTCCTCGCATGCCTAGGCAATAGTGGGCAGCTCAATGACCTATCATGTCATAGGTCGATGAGCTCGAGGCTCGACCAATCCACACAAGCCAAAACTTATCAAGGCCATCAATCATGGGGCTCGCCAAATCCAAGCAAGTTTTTATAGTCGTCGCTAGCAAGTCACTAGAGAGGAAGTCAAAAAAAAATAAAAAATGTTTTAAAATTTCAAATTTTTTAAAAAAAAATTCAGTTTTTAAAATAATTAAAAAATATGATATTTTTGCCTAATGTAAAGTCATGAGATTGAAATCATTTTTTAATATGATTTAAATATTAGAAAATATTTTCAATCTTATATCATTAAGCAAAGGAAAATTGACTAAATTCTTAAAAAATGATTTCTAGAAAAGTATTTTCCTTTATTGTAAACTTTTCCATAAAATAAATGTACCAGTCTACCTGCGAACATTTCTTCATCGCTCAGTTTAAGGATGAGATTTTGTTACGTGGGTATTCAGATGTTTTTGTGACAAATACTGCGCTGTGGAATGTATATTTGACAAATTTTATAATCAGGCATTTGTCAATCTGCATATTTATTAGTAATTTTAATTTAAAACTAGTATCAAATAATTAATGATGTTTGTTCTTTCTTTTGACTTTAGGAAGTTAGAATTTGGAGCAAATTTTCATGGACGATTGAAGAGTAAAGTTTTATAATTTAAGTTTTATGTTACGTGTTATGAACTTTTTATTTTATGGATTACTATTATTGACAAATGGAAAATCATTTTTGTTGTTGCGTTCACTTTCAATATGCTTAACTTAAAAAAAAAAAAAATTGATTTCTAAATAGACCTTGAAATCTATGACAAGATAGACTTCAAATTCCAAATTCTAAAGTATGTAAGATAGGTTTCAAATTTCAAAAATTAGAGAAACGGTTCCAATGGATATATATCAAGTTTTAGATGAAATATGAGCCGACTCTAAAATCGCTCACTCCTGCACTAAATAAAAGATGAATGCACGTGTAATATCTGCAACAAAATGCTACATATATTGAGCAAAATATGCTAATAAGCTTTCTTTACTAAATGACGCAGCCTGCGATTGGTGATGAATCCATCGAAATCAATAACTTTGTCTCAGACTTGCCTACTACACAGTCACTGTGTAGTGTACATCCACAATAGATGCCCATAGTCAACTGCGGGCCTTAACAATCCTCAATTCTGTATCTAGTTTTGTATATGTCTGAAATTATGACATGACTACACCTATCAATCAAGTTTTTCTTATTAAAGAAATAAGAACAAGAAATGGGCCTTCGCGGAGAACGCAATAGCCTAAGCTCTTCACATGGCCCATTTTAATGTCAACATGGACACGGCCCATTTTATTATCTAACCTTCCATTTTAAGTGATGAAAAGGTCTAATTTGACATAAAAAGTTGTAACTCGAATCAAGCACCAAAACATGCTTATGGTTAAAAATATTGCAACACTAAGGGCTGACTACTGGGTAGATTTTTGCTCATTTTTTCCTTATTTAGCTGGTTTTTTTTATCTTGTTCTAGTGTAATATGTATTTCTATTACTATGAAATTCGTAAATGAAATAATTTGTTTATGAGTAATATGTACACAGATAAACCTAAACGGCAGACAGAGGGTGATGAGAGCTTATTGAAGGAAATATCAATCAAGAATATAAATGGCATCATTAAGGAAATATCATTCAAGAAAAGAAAATAATTTCTCCATTTTTCCGGGTAATGAGCTTTCTTATTTGTAATTGTTTATTTATGAGTATCATTACAATGTTCCACAAGCCAAGAGAGACATGTTGTTAGGGCATTTTCCTTGATTGATCTTCTTGGAAGAGTGGAAGTGTGATGGGCTCTTGGAGGAGGAGCTGTCCAACATTACATACATTTGTTCTCCCCATAATAAACTTTCGTAATCAAAAGATTGAAAAATAATTTTCTTTTCTCGAGACAACAATCTTACATACTTAATTTTAAAATTGCCGGTTTCATTCATTTCTATACTTCTTCATTTTCGACAAAGTCTACCGATTTTTTTTTTTTAAATCTAATTTGGATATCCTATGTTATAAAGTTGAAAAATAATAAACTCTTATTAGGTATGACATTGGGATGTAAAATTTAGGCAATTTAGAATGCCGAATTTGACTACTTCACAATTCAAAAGATTCCACTGTATCATTTGCAAAAAAAAAAAAGGTTTATTTTTCTATAATGTTACTTTTCCGAAGAGTTTCTAAGTCTTAATAAACTGCTGGTGATGCGCCAACATATTTATGAAATTACCAACTTTTTTTAATAGATTCATAAATTATCAATTTTTCTTACCTCTTTACCAACTTTTGTTTGTTAATATTTTTTATGCCAATGTTTTAATTTACCAACTTTTATTTGATTTTGCTAATTTTATTCGACTCACTTAACAACTTTTATCCGATTTCATTATCAACAAGGTCTGGATTACAAATTTTCATGTGAATTTTTTTAATCGAAAATTCTCGCTTAAGTTAATTACCAGCATTTTTTTTATTTTAAAATTTCTCAATTTTTATCATCGTTCACCCATTATTATATGTTTTTCGCAACAAACATCTCAGGTTTATTAATTCTTGTGCCTTTTGTCTTCATTTAACTAGTTTTGGCTTACCAACTCTTACTCGAGTTACTTATCAATGTTAGTGATTACCATCTTTCTGCCAATTAGATTATCAACTAATTTTGCTGACAAATTACATAGAAATTAGATTACTGATCCTTTTTTTTCTTTTACCTTCCACGCTTACTAACACTTACCGAAAACATTCCGCGTCTTAACGACAGAATTCTGCTCTCAGGTCATTTGATGCAGACCAACTGTTGCAGACCACCGTCTTGGGAATCAGCAAATAATTTGGTTTGCATGGATTTGCTAAACTCAAAGATGATGCCATGATATCGTTCTCTTCCTGAGAAAGAGAACCAAACCCACGCCTTTGTTTTGGGATAAGGGCCCTCGTTTTGTGGAGCGATGCAATCCAATTTTTAAATGGGTAAATAATGTTAAACCCATCGCATTTCATGCATGTTAAGACAAATAATGTGACTAGAATAACCAGAAAAAATCACAGGATATTTTTCCGGGGATCCAACCACAAGGTTGTCTTAAGAGGTTCGTTTGTTTTCTCTCTCCCAACTCACTGCAGAACCAGTCCAGCCTTTCCAAGAGAGTCTCGTGAACGCAACAGCAGAAACGACACAATAGGAAGAGAGTACATTATTGTACCTCTCTCCCTCTCTCTCTCAAACCCGACGTTCATCAGCTGAGGTTTTCTTGTTTAGTGCGCAAACGACAGGCTGAAAGGTGGTTGTCTTACTTGTTTTCAAGTGAAAGAGCGAACGTGGGTCTCTCGTTTCATTTTCTTAGGGCATGTAATGTGAGTTTGCCATTTTCTTGGGGAAAGCATACACCTCCTTCTATAATCAAGACATGGGAAGACAGCGAAGAGAAATGTGATCCTTCTTCACGACCGAGATCTGGCACTTCTTATATAAATGGTGGTCCAGCGGTTACCCGATTGGGCAGCGCGATCGGTTGAAGATGATCCACTTGAGCTCGAAAGATGAAGTGAGAAGAATCCAAAAGAATGACTGGGAAAAATCGAGGAGGAAAATAAAGTCACATGAAAATATATTCAGATATTATCACCATTTATCTGCAACTCTGGCCTAGAGCAACCACTGTTCCCAATAAGGTAGAGCAAAAGAATGACCACAACTAACTTATAGAGAAGTTGAGTTTGGCTATTTGACAAAACAAATTTCAAGTCTTGAGTATTGAGCCCATGGGGAGAAGTCTACTTTCCAAATGGTTTACAGCAGCCTTTCAGCATATTTGAGAGTATAATTTCCAGATTTCTAATTAAGCTCATCATTGTGTTTACAAAAAGTTGAGATATGTTGGCCATAATTTTTTTTTTCTGGTACATTAATAGTCTCCTATTTCAATCATGCATGGTTACTTAATCATGTAGCCAATTAATGATGCTAGAATCTTATTTAATCACGTAATATTAGTTTCTGTGATCACTATCATTGGTTTCATAATTGCACTCTACGTTTGAGTGATTAATGAATCATACCAAAAACTTAAACTTTTAGATTATAGTGCTTATTTCATTATATAACTTAACATTTTCCCTGGCTCAAAGGTTTATGTATAAAAGAAAGCATGCAAACCCGATATGCATGACCCGCAGGCAAAGATCTGTTGAAATACATAAACAAAGAAGGGAACTTATGAATAAGCGAAGGGGCGAGAGGATTTGAACCTGAAACCTTTGACTTTTGATATCAATTATAATCAAGTCCGCAACTGTTAACTCCAGAATTTGAGCTTTTGAATTGAGTCTGCAGACAAAGTTGAACAAGATCCATGGTTCACCACCGCCAAAAACTCCCAGACAGAAACAAACGCAAAGAAAACAAGGCCCATGGCACGTCGTCACATCTTTTGATGTCCTAAAGAATTGTACAATAATGCCAAAAGAAAAGATAACAATTCAATACCACGATCAGTAAAACTAACGCAACATAAACCCTAAATAAATATCTGTACATGGATATCTACACGTCTCTCTACATTCTGCATACAAAGTATGTGTACATTGCATGCATGACACCACTATATGTTACGCTTAAGAACCTAAGATTCTGTCATGAGGGGTTTACAGAGTTAGAGAACAGTGCGATGTCAATCAGTTCTTTCGGAGGAATCATCCAGGTTCTTGCTAGGACACCTGCATTATCCACACCAAGGCCTCTTATATCCCTCCATGAGATCACAGAACTGAATAACACTAGTTCCCAAACCAGCACATATCTCCATCCTCTACCTTTTGGATATGTATGTAGTTTTGCGAGTCTCGCCGTACGATATTTTGGAACTTTACATATATAATAGTGAAGAAGTTTGAAAGTTGACGAGCGACATCTTTTATACAGAAAAGTTGCACATTAAAGAAGGTGAAGGACGGGACATAGGGTTCACGGGCAGAGTTTCCTGTTGAGTAAGGTGGCCTAACACATGCAAAAAAAATATACATATCGATACAGTTGAAGAGCATTGTTTGGTGGTTTAGGTGGTTTAGGGTTTCCGAGATCCTTTTTTTCATTTTTTTCAATTTTTTCCCTCCTTTTTTTTTTGGTGGTGGCTCCACGTCTATGTTGGTGGGCAAGACCACAGAAATCTAAAGAAGTTCACGGGTGCGAATTCGTCTCCATGTCCAGACAAATTGAAGCTTCACAAAAATGAGGTACAATGACAAATGGTGATATGGAAGACCCTCAAAACAAGAACATCTCCATCTTTAACTCGACCACACAAAAGATTCACCATCCCCCACACGCTTTTACTTTCCTCCAATGATCGGATCCGGTTCATTTATCTTATAATTATTTTGACACCATTTTCAGAAACTTTTGCTTCTTGTGGTGGACATGTGGATTGGCCTGAGTTGAATTTGATGGTCACGCTTGGAAGAGATGGTCCAGATCATTCATTTAACCCGAGCATCAGACAAATTGAGGTGACCAGTCATCAATCATTGTTATAGATGGTCTCTATATTAATGTCAATTTTTTAACCTTTCAATTTCCTGTTGCATCAACTAAAGTATCGTGCAATTTCAGCCACAAGTTACAGGCCCCACAGGGACCGCGCCTGCCTTGTTTGTGGTCACAATCTTCAGCTGCCAGGTCCTACATCTGAGTCACAGAAAAAGGAGGTATTTTTGCATGGTCCCAGGATGGCATGTGTTGAGATATATTTGGAACAAATTTCTTAGGTTTAAATTGATTCAGCTCACTGGATGATAATATGATTTATCTATAATGAGAAAAATATTATTGTGATGTATATGTAAGTTATGTTAGAAAAATCTCATATCAAATATTAGAGGCAATCAATAACAATTAATATATACTATCTTTATTAACTAATAATTCATTTACTTGAACTTTAAAGAAAATGTGTATTTGACTAGATATGTTAACAAGATCAAATTTAGACTCATTTTTGGCATTCTCCCTTAACGAAGGTATCGAATTACTACTCTACGCTTCCAACAAGTATAATGAAGTCAAGATTAGCTATAGAACATAAATTGTATGACCTGCATATAAGAATTAGATTTAGTTGATTTTGCCAACAATACATTTCCAAGCAAAAAAAGATATGGTTTCAGCATCAATTATCAATGTCGCATCTAGACTTACTCACCGGCACTTATTTATTAGGCATGGCAATTTTCTTGAAATACATACGAGACATCTTTTCGAAATTTTCATGAAAATATGCATCTTTTTTACTGCGATGGAAGGAGCCACGCCACCCAAATGGCATATAATTGACATTTAAAATATCTAAGAATTTTCTATAAGAAAGATACATATTGTTATTAAGAATGAGTCCAATTCCAAATTCCATTAGGTTCAAAAAATATTATGATATCCGTTAATGGCTAAAATACACAATACCCTGTTTAAATTATGAAATGAGCATGATCATGGAATCAACTCGATCATCATATTATAAATTAGGAGTTCATAATCCTAATCCATTCTCATTTTGAGTGGAACAGAATTACTAATTCTTGATTTTAGTTAGTATCATTAACTTTCGTTTTAGTTAATATGAATATATAATGTTTGATGTCAAGAATATATAATTGGTTTGTCACCTGCCATGTTGTTATGTGACATGGTATGAAAAATCTATGAAACGTGACATCAACAATCCTTTTTTAAATGAACGAGTCTGTTGAATTCCACGTTTTAAAGTGAGAAGAAAAAACGAATGTTATACAATTATTCAAGCGACACTTTAATTGCTAAGTCTTGTCAAGCTGATCGCGTGGTGTATAACAATCAATTGAACTAAGCGAAAACAACATTGGCCAGAATCCATGTTCCACTTCTATGGTTCGTTGGTAGTAGTTTGAGCAAGCTTGAATGCATGTTAATTAACTAAACCTAACTTCATCGCGATGGTCCAATCAAGTGCAGATCATTTACGTCGCAAAGTAGAATTAAATTCTATAAAGAAGCTCAGCTTCATGTTATGAGAGAATAAAAGACTGGCGTTCATCATATCCCCATCCCTCTCATCCTTTTTTAATCTCGTGTTGATGTGACGGCCTCTCAATTATATTTTTTTTATTAATTCTAAAGGATCTCGAACAATTTTTTAAGATGTGAAATTTCAATTTACTTATAATCTTATCCGATGATTCCTTCACATCATGTACAATCTAATCGATCAGAACTTTGTCACAAAGTTGCCCCAGTGTTTGGGTAATATGTCATTCATTCAAGTTAATACCGCTGGCTCTCGTTGCCCATTTGAACACGACTAACTTGTTAGAATATACATTTCGTCAATTACATTTCATTTGTTATGGGAATTTTCTAAGTGACTTTTGTCCTAGCATTGCTCTTTCGGGATAAACTACAGTAGCACAGGCAACTCACTCCTTTCTTGCTCAGCCAAGATTGATTTTTCTAATTTTCCAACATGTGGGTTTCAGAAACATGATCCACCGACTGTTGTTTACACTGCCTCACAGGACTATGCTTGACACCTCGTTTTGAAATCATAGACATATGACAGAAAATATCAGGAATCTTGAGAATAATAATTAAAAATAAAAATCACTAAACCAGGCTGTACCATTGACTTGTTAAGCTCTCACGGGAAATGCCATGCAAAGCGTGCTCAATCAATTATCCCATCAAACCCCACCAAAAGAATTGTAACCAAACCGCGTTTCTTCACTGTAGTTTTGTTGTTTTGATTTCATTTTTTTGGCTTCAAAAGTACAAAAAGTTTACAGAGACATAATCATCAAGAGGGAGAGAGAGAGAGAGATAGAGAGATTGCATGTACCACCTTGGCACGTGAAGTGTATATGCACAGATACAAACTTCAATGGCATTATGACTTCAACAAACAGCAAGAATCGAGTTCACGTGAACCCCCCTATGTAATATATGCAGTGTTCCCTACATTTTTTTTTTTGGTAAGGAGTGTTCCCTACATTTTAATCTCTGTTAAAAGAAAAAAGAAACCCTACTTGTTTTACTGTTATTTGCATTGAGTTGAGGCTCAAGTAATACTTCAATTTTGACCCACAGAAGGGTCGGGGGGGACAAGACAAGAAAGGGGAGAGAGAGAGAGAGAGAGAGAGAGAATATAGTTCGGTTTTTCATAAACTTGTCGCGGAACTTGAGCTTGGCTAGAGAAGCTAACTAAACTCAAAGACACATTGTTTGATCTTCTCTTTCAATGAAGAAACAAGGGTGTGAGATCGAAGCCATCGGTATCAACTACAGAATCAGAACAAGAAAGACAGAGTTCTGTTTCCCAAATTTCAATGGGAAATTAGAAGGAGAAAAGAAACCAAAGCAAGGTAGTCAAGATCGGGGAGTTACGCAAGTCCTGAAGGATGTGAACTGCAGGGCAAAATCGTGGGAAATCCTCGCGATCATTGGCCCAAGTGGCGCCGGAAAGTCGTCGCTGCTCGAAATCCTGGCCGGAAAGATCACCCCGCAAAATGGTTCGATCTTTGTGAACCAAAATCCCATTGACAAGGTGCATTTCAGGAAGATAACTGGCTATGTTGCTCAGAAGGACACTCTCTTCCCACTCCTGACTGTTGAGGAGACCTTGATGTTCAGTGCCAAGCTGAGGCTGAGGCTTCCCGAATCACAGTTGGCCTCAAGGGTCAAGTCCCTGATCCAGGAGCTCGGGCTAGAGCACGTGGCAGGCACCAGGGTTGGTGACGATCGTGTCCGAGGGGTCTCCGGAGGAGAGAGGCGTCGCGTCTCGATTGGAGTTGACGTTATACATGACCCTCGGGTCCTGATTCTTGATGAGCCCACTTCAGGGCTGGATAGTAACTCGGCCCTTCAGATCATTGATATGCTCAAGACAATGGCTGAGACCCAAGGCCGGACCGTGATTCTCAGCATACACCAACCCGGGTTTCGGATTGTGAAGCTGTTCAACTCAATCCTATTGATGGCCAATGGCTCAGTGCTTCACCAGGGAACTACTGATCAGCTTGCTGTCCAGTTGATGCTCATGGGTTTGCCAAAGCCACCTCACGTGAATGTCATCGAATTTGCCATCGAGTCCATCGAGGCCATCCAGAGCCACCGCCGCTTGCAAAACCAAGTGCAACAAGTCGAACTGCCTCCTCAGTTATCACCACAGAAGAGAGAAGGACTGGGAGGTGAGAGCCGGAGCGGCAAGTTTACTCTTCAACAGCTCTTCCAACAATCCAAGGTCGTTGATGAAGACACCATCGATGCTGGGATTGACCTCCCTCATTGCTTCGTGAATTCCAGGCTGCGAGAGATTGTCATTCTAACACACCGGTTCTCAAAGAACATTTTCAGGACCAAGGAGCTCTTTGCGTGTCGGACGATCCAAATGCTGGTCTCGGGGCTAGTCCTAGGCTCCATCTTCTGCCACTTGAAGGATGATCTTGATGGTGCTCAAGAAAGGGTGGGCTTGTTTGCTTTCATCTTGACATTCTTGTTGTCATGCACTACGGAGGCTCTTCCCATCTTTCTGCAGGAGAGGGAGATTCTGATGAAAGAGACATCTTGTGGAAGCTACAGAGTCTCATCCTACGCAATTGCAAATGGGCTTGTTTACTTGCCATTTTTGCTCATCCTAGCAGTGTTATTCACAGTGCCATTGTACTGGCTTGTCGGGTTAAACAACCAGTTTACAGCATTCCTAAATTTCTTGCTGATAATTTGGTTGATCCTGTACACGGCGAACTCAGTCGTGGTGTGTTTCAGTGCCTTGGTGCCAAATTTCATCGTCGGGAACTCAGTGATCTCAGGCGTGATGGGCTCATTCTTTCTGTTCTCGGGCTACTTCATCTCGAAGCAGGAGATACCCAATTACTGGATTTTCATGCATTACGTTTCACTGTTCAAGTACCCATTTGAGGGATTCCTGATCAACGAGTTCGCAAATTCGGGGAAGTGCCTAGAGTATATGTTTGGGACGTGCGCCGTAACCGGAGAGGACGTGCTCAGAGAGGTGGGTTATGGAGAGGAAAGCTGGTGGAGGAATGTGCTCGTCATGGTTTGTTACATCTTGGTTTACAGATTCGTCTCCTATGTCATTCTCAGATGTAGATGCTCACAGAGAGGCCTCAGAGGTGCTCTAGCTTGAAGATTATGGTAAAGTCGATTAATGGTTGGTGGGTGATCCCTCTCTGTCCCTCTCTCACTCTCTCTCCTCGTAGAGAAGATGCTCCTTGTGGCTGTCATATTTTCTTTGAAACATATATATACATCAATGTTTAAATAGTCTTTTAAAGTATACCGTCTGTAATTTGAAATTCTTGTATTAGAAACTCATCTTCCGCGGGCTCAAGCGCCTACATACTTGCCTGTTGACGACACCAATGGCATCGAAAGAAATGGGTCCAACACCGGTAACAGATTCTGTTCAATTCAGTAGTTAAAAAGGTTGCTGTCCATGCGATCCAAATCTCCCGTCCATAAAAACGCACTTACAAACTCAAGAGCACATTTTGGAATCTGAAGTGAATTTTCTGTCCCTTCATTTTGATTTAGACAGAATGCACAGTGAGGCATCGGATTCTGTTCTGAGCATGATTCTAGACAGCGGTCAGACTCAAAGGGATACTGTAAGGGTATCACCAGCCTGTCAAATGAAAAGCTACAATAGGGACATCTCGCATTTATCCCCCGCAAGAACAGTTTGTCCTGCATTATTCTCATGTGCAGATAGTCTACAGGATCAAAATTTTCATCAGGTTGCAGAAAGTAGCCAAGTAAGCCATTTGGAAGTTCATGTCCACCCCATGTTATTGTGATTGCAACACAGCACACTATGGAAACATGGCAACGCTAGATATAAATCAATATAGGAAATCCCGGTACGTAAAAGCTAATAGGTTCTCGATAGGAATCTTGCTCACAAAATCTAGATCTAAACTAATCGAAGCAGACTCAGAAAGTGGCGGCAGCGAATAATGAGGAAAAGCTAAGCATGAGACTCAACATATTAGCCAAGGGAAGCAGTGGTCGCCACACCATATCCACGTTGCTGGTTCAGGCTCACTCACTTTCTCCAATTGCTCTGGCTGATGGAAGCTTATCTGGTCGAAATTCAACAGACCAATTATTCCACTAATCATTTTGGCAGAAAAATACTCGGCCACAGCCTAATTTTCAAACACCAAAACTAACCAGGCCACAAGGGAAAGAGTAGCGCAAGCATTGGTCAAGCAAAAACTTGGTTGGCATTCAGAATGCCTCCAGAACAAAAGGAACGACGGCCTACAACAGACTCTAGGAGAAGTCATGTAGTAGTAAGACAGCATAAAATTACTGCACGACATAAATTGCATCTGCAGGAAATCCACAAGGCGTAAAGAAGTACATCTAAACATGACTAGTTCAATGTATTACCTAGAGTGCTCCATAAAATCTCTGAAATGGAATGAAAATTCATGTTTTTAGTCATGCTGCCGTATAACAGAGTCCTCATTGTCCATTCTCGGTTCAGATGGTAATGATTGCTTGAATAATTATTACGTAATCTCTACTTGATTGCCATCATTCACATGTGGTGGGTACTATTCCATTAACATGGGTGATCAGCAAGCATGACCAACAACATTGAAATTTAGCAAGCATTTTCTAAATAAGATGCAGAGACTCTCCCAATGTGATTCATCAATACGTTACTTATTGCAAATAAAAAACTTAAGCAAATGATGACATCCCTTCCAGTTAACAGGAACTCGTACATGATAAAAATGCAAGACCTTCTAGGCAAGAATATAGACCAGCTCAATCGGATTTCACAAACATATTCAGACTTGACATTATAACTTAAAAAAAAAACATAAAGAAATAAAGAAACTAAGCATTTACCCTGAGGGTTGGGTGCAACATCTTGCTCCTGATTCCAACACCTGATATTGTAATTACAAAATAAAGTAAACCGTCTTGAAAAATGAGCTCCCACGTCTAGCTATTCATCTTCAGGATTTTGCAGGAGCACACCTCTTACTTTTGACCTGATAGAAAAGTAAAGTTACTAGTCATACTGAAGTGGCTCAATCTGTAAAAGCAATAAGAACAAACAGCTGAGTACTACCTCCGATGCACAGGGACAACACGATTAGTAACTCTTGTTGAGCTTGCATCTTGTGCTACTACTTTCTCTGAAATTTGACAAGTAAAAAAAACAGTGGTTAGATTGAACAATAGATCATGAAAGGCACTGAAAATGTAAAACCAAGCTGTATTTGTCAAAAAAAAAAAAAAAAAAAAAAAGCCCGAACTCCATCCCACCCAGCCTCAGTCAAAGTGAATCAGTTTTATGTGTCCTCATACATCATCTCATAGATGAGTCATAATATCCTCCCTCGAGTGGATAGAGACAAATACAAAATCACAAAAAACCATAATCAATAGCAGCAATTTGTGCATTACTATATTCTAAGAATGTGGAATAACAGAGAAGAGAGACATTACCTGTCGAAGGGTTTGAAGCATCTGACATGGCCAAAGCGCTTGTTGTGGGCAACTTCTGCCTCTTCGAAAATGACTCAAGTTTGTTTTGGATGCTTTCATTCTTCTCCCAACAATAGGAACATACCACAGGATTCAGACCAAGAACATGCATAAAAAACACTGAGTGATACTTAAATGAAAGGAGCAGGGACATCACTCATAAAAGAGAAATTTGCATCATCAGTGAGAGAAAAAGTACACAACCATTGAATATCAACAATACGTAGAACTGTATCCTACCTTTTCAGCAGTTACAAGCTTTGTGAACTGGAGATAGTGTTCTTGTTCTGAAGTGACAAGCAAGAAAATGAGCATCTATCCCACGAAAGCTTCACAAAGATTAACACATGAGGCACTACCTTCCGCAAGTGAAGTCTGAGTGTTCTTGAATGCCATGAATAGCTGAATCGACAGGTTGCCCATCGCCTCCCTTGCAGCAAAATCCACAAGTTTTACAAGAGCAACAAAAATTAATGGCATTCCTTTGGCTTTCTGAGCAACTAATTTAGCAGATGTAGCCCCTGCAAGAACAAAAGCAGATGATCTAAAACCTCATAAAATTTTCAAAAGATGCCTCCCGGCCACATCAGCTTATGTTGCAGCTTCTCTGTCAAATGATACTAAAAGAAGAAGCAGATCAGAGCGACTATAAGTATAGACTCACCAATTACTTAAAAAATTACTAAAAGATACTGGTCTCTCAATTTCTCTTGTTATCTATTAGGGTGTCTAAAGATCTTGATGACAACTCCAACAGTAATGCAGTTGAGTTTACCAGCAAATAGGGTAAAATAGCCAAAGTAAGTTGTTTGGCCGAATAGGGCAGGACACACCCTAAATGCTACATTATCTTGTGATACACAATGACAATTCCCAGTCTCCTGACTACAAGTCTAACCATCACAAACAGCTTTGTCAGCCACATATCAGGAGATTCAAGTTTTTCTACTGGCCTATCATCTACACTTTTGAGCAAGTTCCAAACTTTATGCAGATCCAAATGCCCGAAACAGAGACACCATGATAATATAATGAAGGAGGAAGTAAACATACTATTTTTACTGATCAAACAACACATTCTTTGTAAAGATACATCAACAAGATAAGAATATGTTATTAGACCAGGTTTAATTGTTCAGAATTGCCATTGGTGACTATAAGACCAACAAGGTATTTCAACTGTGGATATCCAACAATATAATATAATGAAGGAGAAAGTATACGTACTACTTTTACTGATCAAACAACACATTCTTTGTAAAGATACATCAACAAGATAAGAATATGTTATTAGACCAGGTTTAATTGTTCAGAATCACCATTGGTGACTACAAGACCAACAAGGTATTTCAACTGCGGATATCCAACAATAAAATATAATGAAGGAGGAAGTATACGTACTACTTTTACTGATCAAACAACACATTCTTTGTAAAGATACATCAACAAGATAAGAATATGTTATTAGACCAGGTTTAATTGTTCAGAATCGCCATTGGTGACTATAAGACCAACAAGGTATTTCACCTGTGGATATCCAACAATAAGTTACCTTTCTCATCAATCAGGCACCAATTTCATCACACAGTTAAGAAACCTTTCGTTTAGAGGTCCAGTAAAGCTTCTTTTAATCAAATACACAGAAAAAGCCCCTTAGTCAATTGAAAAGATATTGACGGCAAATTAGTCTCCATCCACAATATCATTAAGGATTATCAAAGATGTCTTGTGCAATAATCCTGAGGCAGTTGTATGAAAAAGAAACTCAAGAGTGACTCGAGAAGTCTTTGATTTCCCTCACCTAACTGCAACCTTTTAGTGGCCACTTTTTCTGCAATGCCATCGTGATATAACTGCAGTGAAGGACGGAACTCTATAACTTCAACAATTGCAAGTCTCTTGCTAGGAGAAAAGGAACTTTTTGCAGTGAAGGACGGAACTCTATAACTTTGACAATTGTAAGTCTCTGGCTAGGAGAAAAGGATCTCATTCACATTAGGACATTCCTTCAAGCTAAAAACATATATTTTCCAGAAAATAACATGACATCCAAATTTAAGCCACCTGAAGAAACTTCAACTCTACAAACCAAATATCACAAATAAACAGATAAAGCCATTCTTGAAAGAAACCATTATAATTGCTAAATATCATGAGTAAACAGATCAAAGCGGCAATCTCAGATGAACATAACTAGGTAGAGGTAATAACAGAAGGAGCAGAAATTAGTAAAGGCAAAAAAAGAGCAAAGAACAAACAAGACTCACCACCAGAGTCCGACTGTCCATGCAGAACAAGTTTTACATCTTCAGACTTTATTGAAGCCACGAAATAGTCAATGAACTCAGACCAAGAGCCACCAATCCCAATGCTGTCCCTCTGCACTTACAGTTCAAAAGGAATAGTATGACTACCTCACAGCTATATGAAAGATGGAAGTATATAACTAATTGAACTGTTGGATGGCACTTATGAGAATCATTAAGGTTAATTAGTTTCTCACAAATCGTCTCAAAATAACGCAATGCACTCATTCTTCTCTTTGTAGAGCTCATAGAGACTTTTGATGAGAACGACACTTACAATGACCTTGATCAGACAGTATCACCACTGCTACTGGCATAAGTGGGCCAGCTAGTTCGGTTTCATAAAAAACAATCATCACTAGTCTGGCTTTGAATGTTAGTAGATATTGACAATCTTCATCAGTTCAGGTTGTTATTGTGACCTCAATATATCCACCAATGAATAGTCGAGAAACATCAGGCTCAGGGACAAGAAAGAACCCTAAACAAATTAGATTTGACTGGATCCAGATATTAAATCTTCAAACAAGGAGATTGAAGGACCTAAGAATTTTAGATATTCCAATGCCAGGACAGGAGAAAGGTTATCATAGGGAGAAAGAACCATTGTTTTCAAGAAAATTCCTGCAAAAACATATATTATACCTTCTTTTCTATCAAATCAATCATGGCCACTACCTGCAATCCATAAAGTTGTGCACCCCAAATAGGAACTAGAAAAGAGACCCGCAATACCATTGAAGCACATCACATGCCCACAATCCCTTGTGAAGAAAAAAAGGAATTGTTGAGATGGAGCTAAAGGTGTATAATTCATAGTGGGGTACCCGGAAGTTCCGGGCTAATGTAAATCCTATAGAACCTGACATAAAGGATAAAGGCCAAGTAAAAGTTGCTCATCTTTTCAAGACCCAACTACAAATCCTTCTCTATTGCTATAATTGCCGACTCATACTAGAGCTAGTTGCATTTTATGTTCTCCTTTATTCATCTCTGTTTTTTTTTTCTTTACTTTTCTGCTTCTTTTACAGCCCCGCTTGAATCAGAGATTTCGATATTGGACCTAGCCGTAAGACGAATGCATGCCCAGCAATTTACTCTCTCGAAATACTATCTCATTCCCAAAGAGGGTGTACATAAAAAAAAAGGTACAAGACTTTTGCCCCTGTAGACTTAAATGGTGGTCACACCAATCTTATAGTAAAAGCATTCCACATTCATTGATCGAACCAAGGACAACCCCACGAACAAGAAAATTTCGAAATCGACCTTTTCCCTCCTTCCCGTTCACAACACCCACCACGGCTAAAGTTCTAGAAAGCGAAATCTGTATCAAGAAAATAAAGAACAGAATTAAATCAATGCAACGAAAAAGGAATTAGAAAGAGCAAGAAGACAAACCATGTCCTCGAGCTCGTGAACAGAACGAAGAGCCTCCCAACTATTGGAGTGAAAATCAGTGACATGGATCCTGAGGTGAGAAGGGTCTGGAGCGTGGACGTAATACAAAAACCGCCGCACCGGATGGCCTCCCCTGTTCGACCATTCCACTTTGGGCTCCCCAAATACTGCTTGAAAGTCTTCAAACAACATGCCCAAGTCGATAAACCGGTCCTAGAAGAGCAACCCAGAAAGGAAAAAGAAGAGCTTGCCTCAGCGATCGATCCCGAGCCGACGAAGAACCGAACTCAGAGAGCAAGAAACGTCGCAATTTGGCTGACAACGACAGAATTCGGTGGGGGAGAAATGGAGGTCCGGACCGGGGGATGAACAGCTGCCGAGAGCACGAATTCTTGTTCTTGCAGAGGAAGATTGAGTGCTGCTTTTGGTGTCCTGAACTGAGAGTTCTTGAAAGAATCCACTGAAACGTGCTGAAACTTTGATCATATTTTAGCGCAAATTTAGTGACGTCATTACATTAGGTCATGTCTAAGTTTTAAAATTTAAGCTAATTTTGATGACCGGTTCTACTTCATATTTTTCACAAAAAGATTTCTTGAAAATACCATATGATCACACAGGATTTATAGATGAATAAAACCACAATTTACAATAATCGAGATTATTGATAATAATCAAATGATCTCTTATCATCTAAATTTGAATCCAAAATAATTATTAAATGTTTCATAAATCGCTCATATTTCATTTTTACAACAATAGAAATCATATGTGGAAAAGGAATGGAATTACATTATTTTCATTATTTTTCTTTAAGCTAAAAGGCACGTGCTCTTTTTTCTAGTGTTAATTTAAAAGGGATCACATCATTTTTAAGAGACAAACTCCATAAATTAATTTACAAGACTCCTTATTTGTCCTTATTTATAATTCATACATATGCTTGCAGAAGAACGCACACTTTGCGTGTGAAAGAAAAGTAATAAAGCAAATTACAACAAAATTTGCGAGTAGACTACAACTCATTAAATCAGTCCTGCATGTTCATCTTTTAGCTCCCGTCGTCTATTGTTGACAGGATAGAACAAATTTATCGACAATTTTTTTGAAAAGGACCCGGCCTTGGGCCAAGTGGGGCGAAAGTATCCTGGGAGGATGTATGTCTTCCTATACAAGAAGGAGACCTTGGGATCCATAGGATACAGGATGGTAACAAGGCAGTTATGATCAAGCACATATGGATCCTATTTATAGACAATGAATTCCTATGGTGTAAATGAATATATACCAATCACCTTAAAAGGAAGAACTTTTGGATCACGTCCCCTTCGACGTTTTGTTCATGGGCTTGGAGGAAACTACTTGCTTTAAGGGAGGAAGTGAAAAGTCTATTTAAATGGAAAATTGGTGATTGTTTGTCCACCTCGCTTTGGTTTGACCCGTGACTGTATATGGGCCCTCTAAACTTGTTATTCTCGAATGTATATATCTACCAATCGGCTCTTACTCGTTAAGCAAGAGTTGCAGATCTCTTGTCCTTGGATGGCCAATCAATATTAAATGATCTACTCTTATGGCAAGTCCCTATCCCTATTTTGAATCAATCGAGGGACTCATTCACATGGAGTATGCACCCATCGGGCAAATTCTCTACTTCTTCAGCTTGGTCAGTAATTCAAAGGAAGGTTGAGCCGATCCGGTGGGCTTCCTTCGTCCACGACACCAATTCCTCTTATGGATCATCTTTCATAACCGACTCCCCACACAGGTTCTCCTCATGTCCTATGGTAGATTGCCTTTGGTTAATTGTGCTTTTTGTAACCTTAGGCCATATTCCATTGAATCACTTATTTTTTGACTGTCACACTTCTATTCCCTTAATACCTTTTGGGCTGCTAAATGTAATCTTCCTTGGATTAATTGATTGTGGCTGGAAAATTATCGATGGGTATCCAACACTCTCTCGAGGAGTGGGTTTTATACTGACATGGTCAGATTCTCTTATGGTGCACTGTGTTATGTTATTTGGAAGACTAGGAATGACATCACCTTCCAATCCTCCAATCTTTATGTGCCATCTTTGAAATAGCACCTTATCAATGCAATCAAGGACAAAGCCTTATCCTTCAATTATGTTGTTGATACATCGAGAAACAGAAGATTGCAACGTAGCTGGGGACTGGACCCAAATATTTTTGTATAGTTCTATGAGCGAGGGCTGTCACGTGCCGCTCTAAGATCCTTGTTGTATTTGCTAGTTTCTTCTTTCTTTTGTGATCTTGGCCCCCTCACTCTAGTGACATGTTGTCCCAATGAGTGGGTTGATGCTGAGTTTCACCCATTGTATAGTTGCTTGGTTGAAAATCATCTATAATACTTATTTTTACCAAAATAAAAAATATAAAAAAATCTTAATTTTAGCACTAATTTACTTTCAAATTACAATTTTACTTTTCATGAACAATATAGCATCATAATCCACCGCTTGCAATTTGAATTTATGAAGTGTTAGACATTATAAAAAATCTTAATTTTAGCACTAATTTACTTTCAAATTACAATTTTACTTTTCATGAACAATATAGCATCATAATCCATTGCTTGCAATTTGAATTTATGAAGTGTTAGACATTATAAAAAATCTTAATTTTAGCACTAATTACTTTCAAATTGCAATTTTACTTTTCATGAAAAATATAGCATCATAATCCATTGCGCATTTCACAAATTTTAATACTATGAATTTGATTTTGAAAACGGATTTTTATCATATGGAGAGAGTTAAAGGGGGAGTTTTGAAGGTTATCTTTCAAATTGAACATTTTATACGTAAATCTTTTCATCTACGATAATTGCCTACTTAGGTACCAAGTTATCTTTCACAAATTGAACATTTTATCGGTAAATTTTTTCATCTATGATAATCATCTACTTATGTACCAAATTGTTACTTATACTCTAATCAATCAGTGACCGGCAATCACCGCTGGCCTCACCTACCAGCCCCACCTGCCTCAACTGCGCTGCCCGTCATCGCTATCGCCACCATCCTTCCGAGTCGTCAGATCCAATGGACACAAGGATAATTAATGTGAACATGCAAAATAATCTCCAAAGCAACAGTTCAGACATGAATTTGATTTCTTAAAAAATAAATGTATTTGTTTCATTCACTCAGTTATCAAAGTTGGTATAATCCTCAGAAGTTATCACTCGGTGTCACCTGCAATTTAAAAAAATTTACAATTGCTCACTCCTCTGCATCCATCTTTACTTCAGTGGATCTCACAGCCATCCACTTTTGGTTCCCAAATGCAGAGTGAAGTATCTGTTATGGTTCCATCAGCACGAGTGGGGAAAAAATGGTCATTGGAAGAACAGTCGCATGAAAAACAACTTGAAAATGAATTGTGCAACACTGGACTGTAGGGATATTTTCACCTAGAACCTAATACTCAATTTTCCACAATGAGGATGAATGCGATCCATCAACTGCATACTTCAGTTGAGGAGATACGTTCCAATTAATCCGGTGTTTGGAAAACTTGGACTTCAGATGGGATAGCAAGTCCTTATGCCTTGACTGCTTTCTCTCCAGCACTCGGATGTAAGCGACAAAACCAAGCCACTCAACTTCTCCCTCCTCCAGCTGAAGAACCGGACGGAGAGAAGGACCGAGATGCACCGTGCGCATCCTCTTCTTTATCAGAGAGAACATGTGCCTGATGATACAATTAGTCAAGAGCAGAACAGAAATATCACTCAAACATTTGAGGAAGAAACTCAAGGCGATTTTATGCAAATGTCATCTTGTTTTTGCAAACTTACATATGCGTAACTCAACGGGAAAATGCTAAATAAGGATAGAACTTTTTGGCAAATTTGATTCTTGATTACAAGATGAAGATCATAAATACCAATTCCAATGAAACACTAGATTATACTGAGAACAATCGACAGAAGTAAAACAACTAGCTTATTGGGAAGAAATGGATGCCACTACCTGAAAGATGTCTCAATCATCTTCATATAAGAACTCGCCTTAATCTTGCAAATGTATGATAAATCTCGGACGTAGCAATGGAACTTCATGGCACAGAGCAGAAAAACCTGATAGATATTTAATCTGACGACAGCTGCTGAGTTAATATTTGAATCGAAAAATATAGGATGGCATTTAGGCCTCAAAAAATCGCATAACTTGGTCTTCAAATAGGAACCGGGTTTTCCTTGCCAACGGACAGTAAGAGCAGAACGCAGATGGGTTTTTTGATACCTGCTAACAGCAAACAGAATTACTCCACTAGATAATTAGGAGTTATAATGAATAGTTAATACTCTATGAAAATTCCTGAGGTGATTTTCCTTTTATGTTAGCAACTTATTTTAGCATATAGTATCGGTAAAATACTTGTGGTATACTGATGCAATGAAATGGTAATAGCCCAATTGCATACTTACCTAAAATATCAATCACTACCGTTATGTGATGAAAAAACAGACAGTCTCATTCATGCAACACTTCATGCGACTAAGCAAGATATTGCATTTGCACAGTATAAATGAAATAAGAAGCATTAGACATACATGTGGACACGAAGCAGCTGCACTGGATAATCCACAACCAGCTGATGCTTCCTTCGTGATTTACAAGTTTGCTAGAATTAGAAGTTTCACTATCAGTAACTATAAGTCTCCTTAGTTATTCACACATAATCATCATCCCAAAGGCATAAGAAAACCATACAGCCATAAGATACATCTATGCACGAAAACCTCTTCACATAGAAGCACTAATCCAGAATAATAACAAGCCAAAGGAATCGATGAAAATATAACCTTGTGTAATCTGCCTGAACCTCTAAACTGGTACAGTTTATAAGCAGGCCACTCCATCGCAGAAATGAATTACCATTTCCATCAATGAAAACCCTGTGAGATTGAATCCTTGAATTGGAGTGGGGACCAACATCAAAATTCATAGAGAACTTCTCCTCATTCATAAAACAATTATAATCCCGAAATCCTCTTTTGAGCCTCAAGAAAAAACTAGCAGTCTGTCTTTTTGAGGTCGATATAAAAAGAATGTCATCAATAAATCTGAGAAGCAGAAAACTAGGATTGGGTAAATCATCCATCTCCAAGATAGTTACTGCATTAGAACCAGAAATACCCTGACAACTTTGTCTGGTAGAAAAACCATCAGTGGCAGATTCATGAGCCTTTTCCAGTAAAGGAAAAACCACACTTCGTTCAAGATGCCCGTAGTACAATGAGCAAAGAAAAGAGGATATACTACTTCCTTGAGGGATACCAACACGTTGTAGATAGAAGTTTCTGTCAAATTGTAGGACATTACGCTTCACATGCTCAACTAGGTTGAAAAAGAGCTCTTCTCGTTTTACAAACCTGCTTCTTTCCTGATACATCACAAGGAAAAACAAGAGTCATATAACTTCCTCCAGGAACAGAAAGAGAAGCAGACATAAAGAGGAATAGCTGTGCTCAATCAAGGATCTGAGCTCAGGAGAACCAGATTACAGGACACATAGGAAACAGTTCCACAAAATAAATTAAAATAAAAGATCATTGGAATAATTCCAATCCTCATACAATATACTTTCCTTTCTCAATCTCCAAAGTTCATTAAATGCAGGTCACCTGATGTATAGTAAATTCATGGTTCAGAAAAAGATCAGGCATCAGAAATGAGGCTGAATTGACTTCCTAGTGCTCTAGGGCAAGTGCCAAGTCTTCCAGCTGAGGAAAAGGCCATGCATCATTACTCAGAAAACAGTCATAAAGGAAATGGACTTAGTCAACCTATTGTCTGGGTATTCACTGCCGTAAACTAATTTTAGATATCAATTATGACGTTCAAATAAAATGATCAATATGTAGTCTTTTATTTTTTCTTACTGCTTTTCTCCCAGTTGCCCTTGTTTTCTGCAATCTTCTAAAGAAAATACAGCATAGAAAATGGTTCCACTTCCACACAATAATTGTTTATTGGTTTAGCCAGTTCATCCGGTTTTGGCCCGTTATTCATCAAGTCTAGGATGGCAAATTGAACTGGACTGGACCGGCACTTTATAATCAACTACATTAAGTGCAGTCCACTTTTCCAAAGAGTGCTCTCCTCTGGCCCACCTTCCCTCTGCTCCTTCCTTCCTGTCATATATTTTTGTTCTTATAAGGAATGTTAGAAAGTCAAATCCAAAGACTTATACCAATAGATAGAGGGAGACTACATGAATATAAGGCCAATCGGAACCCCTTAAACAAGCAAAATAGATATCTTAACGCTCCCTTCTAATATGCAAACCAAATTGAGAATGGCAAGTGGAATTGACCAATATGGGAGGCCTCATGGGCAAAATAAATCAGGGGCAGAACCTGGCCTTAATATCATGTTAGAAAGTCTAATTTAAATTAACACAATAGGTGGAGGAAGACAACTTAAATATTGTAAGATTTTGTGGAACCACTACCAACTGTTCTAAAAGCTTAAACTGTTAGATGACGGCATGATTTATTATTTATATATTCGAACACTCCCCCTCATGCTTAATCTGGTCTTTTGCCTAGTACTAAGCATGGAAATTTAATTAGGGAGGCAAATGAGGCCTGGTAAGATTTGAACTCAGGACCTTCAGCTCTGATACCATGTAAGATTTTGTGGGACCACTGCCGACTGTTCTAAAAGCTTAAGCTGTTAGATGACGGCATGGTTTATTATTTATATATTCAAACAAATATAATGTTTATGAAAACCTCTTTGACAAGATATATGGGATACTTCAACAGTGAATAGTTTCACTAGATCAGACAACCACAAACAACATATTTCCTGAACAAGAGATACTGTGTCATTAAGAAAATACTCCCCAGCCATGACAATGCAGAGTATCACTGACAAGTAATTGGCCTATAATGGGATATATCAAATGTTCCCTCACAGTTTAAGGATTGAAGGAATTCACAAACTCATCAGGGGAAAATAAGTAATTGGCCTGCAATGGGATATATCAAATGTTCCCTCATGGTTTAAGAATTGACGGAATCCACATACTCATCAAGGGAAAATGACCAATCTCTAAGTTAATATAATAACAACACTAGCACCTCCAGAGATAAGTTTATTGTAAAAAGAAGAAAAAAAATAATAATAACAAAAGCTAACAGAAAGAGATGTAAAATCCACAAGGATGACAGCTTGAAGAAGACCCATACTTTAGAACAAACCATAACTTTTTACAAGGGTCTGTGGTCAAGTTGGAGCCAAAAAGGGAGTTGACAAATAGGAGGCTAGAATTCAGTCCAAGACTCACCATCTGAGCAGAGAACTCAGCTGAATGGTTAAGAGGTGGGCAGAAGAAGGTGGACGGACCCAGTTCAATTGACAGTCAGTACATCAGATATTAGTCATTGCCCATTGCTCCAGGTTGTGTCAGTAGGCACTAAAAACATTTGTTCAACTAAAAGGTCAATGTCCCCAATGCATAGTGGCAAAGGCTATGGCATTAAATATGAGGTCCCTGATTCTAACATCAGGAGTGCATCACGCCTTTTTAAAGGAAAACAAAGTTGAATGACTCAATTTATCCACCCCAATTTGACCATTTCATCAGGTCAATAACAACTGAATTTGGTTTTGGACCAATGCCACCTTAATGGTTTGGACTGGTCCAATTAACCACTTCTTGGTCCACCCAATCGAACCAGCCCACTTGGTCTGGTCATAAAAACACCAGTGTAAATTTACTTTCTTTTGCACAGCCTGTCCAATTTTTTATAGGGGCGGGCTACTCTTGAAACAGTCAAGAAGTTTAAAAAAGAACCCACGGTATCTTATGTACACCTTTCTCTGGAAAGATGAATGACATCTTTCTACTGGAAATCAAAGTATGTGTAATTGGATGTATCATCAATAAATATGAATGAACAACTATAAGCCTTCTCACAGAATACAATTGTACCTTCCACACTCAAATTCCATGAAATAGATACAGAAAGGTAAAAGAAAACTACAATCAAGCTACTTTCATGAACTTTCAATTATTATGCAGTGACAATACAAAATTACATCTCCAACAAATGAATGTTTCATGCAACTTCATGGAAAAATGAACTACATACAAGTGCAAGTTCATGTTAGTAATGGAACTTACCGCTAATCGTGGCCTGTGTACATTGACTAAGAATACTTTGTAAACATAGATTTCAAATTCCATATATATATGCATGGCCAGAAAGGAAAATCAATTTCTGTCCTACTTTCAGTGGCTATATAAAGTATAAATTTCTTGCCACAAGAAAACAGCACTGGTTAATTATAAAGATTGCATGGACCAATGCTAAAAAGCAAACTAGCGAGCAGGACATGGAAAAGATGTGCAAATCCTAAACAGGCGATATGGCATTAGATAAAGCAGTAACTTATCCGACTTATCAGCTCATAATTCTTTTAGGGGGTTAAAAGAAACTGCAGGTGTGACTTTCCTCCAGCTGATATACCTGGTTTATGAGAACTCCATGTAACGAGCTGGAGAAGAAACAGGGAGCCAATCTTCTTTGTCCAGTGCAAATATGTTCTCCAACCAAATTTAGATTATGATGAACCCAAAATGATTTCTTTCTGCAGACAATTTCAGAAGACTCCTCCAAAAGATAACCAGGTTGTGTAATTACATCTTGCAATATGCTTAATAGCTTATCTTGGTTGATAGAGTCAAATGCTTTCGATACATCAGACGCTACAATGAACATATCAGGTAACTTTGTTGCACCATTCTTCATACCAACCAGAAAAGGGCAAAGCTTTTTGTAAACATCGTTGTAGTCAAATACTGACGACCCTAACTTCTCTGATTCTTCAACCTTCAAACTTTTCAAAACAGCGTGCATATCACGGAGAACACTATTTGCAGATCTGAAATGTTTAAATTTAACTGCTTTTTCCTGAAACTGCCTTGTCTTCACAGTTTGGCAACATTGATCATTGTAATGTGACTTCCTTGCTGGAATACAAGATGAAGCTTTCAGGTTTGCAAGCATCCTCAACCCATTTTCTTTTGGACGAAATCTAAGCTTTGAGAAACCAAAAGATCTTCTGCCTAAAATTCTCCTAACAGACGCATCGCTCAAGCAAGTGTAGCTCTTATCTTTCAAGCAGTTCATAACTCTGCTTGACAAACTCTCCCATATTGACTTCCGAAAATAAAATACATCCTGATTTCCATGTTCACTTTCAGTGACATAAAAATTGGCCCGTACCAATGGCACAACTAGACGTGAAAAGAACCAGTAAATCCATCTTTCAAGAAGTGTATGCCTCAGGATTGACATCATTTTATTCAGTTCATTGCTTCCATTTCTATATACATCTATATTCTCCCCCACTGCATACTGAAGCACCTGATCATTGGATCGAATCGAATGATCCTTTATTAGAAATATAAAACTTAATGCTTGTAACTTCTGCATACATTGCCTCAGAGAAAATTGCTCGAATCTCCGTAGTTCAATGAACTTGTAAATGTTTCTCCTCAATTTTCTCCAATTAATAGGAGCACCTAGTAGTTCTAGAGGAACTATACTCCTACAAACAGCCCATATGAATGCCACAACCTGACTCTTAGAACAATATGACTTCAGCTCCTCAAACTCAGTAAAATTTGTTCCCAACTTATTTTCATGAAGCTTCAAGTCATATCTGGGTAACTTGTCAACAAATTCAAACCCCTGAAAATGACAGACATTCAAAAGAAACCATGTTTCTATTAGAGATCACAAAGAATTTCGAAATTATGGATTATGATACATACAATTTATTACAATAAAGAAGTATGTCTAAGGAATTTAGAAAATAAGCTTGCAGGGGATCATCGAAAACAAGCAGTTAATTGAGATTAATGACCAATTAAGTACTATGTTCTTGAAAAAGGAGATGGAAAAAACATTCATAGACCATACAAAATGGGAGTTTCCAACACTTACCTTGTTAAGGTATCCCACAAAGCTCAAATGCGGGCTATGGGCTTATATACATGTAGTCTTCCATTTAATAGCTTAAGTTTTTCTGTTGGACTTTTTAACACGGTACCACAGCCAAGTCTCGCCCCATTACTTCACATATGGGGGCCCCCTGTCTAACAATTTTTATGTGTCATTTTCAATCTAGTTTGCACGTGAGAGAGGGTGTTAAAACATCCTGACATCACTTGATATGGGGTTTCAATGGACCTTAGATACATCTAGTGTTCCTCCGCCAGATATCTTAAACTTTTGGGTTTTCCTTCGCTACCTCTATTAGCAAAATACTCATATTTTTGGATGTAATAGGCATAAATGTACATGATTTACGACAAAACTTTTTTTCCCACACAATTCTAAACATACGGAAGAATGCTTGTTCTTTCTAGTAAGAGATTTAAGGATTGAACAGATATTGTACTACACTTCACTGAAGTACTTTGATTCTAACTTAGCATGTCTATTTTTCACTCATGAAATTATGTAACATGTCAAATTTCACATTACAAATCATTTTGTTGTCTAGTGGCCCAAGAGCACTCGTCCAACGACCAATTGAGGAAACTATACCATTTCCAATGCACTCATTAACACAACACAATTTGCAAGACATTAATTGTATCCCATCAAATTCACACGAATGAACAAAACGCATTCAAATAATTTTGATTTCTCATTGGATAGATGAAAAGGAGTAACAAAAATTTAATTCCCAGATGTCCACATTTTTTAATATTATTTGATTTACATTAGTGAAAATTCAAATTCTCTCAATTAATAGCTACTTACAGTAGACTCATTATCCCACCAATATCTCGAGCCATATTAATTTTTCCCCATATATTACTATCAAAGTCAGTTACAACATTATGCTTTCGGAAAGCTCACCTCTGTGAACATTAGGATACATAACTAGCAAAGTCAAAGCAATGCATCCTTGTAATTGTGAAGAAAACCATTTCTGAGTTTCGCCCCATCTTTCTCAACATCACAACTAATGATACAAGGATTTCAGACCAACCAACTAAACTCCCATTCCCAAGTTGGGTCAGTTTAGTAATACCCTATGAGAGTCTTATATTCCGTACCTAAAAAGATCGTCAAATCTAATTCTAAAGCTAATGATAACTAAAAACACACTGCCAGAAGCTCCAGTAGAAAGCCTAGATAGAATGACTTGAAGAAAACATTAAGATTGTATCCAAATGCTTATTGTGATGAAGATGAGGCAATATGCAGAATATGTTGCCTCTTCTCCAATAATGACTAAAGACCATCCACATAAACAACAGGAAATTTATGGGTACAAACCTCTGATATGGAGTGAGCATTCCCTGAAGCATCTTGAACTGATACAGGAGGAGGACAATGCTTATCCAGTAATCTTGAATACTGGCAACATTGCTTCTTGCGAATTAGGGTCTTAAGCAAGTTAATCATGGAGTGGCACCTAGGGAACCTCAGGAAGAAAAGAAAAATTAAAATATTATAACATTCAGAACAGATAAATGTATCATTATGAATGCAATATTTCCTAGTTTCCCTCCAAATTCCAAAGATACAGCTTGTTGAAACACATGTCCCATCGTAAATGCATCATCTTCCCATATTCTTTCCAATTGTAAAACTCTGTAACTCTGTCAAAACTCCAACATAATGTCCTAGACATAGTATATAATTCCAGTTTCTTTAGCTAACTACCCACTTCGCTTTATCCATGTCCACATGACACCATTCAATTTCCAAATTCAACCACTCTATGTTCCAAACAAATCCAAAGGTCATCTAAAAATTGAAACAATATTAAAGACCATATGGATGGTGCCCCCTCCCCTCTTCTTCCTCCTCTCCATATGGAGAGAAGTATAATATTGCTTTATGAGGGTTAGTTAAAAGTGACAGGCTGTAGTTTCTTTAAGAAATTAAAGCGTCTGTCCACCTTCAAATTAAATCCACTCTCAAAAATGAGACTGCCTTCAACTAAGAAATATCGAGCCCAGTTATCAGGACATGTTCCATGATAACCATATGAAAAAAGGTATTTTTAGCACCCATCAGCATGTTCTCATGCATAGTTTTCTCTCTAATTGCTGAGAGAAATGACAGCAAAGCAATGGAACAGGCACCTATCGAAGCCTCCTCATCACCAAAACTTCTCTTTGTTCTCTTTCCAAAGTAAGTTCTACTTTTTTCTAATTTATTTATCCGCGTCAACAAAGATTTCCACCTACGACTATGTCCACTTTTTTTTCCATTAAAAGTAAGAAAATAGGACCTTATTATATCAATCACCAATGCTCACACTAAAAGAAATTCCTATATTTGCAAGTCTTGATAGTTGATTGTTCTTCCTTTGTTTGCAATACAAACAGTAAATGCTCTGTTCAAACTTCTTTGATCTTTATGATATGTGAAACATTCAAGAGTGAGATTAATATAGAAAGCCTTCTACTATCAATACCTTTTTCAAAAGGGAAAATGATCAAACTTTAGTATAGTAAATCAATTGACCTCAAGCAACATCTTTCTGGAGCATTGAGAAAGGAAAAGGATATTAATGTTTCTTGTTCAAAAGAAGAGATGGGATTGCATCTTTCATTTAGTAAGCATCATATTCATTAACACAATGAAGTTCCATGACCATATATTAAATACATGTCCATATTAATCTTTCCTTTCCCAATATAAGGTTCTCATATGCAACAGCCTTCTTGGTGTTTTCAAGCTTCTTAATTCAATTAATTTTCAAGTGGTCAGAAACTTCAAACTAAAATATTGCCTTGTTACTTCTTCAACACTCAATCAATTGTGAATTAAATTTAACAAAAACAAACTCACTAGAAGGGGATTTCATGACCAGAAGAAATTCAACATTGGAACAAAAATGCTTTTTTATGTCGTATCGGAGCATGTCCTAGTTGGCTACTCAACATATCTTCGAAATCTTGTCATAAGGGATGTCAATTTGACAGGATGTGACATAATTTGACATATTTATAGAAGTAAATATTGATAAACTCAAAACTCACATTAATTTTAAATAAATAGATGGTTTGGCATGTTCAGTAGAAATTTAGAGTATTCTCCAATGACACCAATTAAACAAGAATTCAAAACCTAAATTTGACACCAGAGCACCGTTTTGTGAGATGACTTGACAGCTTAAGCTCAGCGAAGAGGCTTCAACGAACCATCTTAAAGTATTAGAAAAAAGGTTTGGAGCTTAGACTTCTATTGATGATGTTAGGTGGCTGCACTTTCAAGCACATGTTTGTAGAGAAAATGATCAGAGTAATGATTCATCAAATCGTAGTAATTTTATTGAATTGATGAAGCTTTTGGCATCTTATGATGAATTGGTTGTCAATCTTGTACTTGATAATGCTAAATAATTGCAGCTAGTACCATATTCAAAAGTATATCTTATATGTATTGGCAAAAAAACGCAAAAAATGAAATCATTGAGAGATTGATGATGAAAAATATTTAATAAAAGTTGAAAAGATTAGGATGCATCTAGGTGCACCATAATGGCCATTGATTTAAAATTTGTGGATAGAGGAAGTAGTGAACAGGATTGACTCTTTTTTGTCTTCTTCATATTTTAGATACTGCTGCTATGACTCTGAAGGAAATAATGTATGTTTCTTTTAGTTAATAACGTAAGTTAACGATGGAGCAAGTAACACACACACTGAATGAAGAGTTACTTCTATAGAGTATCATCATGCATGCTATATTCGTTCTCTTGCTCATCATATATTGGCAGTAGTTGCAGCAGCCAAAGGAGTTAGCTTTCTTAGTGAAGTTTATTATCAATTTTGGTAGTTATAACAACTGAGATTTCTTAGCACCCAACTTCGAGAAAAATTATAGCACCAACTCAGCGAATGCCAATTCAAAGACAAAGATCAATACAATCAACATAGTATGCATTTCCATTCACTGTGCATTTAACTTGCTTCATCATATCCTTGACCTCTTATCCTCTTTACATTAAGGTTATGACAAAAAATTAAAAAAGGATTAGTTCATCCTTCAAAGTCATGTCAGTAAAATCTTTAAAATGGACAAGATCTAAAAATTTGTCTTGTACACAATACTCTCTATCCACAAATACTAAAACAACAGTCATATGTTCCCTCCCAGACTCATCACCATCTTCATCAATAAGTATTCAATTCTTTTCACCACCAATCTCTTCGCAACTTTTGCATCTTCTAGCCAAAATTTTATGATATCGCCTTTTGAATGCTAGGATATGCTAAACCTTATCAAGATCATTATCAAGCACATCATTGACAATTTTTTCATTGGTAAAAGTTAAATCGTTATAATTCAACAGAGTTATCACGATTCGATGAATTATGACTCTTATCAAATCCTCCAAGAAAACATGTTTGAAATGTGAGCCACCTGGCAGCATCAACTAGAGTCTTAAATCAAAAACGATTCTTTGCAATTAGAGGATCAGTTGTTGAAGACTATTTTCACATGTTAAGATTGATCCATCAAATTATCACAAGCTTATACCAAAATTCTAGCTGATTGAGACGTGCTCCAATAAATAGAAAGAGCAGTCTTTATCATTAACTATAAATGCATCTATGCCAGATTTAATGTTTGACTAATTATTAAAGGCATAACAAGGAAAATAATATCAGAAAAGGGACATTGGAAAGGACCTTGCCTTTCATATGGTCATCGAATTTATAGCATTGATCAATGGATTCCATTACAAATTGAACGATGTAATCACAAATCAAGTTCCAAACAAAAAGCATTAATATATCTTTCTGAGCCTTAAGAAGATATTGCTCAAGTTCAGTGGACTTATAATTTGACAAATAAGATGTCGCAATGACTTCTAAAGATTGATTTTTTTTTTCTTTTGATAACTGCATCAATATAAAGAGTTTCCATATCAATCTCGCCTAGATTCTATTTCTCCTATCACATAAATAAAAAAAGCTGTTGAGAATTCATGTACATAAAAAATATCACATACAACAGGATAGAAAATCAAGACTTGCAAACATCAAAATTTCTTTGCAATAACCAATGGCTACAAGAAGGTCCTAGACTTGTGGGTGTCAATCTTTGACTAATGGAAACGAGTAAAAAGCATTAAAAGAAAGGTAAAACTGACAGAGGATGAGGAGACAAGTATCAATGGAAGAAGACAAATTAGGCAAAAAGAGAAATGAAGAAAACCTAGGAGCCTCCAATTTATTGTACTTTCTATACAATTAGAGAGAGAGAAAGAAGGACAAAGAGAGCCTGGGAGTATGCGGTGATGGGATGCTAAAAGTGATCTTTTAAGTTATGGAAAAAATCTTGGTGACTAGGTTGTGAAAAATCTTAGATGAAGACAATCCAATTATGCCTTCTATATCCTGCGTGACATGCATATTGCAATTATGACAAAATAAACAATGCGTCAACCTCACTGTGATATGCAAAAATAATAATAGTTATAATAATAATTATTATTGTTCACTGGCACTGCAAGGTATAAATTAAACCAACGCAATAAGGCCTACTTGTTTGCTTACAGGCATGTGGATCCACCGGGACAGAAAGAACTGTCATGTGAGCACGTGTTTGACTTGGTTTCAAGATCAATATTAGACAGTCCAAATATTTTTTGAAGGAGAATCAGTGAACCAGATGCACTAGGCTTCAAAGTATTTAGAATATCTGCAGAGCATTAAGAACAGCATAAGTCCTTTACACAAAAAGACATGGATCGTTGCACCTTACTACAAATCAATAAATTTTGAAGTTTTCAACTTGTATTTGCATTGCATACATGTATCAACTTCAACACCAACTTGCAGCTGACCCAGCATTCCGTAAAACAGGCTCAATATAGTGACAAAACACTCTAGGTTACATTTTGGGCAATGGATATAATGGGTGGGATCGGGCAATGGAATGGAAGAAAAAGGGAAACAAAATGAAAAGGCATTCAATCTCCTATTAGCTATGACAGAAATAATATTGGAGTGAAAAGACTTCAAGATTGTCCTTGAAATAAATTATAAGGAAGAAAAGTGAGGACGCACTTTGAAATTGGTAATATATTGACATATATGAGCCCATGCTCACATATGCCAAGGAAATGCAAGAGAATGATCTACTACGAGCTAGTTTTCACAAGCACCCTCAGGACCTTTATTTTAGACAGATATTACGGAAATACCAGGCAATGCATGAAGGACAGGCACAGGGAAAGGGCAAGACACCACCCAGAAATGTTCTCTTTCCTACCTATTCATAATTAAATAAGCATCAAAAAGGCCGTCGCAATAATATATCGACCAATTGGCAACTGGGAGGCATGAGTGACAATAAAGTGCAAAACAAACCAGGAAAAAAAAAGAAGAGCTCATCAAAACACTAGAGATTCATTGTTAGTGGGATTACAGAGTCTCCACTAGTTCAACTGGAGGCAACAATATTGTCAAGCAACCTTGTCTAACCAACCTTTTACTCACAAATTCAGGATGATAATGATAGTAACAAGAGAGATAGTTCATATATCATGGGTTGCTTTATCACCTTGGTGCAACAAAGTTACAAAGAGGATTTCCCAGATATAATTCTGTCAATTTGCCCATGCCTTATGATCCTCACACACTAGTTTGTGTTGGTCCTCTTAAAACTAACTTTACCCTTCCGACAGCCAACTTTCCATTGATAAAATTTGTGTGCTCCCTATTGGCAAACAACTGTATCTGGAACATGGTTTCACTCTGTATTTTGGCAGAAACTTCTACTATCTCTCCAGTGTCATGGGCAATTGACCTTTCTTTGTTAAACTGTTCTACTGAGTACCCAAAGAGCACAGTAGCATTCTATTAAGATGGTAAAGAAGACTAGTCTCCAATTTTCAGCTAAATTGTGGTGGGTATATGAAGTATAGAAATGCTGGGATAGTAGAAAGGGTCTTCATGAAATGCCCAGTGATTCATTGCCAGATGATATTCAGATTTGTGCAGAAAAAACAGAATCAATGAATATGACAGCCTTGATCAATTATCGAGGTAAACTAATTGTTATCAGTGCTGTTCACACACAACAAAAAGTCGATGACAAGAACAGACTTAATCAATTTGTGTCCAATTACATAAAAAGCAGTGGTTACTATATTCATCATCTAAATTTGCTCTGACAAATATAAAGACATTTCCAGAGAAAAAAAGGCACAAGAAGGATACGTTTTCTTGGAAAGCCTGTTGAAAGTGATGATTCCAGATCATAAAACATATCTTTTCTTTGAATTTGAGTGCCTTCAGCAAGTTTTTCAACTGCTAACAACAACTGACAGCAAGAGCACAACACTGGCATCTGCAGACAAAACAAAAACTGAATAATACACACTGATATATGCTCAACATGCTTACACATGAGCACTGAGTAAATGATTAAAAATATATAAGCAAATCATAATGGGATATAAATTGCCTATTTGTAGAGATTCAAAACTCAAACCCCATTAACTAGAAGACAGCAGACAAAGGCATTAAGTGGAATGAAATAGCACAAGAACAAATCCATTAAAAACTACTCAGGCTGTATAGAGTCAACGAATTATGTCTAAATGACATTAGGATTTATTGAAGGGCCTCAGTAAGTCGCCAAAAAGCAGAAGACAAAAGGCATCTAAAGATATGCTATGACAATTTTACTTGCCCCTCAGCCAGCCCATAGCTGTAGCTATTATGATTGCATTTCATGGAAAATCTGGAGCTCATTAATGATTGCTTGCAGAAAGATCGATAAAACATATAATCCTTATCCACATCGTTATGCTGCAGAGTACATACAGTGAGTAGAACTGCTGTCAAGTGTGTTTCTTTCCCTTACCAACACAACCCATGTATGCATTAAACCTTCTTTGAAGGATGAGAATTGATCCACAATATTCTTCAATCCAATCATGGAACTTTAATTAATTTTCACTTCTTATCAACAATAAGCAATCCCCCCAAACCAATACTTTGGTGTGGATATTCCTCTCCTTTACAAACTAAATGGTTCATACATGCAGAAAGTACCTTATCATTTGCAAACTGTTGTCAGTCATAATGCCCGACATCTATTATATTACAGTAAATAGAGTAGGAAAGACATCCATGACTTAACTTATCGACATTTCATTATAATTAAAAAGCACCTTTATGTATGGATAATTAAAAGTAGATGATGATTCTCCTTGAGAACTCCCGGCAAGATTATCTTGAGCAGCACATAATACTTCGGAACAGACCACACCACTTCCATGGGGATCAATTCTCCTTTTCTTTCCCCGACGCTGCCAGCTAAATGGTCTTCTGTGCTTTCTGACCTTCGATACAATCAAATTAGAGCTTCCTTGCAGAACCTCACAGAAAGATTCACCGCTAGAAGCAACACAATCAGGGACAATTATCTGTAATTCCTTGTTTTTGTTTCGATAGTCTGTGCCATAGCTAGAAGAAATTAAGGATGCGCCACGATGGAGTAAATTAGTGGATTTCTCCATCTCTGAGGATGATTTAACATAACCAGCTCTTTTGCTCTTCTTTTGAGCTCCTGAAAACAGATCAAGATGCAATGGTAATTCAGTATGGGCTGTCACACTTTTGTGATAAAAGACTAAAGATCCTTTGAAAGAACAACCAAAAACATGATTGTAGAAGGATACAAGAGATCAGCAAACAATAAACAAGGAGAGGCAAAGCGACAGAACTAACACCAACTACAGATTGACCAAGAATGAGGCAAGTTCACATATAAATGAAACCATCAGAATCTTGCCCAAATGCCAAACTAATACAGCTGTTTGATACACTAATTTGCATAGTGAAATACCTGGTTTCAACTTTCAGAGTACAGAACTATCTATGTATAACTTACAACTTCTAATGAAGAAAGTGGAAAAACCAAATTTTCTGTATACATTTGCCCAGTAGACTCTGCGTTATTAAATAACCAAAACTTATCAAATTGAAGCTGGACATTCCTTAGAATTCTGATGTAAACACCTTTTTCGGTACCATTCCTGGTATTTAGTGCTTAAATTGGCGATGACCATAGATGATAAAACAGTATGACAAAGAAAATGAGACAACTCAGTTATGTAAAGTACAGCAATGTTAGCAGCTCCAATTTCCATGCAGTGAGACATGTAGATAAGTATCAAAGTAGTCAATGGAAGTCGGTATACTTCAAATACAATTTAACTAAAACTTGTGCATGGAAGTTTTCCATTAGCTAATCTCTTTAAAAGTAATGATAATAAATGCAGCCAGCCCTGACAAATGAAAATTGAGATAATAGACATTTTTAAGAGTTTTTCTCAGCAACTGCCAAGCAACAAAAATCGGTTCTTCTCCCAGCCTTTTCTATTAAAATCAGCAGTATTAAACATAGACTCCATTCCTGTTACGTTGTTTTGATAGATTAGTTTTTTATTTTCTTAGTTTTATTTCCTTTTACATAATAAGGGCATTCTGGTCATATGCAATTTATATTTAATATAAATATATCGCAATGGGTGTAGGCTTCTGACACATAGAAACCTAGAGCCCCTTTTTGACTTTTACGATCTTTTTCTTTCTCTCCTCTTCTCCTCTCTATTTCTTCTCTCTTCCTCCTTCTCTCTTGCTATTCACAGCGGGTTCTCTAATCAGCTTAGTGACAATTCCCAAACCAGCACATTTTGCAGTGTAGGATCACATAAGAGAATGGATTTTGTCAACAAGTGTCTCTGGGACAACAGTTAAATGATCAATTACCTAAACTTCATAGCTACCAATGCACTAACTTTATTCATGTGTACGTATAATCGATGCTTTGTAAATTTAAATATTCTATATTGAGTAAGCTTAACAAGTCTCTGAGGAGCACTCATTAAAAGAACACATGGAAATATATTGCAACATAGAAGCTAGATACTGGGCATTTGCTTCAAGACACAATTATATCATAGGAGCACCTGCATATCAATTACAGAAAGCACCAGCCTCCTTTAAAAACATTGGAAGCCATGTTACAAAAAAACCTCATCCGCTATTTTGGGTAAAAAACAACAACATAACTACCAGGAAGGCATTACGACTTTGATATAGAAAGACAAAAATCCTTATCACTTATTTTAAAAGATATCTTAATCACCTAATCTTACCTAGAGAAATTTAGTAAAATCATCTCAGTTGGCTTCTTCACTCATCTCAAATCATGTAAATTCATCTTTCCTCGGTTGACTATCAAAATTCATTGATTCGGTAATTAAAATTGTGAAAACGAAAATGTAAATAGAAACTGCTAAACCATTCCTGATGACCTCTCTTCTTATGTTAAAGACTTCAAACAAAATGCACTGAACTCTCATTTCCTTCATTATCATCTTTCTTATACCGCAATTCTCATAATCTTATGTCATGATTAGCATTTTTCACCTCTTAATTGAATCATCCTCAACCCATTAGGTCATTTCATAGTATGATGTTATTCTAAGAGAGCAAAGAGAAATCAATAATGTATGCGAAACAAATATAATAGAAAGGGATGTTTCCATGAAGCATTAGGATACCTAGAGGAGGCCGGTGCCCCATCCCCCTCCCCCCCAAAAAAAAAAAAAAAAAAAAAAAAACCTCAAATTCTTGGTCCACCACTGCCATGAAGGAAGTTAGATAAAGCAACAATTATAAAACTTTCATTGAACTCACAAGTTACCCTATTGGAACAAAGAAGTACGTTGATAGTGGGATTGTAGTGAATGCTTCAACAGCCTATTGTCCAGTTTTGTGATTGGAAGTCCAGCCACCTGAAAGTGTTTCTTACAAGGATATGGCAAAAAGATTGATGCACACTTGAGCAAGTACATCATTACACTGTCACCAACCTGCAGATAAGGATGTTCAGTTAATCCAAGGTCCCAACTACGATTATCTGATATGGTTAAACACCAGAACCAATGAGAGGAAGGCAGAAGATGTTGAAAATCCACTGTTCAGAATCTTGCCATGACATACCCTTTCTAAGAGAAGGCACCAGGCTGAAGAAGTTAGAAGCTCGACAGCAACACTAGAATGATTTTCCTGTTGACAGAAATTAAAATTAAGTGGTATAGATTTTTCATTCACAATCTAACTCGACTAAAGAAAGTCTTATACTCATTAAGTTTATTTAATAATAATAATAAATAAATAAAAGAAGGACAACCATAAAACAAGAAATACTATCACAGTATTTAAAATTGATGAATACAAAAGCTCCCATCCTTAGATCCTGGCTTGCCACACAAGGAGAAGGACTGTTAAAAATTCATACAAACAATTTGTTTGTCTCCTAAGAAAACATATTTTGACTTCATTATACAAAACTACAGGGTTGAGAGAGAGAGAGATGGAACATAAAATTGACTAATAAATCTTCCGGGAATTAAAAAAAAAAAAAAGGACTTCCCGCAATATGATAATAGGACTTTAGAAAACAATGCAGTGTCACAAGTAATACAAACATAAAACAACAAGTTCTTGAAATAACGGAGCATGAACTTGAACAAAGCTGAATCATGCTAGTAGGAGCAACAAAAACACAATTGCCTCTGCAATGAAGAACGGCTAATTACCTTACTGAAGCCATTGGATATTACATTGCTGGATGCTGAATTCTCAGAGCACACCATCTCGATGGTCCTCAATACAATCTACAGGACAATTAAGGACTACTTACAGTCAGCGAGAGATACATCCTGTGCCAAATGCATATACCCAGAAAGCAAAAGCCACTGCAACAAGAAGTGATTGAAAGCTGAAAGCCGAAAGTCAGCACAAAAGGACATTTTGACTGATGACAATACTAAAAAAAAAAAATTTGGTAAAGATGACAATATTAAAATTCAAACCTTCAAAAACTAACAAATCGCTGCTACAAGACATTGTTGTCCATACTTTTCATATCTACGTAATTCAAATTCCTAAATATAATATTCAAATGGGACAACTGCAAAACACCACTAACAGTGTAATTACGGAAGCATTACATAGTTGTTCTTGTCAAGTTCCAAACAGAGAAAAAAAAAAAAAAAACCCAAAGTCGCAAAGGGTTCATTCAAGTCTGCGCCTTTTGTACAAAGCTAACATTAGATTGACCCGAGAATCTATCTACGGTGGAGGGTAGTGTACGGCCGTACCTGACGTTGCGACCATCGAGCGAGAGGCCTCAAGTCGGAGAGCGGAGGCGCATTGTCGCCGACGACGACGAAGCACCGAGTGAGGAGCCTGCGGTAATCGGGAGGATCGTCGGGCCTGAGGAGGAACGACGCGACCGCCGCCCCGCCTCCGCCGCGGGCGCAGCCAAGGCAACGCCTCCCTCCGCACCACCGGCAATGCTCCACCGCCGCCGACGACGCCGACGGCTGTGGTGGAGGGAGCAACTCGACGATGGCGTCGACGAGCGGCCGCGCGCGGTCTCGGAACAGCCTCCACAGAACATGCGGCACCCACCGCTTCTTCGGCATTTTTGGGAGGCGGCAGTCCGGCGACGCTCTCTGGCTTTGCTGAAAAAAAGAAATAGTTTTTTAATACTTTCTGATTTTTTGTATCGAACCAAAATATTAAAAAAAAATCGGAATTTTTTTAAGCCCGTTTTCTTTTTGAATTTTACTTGGCGCCCCAATTTTGAGTTTAACCTTCAATTTGGTCCCTGACAAATTGAGTAAGGTACATTTTCATGCGACTCTTTTGTCTCATGTTACAAGCCACCACTAGCTTGGTCAATGAATTGTGGTTATATCAGGAATGCATAATTGAATTGGGGTTTTAGAGCAAACTTTCATAATTATCTTTGTGTTTGAGAAAATATTGAATTACAGGCAAAAATTATATGATATTCAAATAATAATATTGATTGCTTCTCGCTATCTTATGCCAATAGGTGTTTCCCACCGTATACGTGCACACCCAATCACCAGTAGCCATCGAGCTCAAGCCCAGATATGAGCAAGCTTTGCTTATTATGCAATAGGAGAGGTTGCTCTCTAGCGAATAGATTGCAACACAGATGCCCTCCCGAAAAGGTGGATTATAATCTTGTAATCTATGAGCACATGATCTCTCGATCTACAATTTTATTTGTGTATTTGACATATTCATCCCGCGAAATAATGTATGGATTAATCATCAGTAGCCAACTTCATTTGATGTATTCATGGCAACAAGAACAAAGGACGTAATCTAAAAGATGAAGGAGGTGTCTCCCAAAAACCAGAGTCTCCGTGCTGGATTTTCTTTCTTTTTGTTCTTTTATCAGGCCAGGGTAACTTGTGCTGGATAAGTTGCTCTCTTTTGCTAGTGAAGACTCAAGACAGTAGTGTGTAATCAGCATAATTGCAGATACGGAGTTCTGCCGCTCTTCTAAACAATTGGTCCTCTGTTGATATACCACGGTAAATGAACACCGTAAAAGAGGAGTACATACATCAATTTAGTATGAAATGATCTGCAGTTACTGCAGTTGAAGCCAAAAAAGCATCAATGACTATACTCTGACTGAAAAGAATATGTTACAGCATCCATAATACATCCATTTCCCTAGATCTATAAGTAACTCTTCTATCTGCAAGTCGACTTTCACAGAACCATCGGCCTCATCCCAAACCCCGAATAAAATTAGCAGTTACCAGGCTTCTTCTTCCCAAGTAACTGCTGGAGACCAAGAACCTGCAGGAGGGACAAATTCCTCCACAGCCATAGTGCCTCAGAAAATGCTGATATTTTAACAGCTAATATTCATGCATTCTCGCTTAAGTCCTTTGGACCTATACTTGAGCACAAAGAATTTCATTCCATGTGTCTGGTATGCCGGGTAGGCACCAGTGCAAGCAATCCTGGACACCATCACTGGCTTTAGCACTGAAGCGAGATATGTGTCCCTCATCTCTCAATTCAGAAAGAGCAGTAATATCCAGAATGTTCACCTTTGTATTCCTGACAGCGCTCTGTACTACCAAATCATTTGATTCATCTTGCGAAATTACACTTCCTCTAGATAAGGGGCTCATGTTATCGCAGCTACCCCCGGTATTCCACTCCCCATTCCGGAAGTGCCGAGGTGAAATGGTTCTAAAGAAAGCTTTGAGACGTGGGTGTGAAGGAAGCTGTGAGTCTACCCACCTCACAACACTATGGACAGTGAAATTTTTGGCATTTCCAATTGCTGCCAGATTTCGGTCTTCATTGGGCCTACCATTGACATACATGACCCACTTGTTTGCATTAAGCTTACCTCTGTTCCAATGATGTCCTGTGTTCAGAATTAGAACATCAAAGGTATCCAGAAATTTTCTCATGAAAGCTGGAGGACGGTCCAAATGCATAGCAACACCCACTGATGGATCAGTGATGTTTAAGGGCTCGAGATCACAGAGGCTGGCAGACCAGTAGTATAATATAGTCGTATTCGTACTTGGCAACCGAAACGCCCAACCATTAGGACGAATGGCTCCAGGAGGAATAACAAGCCCATAATTGACTCCGACATCTTCAACGTCAGGGCTCTCTTCTCCACCAGTTACCATACACATTAAAGATTGGAACTGCTGTCTCCCGAGTGAATCTCCTATAAATGCAATAGTTTTGTCCTGCATTCTGAACGTAAAGATTTTCCTTAGACATCACTGGCAAAAACAAGCAGAACCAGAGCAATGCCAAACTTCCTACCAAACCCAGGGATACTATTTTTCTTTTTCTTTTTCTTTTTCGTTTTTAAGCAGAAGGAAGGGATAAAAAGAAGGAACCAGAGACCTTTTAGACAGATGAAAGAGACTTCTACGTGTAGGAAAAGCACATGATGATATCTGAGGAAAGACATAAACGAATATTGAACATCTCTATTCCTGTAGGCAAAATATTTCCAACTATATGTTCCAAGACTGTCAATAGTGCGCAGAGAGTGATTTTGCACAAGACAAATGTTTAATTTGTAACATTGCAAGCTAAGAGGAAGGTATACAAGAAAGGAAAACCTTTTCAAGAATGAGGATCTCTCGAAGTCGGGCATTTCACAATTTTCAGGCTGCCACCGATATCCCTCGTACGAAAAAACAGTTCTTTGGGTCAGCCGACAGGCCCACATCTCTGACAACCACTGCTTGCATCCAAATCCCGAATACAATGGTCTGCCCTTGTCTGCAACCCATCTCCCCTTAGCATAATTGCAGACTGCAACCATGAATAAAAGCACTTTGACTAAAAAAACGAAGCAATCTAGTACAATTTTCTCAAACCTACATATAATACATGCTAAGCTCGGAGATTAAACTGGAGAATGTGCCAATTAGTAATGACAGAAATAAAAAGCCAAACCGAAGTCCTGCAGAAAGTAAAATAGATCGCCGTTTCTCATGTAGATCTCATCATAATTAAATTTGCTCGGAGAAAAAACAATAACAACTTATAGGCCAAAATTTGAAGAAGTGATTGTCAAGGACTCTCAGTTTGATTATTCAACATAAATGTGCTAAATTTCAGCTGAGTAGACATGTTAAAATCATTTGCACATATCAGAACACAATTAGGAAATTCTTCCTCTGTTCATATTACATAAAGCACGATACTTCAGTACTCACAGCTGCAAAAGAAAAAGTTTGCATGGGGTTGACAACTCTACAGAAGATCTTGATAAGTCATTAATAACAAAATACACCATCAAGATCTTGATAAGTCATTAATAACAAAATACACCATCAAGATGGCTTTTTCTCTTACTCACATTTTATCTATTAACTGGAAGTCACAGAAGTTTCTTGAAAGATGGGAAGATCAAATGTGGTCAAATACAAAAAAAACTACAAAAAGTACCAACTCCGAGATCTATCATATTGACACATGGTTGTGCTCAGTTCATGGCTTCCAGACATGGTACAAGCAAATACTAATTCATTTAAAAGCTAAAATGCAGTTGTATGAATGTTTCTTTTTATGAATTTTTGGCACAACCCATGAACATCAAAAAGAGGCATGCAGAGAAAAGTTTATGACCAAAAGAATCTGTAGATCCCACAGAATTTTTCTTTATGACATCACAATCATTGCAAACTTGATTAAAAATTAATCATCAAGAAAGAAAATTACCTGTCCTTTTAGAAGAGGACTTCTTATGTCGAGTGCCTTTTCCTTTAGGAGAGACTGCAGAAGTAGACTTTTCTATTAATGAATTGTCACTACCTTGTTCAGCTTTTCTTGATATTTTCGGTGTAACGTATGCATCTTCTTCCTCAGTATGCTCTTTATGATGTGCAGATACCATTGAGTCATTTGGTATATCAAAAATGAATTCTGAATAGTCCCAACACCACCACCAAAAGAGAGGGAGAAGCAAGAAAGAAAAGCATCGTAAGCAAGTTGACAGAAACAAAAAAATAACAAAACCCAAATTACCAATGTTTAAAAGACTGAAAGATAGGACGATAAATCAAGATTCATGATAGACATATATCCAGCCTATCGAAAAAAATTCACATGCTAATGCCTATCTAGAACATCACCAGAAATGTCTCATTTAAAATGAAGTTGAAAAGTGTAAATGCAGTGCAACACCCATCCATATTATTATGCTGGGAGACTTCATCAGTAATGAGGAGTTTTGAAGGAGTAAGTCAGAAACCATCTAATTGAAGCTTGAGGAGACTCGTGGATATTCATTATTACGGGAACACACTCATCCCGAAAGATATTTGCATGAATAAATGTCCATTCACATCTCTTCTAATCATTCAGCAAGAGGAGGGATCTTAATACAGCTATGATTGATAATCTTTCCTATTGCAATTGCCTCCCAAATTACTGTATCCAGATGGGGCGAAATTTGCATGCCTATATCAGAATCTAACTGACAGAAGAATTTTCAACATGCTTTATGAAATAATTCCACCAATAAGCTTTACAAGATTGGAGAGATTTTGAAAAGCCTAGGATTGGCTGCTTCAGGTTCGACTCTTAATAAATAAATAAAAAATCTGGCCAAAAGTTTCAACTGTAATTCAACCTTATATAATTGATCAAATCGGATCCCACCCAAACAGAGACAGGAAACTACTCGATTGTTACTCATCTATTGAGCTTCAGCAGGAACTGTAGAGTGAAATAATAGTAAACAATTTTATTAAGTTGAAAGTCTGCTATCACCAAAATGATATCCCAATCTACTTCAACTAGCCATGATAAGGTGTCCAGTCTTGTATAATCGAAAAGCCAACGATCATGACATTTTCAGAGCCAATTTCAATCTACCATGATTTTCCCTCATCTAGCACCTCTAATTTAAAAACACTAAACCTCCCAATACACACGCATGTACACAGACACATGCACTGTATTGCAGCAATATATGCACACATGTTTGCTGCTCTCTTTTGGCAACATATATCACTAAGTCTGTATAATAGCTTAGTCATCTATATCTTCTTCACATGCCTCTTTACTCTTCCAACAAACAATTTTCTTTAACATCACTAACTTTAGTTTACACCTAAGATCTCCAACTGCATTTATCTCTTCTATTGAACACTATCACTGTTATGCACCATCAACCAACATCAGCCTTTAAAATCACCAATGGAAATGCTGCTTCAGATGACTGTGTCCAATGTGATGCACAGCTACACATAATTATCTCAAGTCCCTGGCACTGAATTTGAAACTTATAACTATGATACACTTAGCAAATGAATAATCTCCCCTTGAACAATTTTCTTAAGATTTTAACCAATTCTACTATCGTAAATTCTCTATAAGTATCTTTTATAACAAAATCTCTCCAAGTACATTAGGAGGTTAGAGAACATGAAAGCAACTGACAACACAATAGTAATTCATATTAAGATTAGAGCATGGTGCTCATAAATGCCCAAAGACAAAACAAGATATAGTAAATGTAAAGATTCAGAAGACATTGGGGTGCATTTATAACAAAGTTCTGCTGAATATAAGGCTGCCAACAAGGTGCCAATTCTTTAACATGGGATAATTGTAAGAAAGCAAATAAAGAAAGTCTACTCCATTGTTCTCATCTCTTCAAATTTTAATCGAACAAAATGCAACACAATGTGCTCCAAGAGACATTATAGGACTTCCTTTGCCCTCAAAAGCTCTCATCTTTCAATTTTCAAATCGATAAAAGAGTTAGGCCATTTGCCCTAAGAGAAACAGTTGAACTTCCCTTGCCTTTAGAAGCTTATTCTTTCTCTATTTCCATGAGAAAAGAAAATACAATGTGAGATGAAAGAAATTACAGTGCATTGTCATAAAACATCCGTTTCTCCACACAAGCATGTAATCCATGTCAAGCCCACAATCCTCTCTACTATAACTAGAAGGCACCCAGAAAATCAGCGGAATTGAAAGGAGGAGGAACAGAATAGCTTTATTAACGATGAAAAATGAGACCCAGCCCTAGTGGCGTCTCAACACTGGACTTCTGGTGAATGTTAACACATGATAATCAGTAACTCCTGTCAAATGAAAAGATTCAACAACTGACCTGATGAAGACGACAAAAACTGATCTTGAGCAGACCGGAGGGTGCTTATGAAAGGATTCTTCTCCCAAATCCATAGTAATACTGTTGCAAAAAGAATTGCAAGAAGACCGAAAGAAAACTTTCTTCCTCTTGGTCTGTACGAGTTTCCACCTTTCATTTCTGCTTATGCACTAACAAAGACACATCTCAATCCCTTGGACATCCTTGGCATCAACATTCTAACCAGAGAAGCCAAGAAGTTGGTCAGCAAAAACTCAGCAAATGTCAAGATTAGCCATTTCTCTCCTTCCAGAAATACAATCTGTATATGTAAGTGAAGAAAAGAAGAGCGTTAAAACATGAATTCGCGAAACAATTGCATGTGCTATAAACACAGTACAGGCATATATACACAAATTCATGGTTAGGTAGGCATGTACACACATGTTGCCGATGCAGAGTCTCATTAACCAAAACGCGAACAAATAATTCACCAAAATGGCATTGTCGTTGAATGAACTGGCTGATATTTGGCCAACCCAAAACAATGTTTGGCCAAGTTTATCAAGAAACACAGTGCAGACTAAACACGATAACTACATAGAATCAAATTTTGATGCTGGATAGGGAGGAAATTTAACAGCTCTGTCATATATTCAGTATAGCCAATCGACCCATCCTCACATTTGCCCATTATCAAGCTAAAAAAGAAACACGCCTCAATCAAAAGCAAAAAAATTTTTAGAAACACCTTACCCTGTTCATAAAAGTTTGAAAATTGCCCAAGATCGACAAATCCCAACTCGAAACTATCAGGCCACAACCTCAGAGCAACCAACCCAAAACAAATAATCGCTGAAGAGGATTCCAAGCAAGCCATGATGACAAACAATGCAGTCATAACAATCCCACTTATACCACAGAACGCCACCCAAGAGATTCTTTCGAACCCGCAACGCATGAAAACATTGCCTTCCATCGATCGAATGTAAGGATCAAGTCATCAACCAAAAAGCTGGACAGATCTCACGCAATGCAATTCAAGAAATCTTCTGGAGATGCTGAAAACCCAAAAATCGAGAAAATAAAAATGGAACCTTTACCAAACAAACCGGCATCCGTTCTCGCTTCTCGCTCTGGGTCAAGCGCCGTCCGCCCGATGGATCTGCCGGGCAACTTCTTTTTGCGGTAATGAAGTGCAGAGCATGACATTTCATGAGCGCAGAAGAGAGGGAGAGGAGAGAGTGCACGAACGAAGCATCTATTTTCATCACCGCCATGAATCCACCGGAGATCTGGAATACACGACAGGGCAGGGGCGGAGTCGCCATTTCGAGAAAAATCGAGGGCCGATTTCGTCAATTCGGCTACGAACTTCGGCGTCAAACGTTGACTTGAGTCCTTAATGGGAAACGTGGCGCGATCCTAGTGGCCAAGAGGATGTGGCCCACAGCGTACTTAAATATAGTATCTCAGTTAGCGATTTGATCACGTCTTATTTTTGGAAATAAATTTGATTACAACGGTTTTATGCCTTTTGAGTTTTTTTTTTTATGGTCCAAGGGGAAAATATGCTTATGATTTCGATTTTTTTTAACAGACATGATTTGGATGGATTGGCCTAAAGTAGACACTCGAGATCGATTGACCCAATTTATCGAAATGGTTATGAATCAATAGAATTGGAACGGATCTTTTTAAAATTTTAATGATTTCTAGATGCAAACATAGATTGGATAGATCGACTTAAAATAGAATTGAGATCCACTGACTTATCGAAATGGCCGGTTTCCAAATCAATGAGATTTGGAGCAAGCACTTCAATTTGGATCGCCGATTTTGTTCAAAAATCATCCTCCTCTTTCTTGAAAAGGATCAATTTAATTTCAAAATTTAAGGTAACCCAACCAAAATTGAGCCTAAATTAACAAAGCTAGAAAGATAGTGAATTAAAGATGCGATGCATTTGATACGAAGATTTTTTAACAAAGCCGGAATTAACTTTGTAATCTCAATTGGTCTAACCCTCAATTCAAAGTTGCAATTTCCATATTGTAACCAAGTATTGAACCGAATCGATTCTTCTTAAAATCAATCTCCATTCAGGCAACTTAGGTCGGTCGACCTTGGTAAACTTGGACCGACATCCTCCCCTATTTCGGCATCATTACATTTGCACTTTGTCTTTTACTAATTTGAACTTTTCCAACCAGTCTACGCTATAGATCTCGCCTACAACGTGCGATGCTGCAAATCCCATCATTTCAACTGGATGCTTGCAAGATCCTAATGTTGCATTAACAGTTCATTTCAACTGTGACCTTATCATACCATTTAATCGAAAGTGTAAATTCCATTATTCAAGTGTTATAATTAGATTAAGGAATTAATAAAAAATTAATTTTAGGCTAGCTTAGTTTTATTTAGTCCGTTTCTATTATCGAATAATAGATGCAATGTATGCAAATTAGCTCTTTTAATCCTTTTTTTGGTGCACTTTAAAGGAGTGTGATTAGAATGTATTCAAGTGCCCTTCTTGTGGACACGGCACATTCAAATATATTAAGACATGTTTAGATCCTCCTAAACACATTTTACATGTCCATGCATTAGAGCTAAAACAAATTTAAGATTTATCGAGCATGTTGTATCTTCTACCCTATTGATATTCATGTCCTGGTCAAATTGCAAAAATCCCGGGAAAATTAGTCAACCCTTATTGTTTGACTCAAATGTGATGTATAACTGATTACAACATGACATAATTGTGATGTGACATGAGGAATTGCCCACCCAATTCTCTATGATATTTTTACATAATACAAGAGTCAATATACTTAACATAAAGTTAACTCTCAATCAATATCCTAACAACTCCTCTATCGATTTTAATGTTAGATGATATATCTTGTGCCAAGCTTTAGTGTTCATTCTGTTTTTATGATTTTCAATACAATCAAGTGAAATGCTCACTAGTGGGGAAAATTACTAAAAATGTCTCAAATTTATTGCAATTGTGCCTTGGTCAAATATGGCCGGCCTTCTACCAAAAAATGTATATATATGGCCATATGGCCAGCCAACATTGACATGGATGCCGGCTGGCATGAGTGGATAATTTTTTAATAAAATTTTATTTTTTTGAATTTTTTTATTTTTGAATTTTTCTTCTTTTTTTTCCCTCCTTCCTCCTTTGTCCTCTTGCCGAGGTGACTAGCTAGAGGGGAGGGTTGGTCATTGGACTAAGGTGTCTAGCCAGTGACAAGCTCACCTTGCTGTTGCTGGGCAAGGGCAATCCTTGCAAATGGATTGGCAAAGGCAACCATTCAATGGGAGCTTGCCATGCTAGTGACTGGGTGAGATCACCCTAGCCCAACTTGCCATTGGCTAGTCGCCAAAGCAAGAGGAAGAAGAGAGGAGGGGGAAAAAGGAAAAAAAAATAAAATACTATTAAAAACTTATTCATCGGCATTCGCATTTGCACCAAATTTGGTCAAATGGACTGAATTGGCATGATTGCAAAGGGTTAATGATTCATTTACTCAAAAAATTAAATTTAAGACTAAATCAACATGATTACAATAAATTTAAAACGTTTTTTAATTAATTTTCTCCACAATTATAAATCGCTTCAAACAAAGAAGATGCTGGTGGATCAAGATTAAAGAATTTTATTAGCTTGGTTAGTGAGTTTCTTGGGGTCAAATGGATCTTTGTGTCATTTTCAATTTATTATTTTTCTTATGTTATGCATAATCAGTGCATTGACAAAATGAAAATCTTTCTTTATTAACTATGATTGACAAGTATCTCACGAGCACTTTTTAACAAGACTTATTTTTACAAAACTTATCATACGTCTCCTGTTGTGCATGAACTGGATACAGTATGGTGAGATGTATGTGCTTGTGTATTAAATGTGGTCAAACCCACAAAATCCGGCGTTGTTGTCTTTAAGGGAGAGCTGCCAATTGTGTCAGCTTCTATGTGTCCTTCAGTTCAATCTGGCTGTCTAGTGTCTAGCTCCGCATGCATCTCCACAGGTCAGCAACATGAGATAGATGAAAACTAATGAACTGGAGAGTTGCAACCAATATGATGAGCATGATCACCCTAGTGTCTCATCAAAGTGTCTGTGCAATGGAATTTGGATATAAAAGAAAAAAATCCCCCGCACAACTCAAACCCCCAACAAGATACAAGCTCGAGACTTGCTAAATCCGTTGCCACTGGCTGTCAATCGAATTTTTCAAGACTTTTCAAACTTGGTTTCAAGCTCTACTGGCTTATTCATCAAAGAACTGCAAGGACAATTTGATGAGGAGAAGGAGAAGGAGAAGGGATCTCATGTTCAAGGCTCGCTAACTGAATGCAAATTGGTCTAGATTAAGGCCACAAATACAAACTAAAGTCTTGAGTTTAATCAATTCATGGGATTGCTATATAGTATTGTCACATCATGCTTTATTATGTTCATTTGCGTGCTTAGTATATGCAAAATAGCATTTTTGATCCCTAATGAGATTAGTGATTGCTTCCTAAATCAATGATCTGGTTAATCAATAGTATTATCGATTCACCAAGTTTAAATTGGGAAGAAAAAGAGATTGGAAATCACGTAGCACAATGCAAACTGTGTTGGATTTCACCGTGCTACATCACTCCTCCTCCTTCGATAATGAAATTATGAACAATCGTTTATCAAATAATTTGTTAAATACGAAAACAATTTCTTACAATATAAAATACAATTTGTCTTCTTCATTTTCCTTTTTAACTGCTTAATGGGCTTGTCCACCCAACCGAAGGGATTGCTCTTAAATATTTAGTCATCTGAATTGGGCTTGGAAAGCAAGGCCCAATACTCACAAGTTACAAGTCATGCATTTCATGGAATTTGCACAAAAATTGAATGAAATTCTCTTAGGGTGTGTTTGCGAACGATTTTACTTATGGGAACAATTTTTGATCAGAAATTATTTTTTTTATTCTACTTCCGAGAACAATTTATGAGTATTCAAGGTGTTTGCTGAATTGTTTAAAACTTTTACTTTGGGAACATAAATGAGTTTGGTAAAATTTTTTGATTTTTGGATTCTTTTAATTTTTAATAATTTTTATTATAATTTTCTTTTTTTTTTTTTTTTTTTTTCCCCTTCTTCCTCTTGGCGCCACCACCGGTGGTGGCCGCAGAGCCGATCGAGCAGGTTCGACGAGCTCACCAAAGTCTCGCCCGGCCACTAGCAAGGCTTGCCTGCCCGATGAGGCTCGAGCTCACCCGGGCGGCAAGGGCGGGCTTTGCTTTGCCTAACCAAGGCGAGCCTCGTGTCGACTGGCGAGATCGAGCCTCGTCGATGGCCGGGCGAGGCTTGCCTCCCCAGATCTAGGTGAGGTGAGGTCCGGCCTCGTGTCGCTTGGGCAAGCTCGAGCCTCGCCAGTGGCAGCCGGGCGAGGCTTGGTGAGCTTACCGGACCTTACCCGGCCGTTCGCCGACGGCGACCCAAGGGTGGCAATGGGGTGGGAGGAGAAAGAAGAAGAAGAAAGGAAAGGAGAAAGGGAAAGGATTCTCATAATTGTTCCCAAGAATGATTTTTTTTTTTTTCTTCTTGATTTTACTCCAAATCTATTCCCCGAACAAATTTGTTCCCGAAAACAAAAAAATTGCCAAATGCATTTCTATTCCAAATTTGCTCTCGGGAACAAAAGAATAGAATCGGTTGTTCTTAGGAGCATTAACAAACATGCCATTATTAACCCAACTAATCATTGATTCTAAAATCACTCGTGAATCATCACCCTCTTACACTTCTCAAAGAGTAACGTGTTTCCGATGTCACCTGCGCGAAGAGCATTACTTCAGAAAGCACTAGCTAAATATGTTGTTAGAACAAATCTGTCAATTTTAATGCACTATCTCTTTTTTTGTTATGTGTAATCAATACATTAAAAATGAAATATTTTCTCATAAAGTGCATTTTTAAAATGGTTAATATCATGAAAAACTTCAAACTGAGTCCAAATTAATTTTTGACCATAAAAAATCTATAACAAATTTACATTTCGTTAGTTTTCATTAAATTTTATTGTCAAATTACTGAGTTGAATAATATAAAGCAATCGATGGGTAAATCAATTTAAATTTTTGCCCTACATTTGTCGTAAATATCCTAATTTGTGGTTTTTCTTAGTATTAATATGATCCGATAAAAAATAACATAAAATAAATTTATTACAAATGTACAAATTTGAATTTTTTCATAGTTAAAAAGATTAATTTAGAATAAATTTATTATAGTCATATTAATTTGGAGTTTTTCGTGCTATTAATTATTTTAAAATTACCTGAAATACTTCATATGTCCAAACAAGAACAAAATAACCAAGTTCTCCGACCAAAAAAGAAAACCAAGTTCGTGCATGTGACTTGATGCGCGTCACGTCTTCATTGGAGCCTCTTAAACGTGGCGACGTTCTCTCCCACAAACTTACCAACACCCCCCGCAATTTTTATTATTTTATAAATAAATCATTCCCCAAAAAATAAAAATAAAAAATAAAAATATTTTTATATATTAAATAAGAATTTTGGGTGCTTTAATCGGACTGCGGTGAGTAGTGGCGCTCGTGCGAAGATGCTGGCACATGGGGGCACACGCTTCCTCGGATCCGCACCACCGACGCGCCCGATCTGCACCGACACACGTTCGCTGTCGCTAATTTATTTTTGCGATATTTCACGTCGGAATGTCGTTCTTGAGTTCTTTTAGAGAATTTCTGAGAATTTATAAAACGCAATGCGTCGAAAATAAAAAGTCAGATTATAAAAGTGGAAAGGCTTTTTTTTTTTTTCCTATTCTATTTCGACTTAATTCTTAAACTTTTGTTATGCCGTATTATAGAACGTGAAAATCAAAATTCACATCCGAAACTAAATTATCCTTATCCCATCATTTAGAAAGAGTGAGCACCTCCAATGATTGATGCAAAAAAGCTTGAGAAATATAAATTTCAAAGATAAAAATTTACTCTGAATGAAAAGTTGGGTTTTGTTTGTTTTATAAAAAATGAATTATTTGAATAATATTTTATTTGAAACAATTCGTTGATGACAAATGTTTTATTATTTATAATAATTGGTGTCTAAATATTTTTCGTGGGTGATGAAGACATTTTTCGTTCTTCATTTTTGTGAGCAAGGGGTTATGTTGTTGTCTAATAGACAGTATGTGTACTAATGTTTTCTTCTTCTTTTTATCATTTATTTGCAAAATTTGAAGAGAGGATACCAGTATGGTCGCCGCTATTGACATTGCCTCGTCACTATCAACAACAGCAAATGGCAGAATATAGCTACACGAGTTTCCATATGATTTATAAATTCATCAATTGTTGGTATTCGTTCTCATTTAATGTCCACCAATTAACTCCTTGAGGTTGATGTCCTAGGATCGAGGAATTAGGGATTTCCAATTCAAGAACTGATCATGACTCATTTGAATCTAACTAATCTAAATTGTAAATTGCTCTAGACAACATACAAGTCAAATGTGTGTACATAACCAATCCACAGGTGCACATTTCCATGGACTTTCAGACCATCAGATTTCCACGCCCATGCCCTAGAATTTCTTAAAAATTAAAAAAGCATCGTGGGTTTTTTTTTTTTTAAATTGGAAATACTTCATTTCAAGTCAAATTAAAAACTTCAAAGCTCGAAAATAAAGGCCGTTGTCGATATGGACAAATTTATGATATTTCTTTTCAATAATAATGGCTGGTCCAGCATGCAAAAATCAAAGGAAAAGGACGACGTGCATTTTATTTTATTTTGGCCCATTATTCTAGAGTATCATACAAGACCATTCTCGGATCATAGCTGCCAGCTGCCGATTGAAACTGCACAAACTTATTAAATTGGACATAGGTGATAGATCTTAACTTTAGGTCCACCCTTTCTAGATTCTCATCCCAATGCAAATCCAAGCTTTCATTAAATTATAAATATAGCTAAGTCTAACAACTACTAGTCAAATTATAACTTATTTTTATCATATTATAAGAGTAGAATCACCACTATACTAACACCATCTTAAATTGGCTAACCTACACAACATTTGCAAGATGACGATTCTTGTGTTTATGCCCAAAATTGAAATTTTGAAAGATCGAATAATATGATGTTATTAGTACATATTTCAAGGATAAAAGTACATGATTTATAAAGGGAATGTATAATAAGTACATGGAAAGATATAGATATTTCGATATTCAAAATTTTATTTTTTTGCTGTTTTGTTATTCATTTGAAAAGTTTATAGACCGTAGAATTAGAATATGTGAGGGATTATATGGAATTATTTATTGATGCTATCACCGTGAATTTACTATTTGCAAAAACAAGTAATTTATGACATTTTCAGAAGAAAGAAAAGATTGAGATCCCAAAAGGAAAAAAAAAAAGAAAAGTAGAAGGTCTTTCGGGTTTTACATTATAATACTTCTATAGGATCTCGATCGTCTTTTCTTTTTCAAATATTCTTAATTACCTATTTTATAAATGTCGTGTATATAGACAAATGCATAAATACACGGCCTCGTCTTATCTCTCACATGTTTTTATATTTTTAAAAAATTGAATTTTTTTCTATCCCATGGTAACTTTCCTGAAAAGATTTCAAATCATTAAATATTTTTCTCTTTCCACATAAATTGGTACAATTTTGCTGGACCTTATATTTTTCATCCCTGATTTCTTTTAGCCTTCATCGATTCAAATATTCCATGACAAAGTGATTTCACTTAATGTTTCGAACGTCAATTTCTTGGACACCCATTTTCTAGTTGTACTATTCTTATATGCAGGTATTATTATTATATAAAATAAGTAATAAATATTACTTTTCCCAAAAAGTAGAGCTTTAGCACAATTTTGAGACTATTTAGGTATAAAGGTCCAATGCCTTGTCGGATCAGCCGCAAATACCGGTTCCTAAGTGCCTTTCAAACGATAACATTTCCTTTGTTTTTCAAGTCACATCGCTTTCCTCCATTGCGGTCGCTCCTAAATTTTCGGTTAAAAGACCAAAACCTCGTTGTCATTTGACCTAATTTGCTAGAAAGATTCATCTAATTGGCCGTTCGTGCCGGTGAGCATTTGAGGGTGAATTTGTCATTATCCACTCTCGTCTCATCGATCAAACCCTAATAAGTCTGTTTCTCGAATTATTATCTACTTGAAAGCGGCCTCTCTTGGACACTATTTGCAACAACCGCACAAAATGATAATTACTTTGGGTATTCAAAAGATTTTGCGTAGGTCAAACCCTCAAAGGTAGTAGTCACATTTAGGGTGTACATTTCTTATGAATGGCATCAAAGTGTCTAACCTATTTGATATCGATCAATTAGTGTCACATTGGCACTTGTTTTTAAACCATTGTTTAGAATATTTACTTAAGAGGTTTGACCCAACCCAACCAAAAGTTAGATAACCTGCATATGATGCTCTTTTTTAACCATTCCTTAGCGTGCCTCCTCGCGAAAAAATTTGCCTAACTTAATCAAAATTCCGAATAATGTGTGTCTCTTATCTAATCTTTGATTGATGGTTACCATGTCAAAATTGCGCTCTAGATAAAATCCGTGAATTCGAAAAACATGCCATGGCTGAACTAATAAAAATCGCTATGTGGGTGACATGAGCTATCGAACTCTTACCAAAATAGGAAGCATGACCCTACATTAATAATTTTTTCTTCATTAAACAATTAAATAAATAAAGAAAATTCTTAGTATCAAGGCAAGAAAAATCCCCATCAGTCTAAATCAACAATACCATTCTAGGGTCACGAATTTTCTTCTTTTTCTAATCGAAAAATAAGAGCAACCAACAAGCTAGACTCCCTGCGATTTTGTTCCCTAGAAGGTGTAAACTTTGAGATTCGAAATTAACGATGAAAAAATGTTGCTCGTGGTTGATAAATGTGACAATTAATTGCACCTTTGCTTGAGGATGAAGCTTCCATTGGACCCCTCGTTTAATGAATCATGCCCCATGGACTATGATTCAGATCCAACTAGCTATTAGCTACCTGGCCCTTTTAATTCCAACCTGATAAAATAACCTAAATTCCACTTAATTGCACGCTCTAAAATATGCCCTCTTTTTCGATGGAAAGTCAGAACAATGGGGGCCCAATGGAATCACTATAATTAAGTGTTGTTACATCGATATAATTTTTTTTTTTTTTTTTGGGAGTGGAGTGATCATGCTGGTGCATGTGATACATAACATAAGTTGCTGCACATGTGGGATTTTCTTGAAACTTGTAATAACCCATGTACCAAAAAGAATAATAGGTTTAATTTTCAAGAACTAAGCTCATTCAGTCATTCGTACCCATAATTTATTATTTAAAAGAAAAGAAAAAATAGCTGAAATTAGCGAAAGAATATACGAGCTTTCTTTCCAAACTCTTCCTTATCTCGCCCTATGAAGACTCAAATATAGACCACATATATGCACATTGCTTGTCTAGAAGGTTTATATGCTCTTTATGTATAAACATCTTTTTTAACTTATCAATTTAAGCTTTTGAATTAGACATTCTATTTATTTTATCTCGATTTATTTTGCAAGTATTACCTTTGTTCGTTAAATTTACACAACATACAATTTGAATAAAGAAATACAAGAAAAAAAAAGGGAAATAATTATTGGTGGAACAATGATATGAAAACATGTTTTTCCATATTATTGCACTCCCATGAGTACATAACTAAATGAAATACTCTGTTTTCAGTAGAGTTAATATTATGAAATTCTCAAATCAATACAATTGTGATAAATTTATTTAAAACTAATTTTTTAACAAAAAAAATCTTAAATTGGTATGTCAATGACAAATTGACCCTCTATTAATTTTCATTAAATTTTTACTTTATATTAAATTGCTAAGTTTGATGATACATGACGGTTGACAGATGTATTAGTTTAATGTTTTACCATCTGATTGTTATAGGAGTATTAATTTGTGATTTTTCATGATATTAATATAATTTAACGGAAACCAACTGAGGTTGAATTTATCACAAATAATTAATTTGGGGTTTTTAATGGTAAAATAATTAGTGTAGGGTAAATTTATTATAATTGTACCATTTTAGGATATTTGGTGGTCAAAAAATGGTTTTTGTGGTATAATAAATCATCTTCACTATTGCTTAATAGGTTTATATAATATGAACGAAGTATAATCCGATTGGAGTGATAATTTTAATTTCAATTTTTATAAAAAGAAAAAGCTTTTATGGCTCTTACGATTTCGCTTTCATAACAGGAAACACCAAAAACTCAAAAACAGCTATTCATGTATAAATCATACACAATTTTGAATCTTTCTTAAAATAAAAATCTCCGAAAAAGGAAAATAAAGAAGAGAAACTAATGGCAATTACCAAAATAGTGAAAATCCCCAAGCATTCATGAACTTTCCTAAATTGCCCTCGCCCGGTTGGAGGAATTCCGAGGGGCTTCTTCTTCCTGTCGTCGTCGCCTTTTCTTATCCACCGATTTTACCTGCAGCCATCTCTCTCTCTCCTCTCTCTCTCCTCTGTACTTTTAGAGAGAGAAAGTCGAGAGAATTCTTTTCCCTTCAACCACGTCCTGTATCAGAGCACCAAATCTTGGAGCTTCGTAAATTACCAAAATCCCACTCATCAATTCCCCACAACGCGGTTTCTTCCCTTTCTCTCTCTATCTCTATTCCTTTTGTTTTTCTTTCCCTCTTCGCCGTCTCTCGTGAATTCTTGAAAATTACTCCAGCTGACGGCAGCTCAGCAACCCAACAAAAGAATAAAAAAAAAGAACGAAAAGAAAAGGGAAAAATCCCTTCTTGCTTTCTATAAGTACTAGACAGAGATCGTTCCATCTTCTCCCCAGTGACCCACCAGGACACAGTGATGGGCAGATAGCACTCTCCATTCTCTCTCTATCCCTTCCTTTTCAGACTCAGATCTGATCTGGGATTTTGGGTTTTTGCGATTGTAAGTACTGATCTCTCCAGTTCTCGCGTAATATCTTGCTTACTTGAGATTTCGTTCTTTTCTTGATCTTCCCCTCCACTGAATGTGGGTACGCGAGTCTTTCTACCGGATCTAAACGGGTCTCTTGTTGGTTTTATGTTGGTCTGGATTTTTTTTGCGGGGTCCGAGATTGTGGGTCTCCGAAAAATCCGTATCTTCATCAGCATTTCGTGATAAGCTCGCTTTTGTTTTTTTTGTTTTTTGGGTTTTTGATTTGTGTTCTTGCGATTGTATTGCGATTTAGCATAGATCTGGGCGGGTCTCGATTGTTGCGTTTATTTTCTTGGTTCAGTTTGATTTTTTGAGCACGAACAAACTGCTTTTTGTGTGGCATCGAGGGGATGTGGTTCTCGCGTTTCGACTTCTGTCGGTGTTTGGGGAAAACTTGTTCGGTTCCATTGTCTTCATTGGTCTTGATGCTCCTTTTGATATGATTTGATCTTTTTGCCTTGTTTTGCTTCTAAGAATTGGTTTTGAAATAGCCTTCTTCTTTATTCTAATGCCAAGATCTGTGCTCAATGATAAGATAGTCTGGAGTATTGTAAAATTTATTTGTGTGCTGAAGCATCTGGAAGGAATCGGTTTGTTCTCGATTCGTCTTCTACATTGTGATAATCTTTTACGTGTGTTTGTTGCAACCTTTTGAGCCTTTGATCATTTTTATTGAGGAAATAATTGGATCTGTTGAATCTTTTCTTATCTTCAATGAAAGCAGTGGATTTATTTAGCTAGTGGCGATTGAAGTTTTGATCCTTGATTGTTAAATAACATCTTGTTATATTGCTAATTATATCTTTTGCTCCTTCCAGGTGTAGACTTATAGGATTCAGTAACACAGTAAAACATGGCTTTAGGAAAATATACTAGAGTTGATAATCGGAGGTCCTCCTCGAGTTACTGCTCTACGGTGACAATAGCAGTTTTTGTTGCCCTTTGCTTGGTTGGAGTTTGGATGATGACGTCATCGTCAGTCGTTCCAGTGCAACAAACTGTAGACGTATCCCAGGAGAGCAAGAGTGAGGTGAAGGAGCAAGTGGTTGAGAACAATAATGAGGTGCAGGAACAAGCAAATGAGAATGTGGATGAGGTAAAGGAACAAGAGAAAAAAGATAGCAACACCAGCCAATTTGAGGATAATCCAGGTGACTTACCTGAGGACGCCACCAAAGGAGACACCAATGATACGCCTTCTCAGAGTGAAAGTGACTCGAATTCGCAAGAGAACCAAGAACAAAAGCAAGAGGAGAACGTGGAACAGAAAACCGGAGAAAAGGAAAGTTCAGTGGAGGAGACCAAGTCCGAAGATAATGAATCAAAGCAAGAAACGGACGGATCAAAAACCGATGGTGGAGATAATGATTCTGGTGAACAGAAATCTGATATGGATGAGAGCGAAAAGAAAACAGATTCAGAAGAGAAAGTGGATGGTGAGATTGAGGAGAAGGTGAGCCAAAATGATAATGATGGATCTGGGGATAACTCGAATGAGAAGAAAGAAGAGAGTCAGACAAAAGATCAGACTCCTTCTGAAGTGTTCCCTTCTGGTGCTCAATCAGATCTTTTGAATGAAACTACCATTCAGAATGGGGCATTTCCTACACAAGCTGCTGAATCGAAGAACGAGAAGGAATCTCAAGGTTCATCCAAGCAGCAAACCAGCTACAGCTGGAAACTGTGCAATGTTACTGCTGGTTCTGATTATATTCCCTGCCTTGATAATTTGCAAGCCATCAAGAGGCTTACCTCTACGAAGCATTATGAACACCGGGAGAGGCACTGTCCTGAGAATCCACCTACTTGCCTTGTTGCTCTACCTAAAGGATACAAAAAGCCAATTGAGTGGCCTACAAGTAGAGAAAAGGCATGCTCCATATGAAGCTTCAAGTTTGTACCTGCTTGTTTATTCTTGCCCCGTGTTGTTGCTAACCTTTAGTTGTCTTGTTGCAGATATGGTACTATAATGTTCCACACACCAAGCTTGCTGAAGTTAAGGGCCACCAGAACTGGGTGAAAGTTACTGGTGAATACCTTACCTTCCCTGGTGGTGGAACCCAATTTAAACATGGTGCTCTGCATTACATCGATTTCATCCAGGAGGTGAGTTGCTTCTGGTGCTTTCCTTCTTAAAATCGATACCATGCTTCAAACTGATTTTGCTTATACTCTTTATCTCATCCACTTGTGAGCTTTCTTCATATCTTGCATCTCTCTTAAGACCTCACCAATTTGGCTGTGATTCTGTCACACACGATTATATTGTTCTTCTTGCATTGTCTTTCCTTTTTCTGATGGTTGTTTTTTGCTGGTATCATGCAGTCTGTTCCTGATGTTGCCTGGGGAAAACGCTCTCGCGTGATATTGGATGTCGGATGTGGTGTTGCTAGTTTTGGAGGCTTTCTTTTTGATAGAGATGTTCTTGCAATGTCACTTGCCCCGAAAGATGAACATGAAGCACAGGTTCAATTCGCACTTGAGAGGGGAATCCCTGCTATATCTGCTGTCATGGGCACCACAAGGCTTCCCTTCCCTAGCAGAGTCTTCGATATTGTACATTGTGCACGCTGTAGAGTCCCGTGGCATATAGAAGGTACGCTATTTACTTGATAATCAAAACTGTTGTAAGCTGGTCAAGAAGTCTATTTCGTTCTACGGTAAATGCAATTACATTCTGTTTAGCCTTAGCTAGTCTGCATAGATACTTAGTGCTAGTATGATTCTTTTGCAGGTGGTAAACTCCTGTTGGAGCTGAACCGCCTCTTGCGACCTGGTGGTCTCTTTGTGTGGTCAGCTACTCCAGTTTATCAGAAGATTCCAGAAGATGTTGCCATTTGGAAGGGTAGAATATTTTAGCTAAACATCTGGATTTCTATGTTAAAAGGAAGCTTATTGATGGATTCTAATAGCTTTCTTCTTGCCGTAATTATTTTGCAGCCATGTCTGCACTATTGAAGTCAATGTGCTGGGAGCTAGTATCAATAAATAAGGATACGCTGAATGGAGTTGGTGTAGCAACCTATAGGAAGCCTATGAGTAACGATTGCTATGAGAAAAGATCCCAAAACGATCCCCCAATGTGTGTGGATTCTGATGATTCAAATGCGGCCTGGTAAGTTACCCCTTTTCTGAGATAAGCAACATTTTTATACCTTAAGAGGAAAATAATACACTTTCTATTGGTGAATGATTGCTTAGTTTAGAACATAAATAGGTGAATGAAGTCTTTCAAAGCATCTGCAATCTATGGCTTTCTAATGGCCAGCCCAAACTCAAACCCAATTAATGCGGAACTTCTCACCTCTTGTTTGTTTTTTTTTGTTTTTTTAAACCCTTTACTTGTTATCACTTTCTATCAAGGTTTTATCTTTCATCTACATCTATAATAATTCATGGTTCCCTGGTGTTGTAAGTATACTTCTGACAACCATGTCCTCTTTTCTGAATAGGTATGTGCCTCTGCAAACATGCATGCATAAAATTCCTATAGACTCCACAGAACGTGGGTCTCAATGGCCAGAGGAATGGCCAGCGAGGTTGGTGAAAACACCTTATTGGCTGTTGAGTTCCCAGGTTGGAGTCTATGGTAAATCTGCCCCTGAGGATTTCGCTGCAGACAATGAGCACTGGAAACGGGTTGTGACCAAGTCATATTTAAGTGGTATCGGGATTGACTGGTCAACTGTGAGGAATGCCATGGACATGCGAGCAGTTTATGGAGGGTAAGCAATCTTTTGTAAAACAAGTGATAATATCCAGCTTTATGACTTGCTTTTACCATATTTTCGCTGTATTCTTTTCTTTATAATTCTACACGGTTGTTTTTGCAGGTTTGCTGCTGCTCTAAAAGATTTGAATGTGTGGGTCATGAATGTGGTATCTATAGATGCCCCAGATACCTTACCCATAATCTATGAACGAGGTCTATTTGGCATTTATCATGACTGGTGTGAATCTTTCAGCACCTACCCCAGATCTTATGATCTTCTCCATTCGGACCATCTCCTCTCCAAGATCAAAAAGAGGTACCTAATGGTGTCACATATGCAATCTTTTTGTCTACTTGAATTTATATAGCTAAGTCTATCCTATAAGGAATATACACAATTAACTTGTGCGAGCATTTTTGTATGATAGTCTAATCTCACTGGGGCATGTTACTGGTCTCAACAGGTGCAGCTTAGTAGCTCTAGTAGCAGAGGTGGATCGTATCTTGAGACCTGGGGGCAAGTTGATTGTCAGGGATGATGTCGAGGACGATCAATGAGGTGGAGAGCATGGTGCGGGCAATGCAATGGAAAGTCCGGCTGACGTACTCCAAGGACAACGAGGGATTGCTTTGTGTCCAGAAGTCCATGTGGCGCCCCAGCAAATCAGAGACGATCAGCTACGCCATTGCTTAGAGTAAACTCCATTTACACCCTGCTTCTCACATTCTTGAGGCTGTGTTGTCGGCAATGCCAATTAAGATTTAGGTTATTCTTTATCTCCATCACGGTTCTGCAAGTCACAGAAACTGTACCTTAGGCCGTGTAGCTTGTTGGTTAGGTCCCATCAGTGTCCTATCCTTTGCATGCCCTTTTTGTTTTCTTTTTTGTGTTTTCTTTAGATGAAAGTCGATGCTGGTAATTAATTGTAACATTATTCGTTAATCAATGCTTTCATGCAAGTGTGAAGCTCATTGATTCTGAGTTCCTATGTGGTCTATTCATTCTTTTCTAATTGATTGGATGAAGAGGGGGGAACAGATTTATGGATCAATCAAGACTTCTAATTAATTCGTGTCTAATTGAGATCCGATCTCTGCTTATGCCTTATGCGTAGTACATCTTTAACTTAATGGAAGTTGTCTCCCATGTGCTGTTCTTGGGAGTTGGTGCTGTTTAGTTATTAGTGGCACTGACCAAAATGTGATGTACAAGATCATGAGAGAAAATACCACTATAATAGCTCTTGGGTTTTCCAACGGGTTCTTAATTATTAACCATGTAAGTTGACCTCACATGAAAGAAGGTGCTAACTCATCAGTCATCAGGACAGTCGGGGAGCACACTGTTTGATCTTTGGCTTGATAAGTGAGCTGACTGCTAATCAGAGTTCTATGACTGGACTTCTTTGATCTGAGGGAGCTAGTATGGAGGGAGCTTCTTCAATGATCTGTATAGGGGACTTTGCTTTTTAAGTAATTTACTCAAATCTTGCAACTCAGGTGTATCACCCAGAATGCTGTAAACCCAAAATCCCTCAGCCTGCTAATAGTGTCTCGGTTCCTAAGATCTTCTCAAATTCTGATTTGGGCGACATACGTTCATGCAAAAATGATCATAACCAAGCTAGAGTTGCTACCGAGAACAAACCTGGGAACAAAATGGGAACGAAACTTGAGATGTCAACGACAAGTTCTCTGACTTTAACTGAGTTCGAATAAAATGAATACTGGCGAAATATTCAATTCACAAGTTTTTCGAAACTTAAATTTTCTTTCATTTACAAATTTTGATTAATCACCATAGTGAAGTGATAACTAGTTTTTCTCGTCCCTTCCAAATCAGGGTTAGATGTTCAAATTTATAAAACCAGGCTTAGTGCCAATTGCTCCAGCTGAACTTTTGGTTGTAAACGTTATTAGATTGGTAAAGTCATCGATGTCAAGAGAACAAACTTGGTGGTTGTTATATCAATTACTCTCAAGTATATCACGATCAACGGATAATTCCCAGAATACGAAAAAAGAAAGGTCCTTTTCGGCTGTCCATGTAGGAAAAAAGGGCATTAGTAAGAAAACCCAGTTGAACATGACATGGGCAGGCAAAATATAGTTAAAAGATGGGGTCAGGACAGTTAATTCGCCTGTCCATGAGGGGAGCGAGTCCCTGGGGGCTCGCCCTCTTTGTTTGCCTACTTTCCAGCTTCCCATGCCATTCTTTTTTAACTCATCCTCATTTAAATAAATAAAAATCACCCCCTAAAAAAATCAAGGACCTGTCTTTTTCAGACATGCTCAGAGAGAGAGAGAGAGAGAGAGAGAGAGAGAGAGAGATGGAAGGAGAGGGTGAGAGCCATCATGGAAATGAGCCAAATGTTGTGCCCAGAAGAAGAAGCTCAAGCCCGGAGAGCCCTTGCTTGAAGGCCAACGACCACTACCACCACAGCAACAAAGAACAGGACAGGTTCTTGCCGATTGCCAACGTTGGGAGGATCATGAAGAAGGTGCTTCCTGGGAATGGCAAGATCTCCAAGGACGCGAAAGAGACAGTCCAGGAATGTGTGTCGGAGTTCATCAGCTTCGTCACTGGGGAGGCATCAGACAAGTGCCAGAGGGAGAAGAGGAAGACCATCAATGGGGACGACATCATCTGGGCAGTCACCACTCTGGGGTTCGAGGATTATGTCGTCCCCCTCAAGACGTACCTCAACAAGTACAGAGAGATTGAAGGTGAGAAGCTGAATGTTCCCAAACAGCAACAGAGATCATGCTCATCATCGGATCAACAGCAACCGCAACCGCAACATGGGATGCATCAACAACCATTCGATCATCAGATTCAAGATCACAGCACCAACATGGGTTTTACCAATAATGATAACAACAGTAGCAACAGTATTTGTTCTTCAGCAAGCATTTTGTCTCAGCCTCGCCTTTTTGGGGGAACTGATCATCAGCCATTGATCCCCTTGCCTTTCTCTCCCAATTCCATTCAAAAGCAATTACAGCACCAAGACCAAGTTGATTCGTTGGGGCAGTGGTAGATATCATACTTAAATCTCACCTTTTGTCACCTTTTTTTGTGTTATATTATACAATGCTGATAAATAATAACAGTCAAACAACACGTTACAGTTTTTCTAGTATACACATGTATGGTTTTTGAGATAGATCCTTCACCAGCCCCTCACATCATTCATCATAGTTTCTTGCTCCAACCTTGCTCCCTCATCTATTTTTAATCTATTTACCGAAAGCAAAACTTACCTCCTTGGTGATGATAAGATCCGAGACCAGGATCATGTTAATCATGAACCTTACCCGCATTATGACAGCTTTTTTTTCAATGCATCAGCTTACGGTCTTACAATCTTAGACAATTTTATTGGCATAAATGATGCCAGGATTAGAATGTAGACGCAATACTAGAGGGTCAAGGGGGGCCTTGGTCCCCCAACACGTGAGTTCTTGCTCGTGTAAAGAAGAGAGAATCAGTATCATGAATCTTTCATGTGGCTGGAGCGCATTTGAGTACTGATTGTGAAGCCCCAAAAAGTAATCTTGGAGTAAGTTCACATCAACTACTCTTATCGTAGTTGTGAAGCGAATCATTTGTTCAGTGCTTCTTTCTTGTGCAAACTGCAATGACGCCATTTGCGTTTCACTTAAATTGCAATCAAACCTCAGTAGTTTGGAAACGGACACTCACTTCTTCATTGGGAGTGGGTGATGTTCTGAATCAGATTTCATGTTTGCAGCGGATGGTTGGCAAGCAAACAGCTCAATCGTGTCGTGGCCTCGAAAGGTCCATGAAGCGAGAATCAAACTTCTTCCTCGTGCTTTTGAGGACTCGAAACTCGTGTCTCTTTTTGATATCGAAGCCAAGTCCTGTCCTTGAATGTACATCAGCATGCTTTACACTCGCAAGGTGTTCTTCATTGCCAGATCCCGAGAGGTGTTATATTCTACCTACATTGTAAAAGACAGATTCTATTTCAAGTGGGCAGATAATCTAAGTAGCCGAGGAAAAATCTAATGTGGTCCCTGTACTTCCTATAACCATAGTTTTAACAAATCATAGGGCTTTTCTATTGTGACATGGCCTTACAAACGATAAATTTGCTAGGGTTTTATCATACGGTGACCATACTAATTGAAATTTTGACTGAGGGCTTAAATAAGTGCTGACGATTAATCTTGTTTAGTACTTGATTATATTAACCACTTGTGATGACCGTGACTAGCTTTAACTTAGTTAAGTCAGAAAGTCACTTGATTTGCAAAGTGAGGAAGTGAATACATAATTCATTCAATAAAAAAGGCAGCCACACAGGAATTAAAAATCTTGCAATTGCTTTGCTACTAGTTTAAAACCTATTAATAATTCGCTTAGCCCCAGGTAATGAAGAGCTGGAATCAAGATGGAAAGCCTTACCGTCAATGTTAACTCTCGGGGAAGATTGATTTGTAATTTGTTATTCGTTGAGCGATGACCCTTCCATAGGAGATCTCGATTGCAAGATCCACTCGTCAAGCTGGGACAAAAGTTGGCCTTCCTGATCCGATCGTGCTATTTCATTAAAATAATATTATCCCAAATTAAATATTTGGTTATAATCAAATAACTATTTATTTCCATCTTCAATCCTTAAGATTATCAACATTTACGATCAAGTCCTTAAATTATTTCAATCTTATCAAGTGGCCCCTTTATTGAATCTTTTAAATCAAATAACAAGCTCAATTATCAAATTTTCTTTTGTTCTGAGCACTTTATTGGGTTATTAAATAGGTTTATGCGGGAGGGCACTGGTTAAGGGAAGTGCATCTAGTTAGCTTAAAAAGCAAAACACAAAAATGGAAAAGACATAGAGGAAGAGAATAATCGAAAAGACGGGCCTCTTTCTCTGCATCTGCAGAAGACCTTCATCAGATATAATAAAGAACAAGCTTCGATCCGAACATGAATCAAGACCTTGTCAATTATGTCGCCCCAATCAATGATATTCGCAAATTTTGTCATTTAGTAAGAAAATAATATTACTCAATACTTGATTATTATTGAGGCTCCTTCTGTTTTTAAAATTTTTTTCCTTAAAAATAATCATTTGCATCGTTTCAAAAAATAAATGAATAAAAAATATTTCCATCATCTATAAAAATATTAATCATTTATATTATTATAAATAATAATTTTTTTCCATTAATTGATACAAATGGTTATTTTAAGAATTTTTTCAAATTATTTATTTTTCGCGAATCAAATGTACCCTAAATTACTTTGTATTCCATTCTCAAGACTTTAGACTATTGATACTTGAATTTTGGTATTTATTTCTAGATTTTAATCGAAGATGCCTTCAATTAGATATTTTAAGTCAATAATTAAATCTGGTAAATAAATTTTTAATCTCATTAAGGATGAATTCGTAATTGAAACTCTTGCCACTTAATTACTTTTTTTCAGTAATTTGGTTTTTCTTTTTTGGTCAGAAGTAATTAGTTTTTTTTCAGTTAATTAGGTTAATATAGAAGTAATTAGGTTTTTTTTTGGTCAGAAGTAATTAGTTATTTTTTTCAGTTAATTAGGTTATGGTAGAGGCAATTAGGTTTTTCTTTCTAGGTCAGAAGTAATTAGTTTTTTTTTTTTTCAGTTAATTAGGTTGCTATAGAAGGCCTCTGTTCACAAGGGAACACGTGGGGGCAGAGCAGCTAATTAAGTAATTTTGGAAAACAGTAAAACCGAAAAGAAAGAAAGAGGAAAAATTAAAAGGACGAAGACTCAGCAGAGAAAAAGCATCGGAAGGGACAAATCGGTCAAGCGCCAAGGAGGCCACTTTCTCTGCATCTACGAAGGACCTTTGATTGAGAGAAGAGGCTCTTGACTAGCTGCTGCCAATCTCTTTAGCTTTATCTCCAACTTATGAATGGGTAAGTCTCTCTCTTTTACCCCATGCCAGTTCTTGATGATGAAGTTGTTACTGCTTTCAGCTACGGGCTGTGAATTCTTGATGACAGGGCTCTGCAGGATCTTTCTTGGAGACCCTTTTAAAGATAGATTGAACTGAGCCACTACGTGTGGAAAAGTTTTTCGCTTTTTTCAGAGGGTCGAACTTGAACTTGGTTCTGTACCCAGAATGTGTATCTTTGACATCATATGGGTCGGACTGTTGTGATTGTGCTGGGTTAGTTGACTTGTTTTTTGCTTCGATTGAGAACTCATTGAGTGCAACGGATTTAGATGCTGTAAATGTTGTAGGGGGTTGAGATTTTGCTGATCCGGGGTTTTCAGTTTCGAGTTTCGTGGAATGTTGATATTTTATCGGGAGATTTTTGAACGATTTATGATCATTTTGAGGGAATAGATGATTGAAGGAAGCGAGCCATCTTTGAAGTGAATCTGCAGTCTCCCTTAACCGTTGGTTGTAAATAACTTTTAGTTGCTAATTCTTTATCGCTGTTGAAAAAGATGGCGTCTTGCATTCTTTCTAAGGAAAAGAAATATTTACAGGTCCAAGGTATTGGATGATGAATTTGAATTACCATGCTGTAATTGGTTTGCTTGACATGTAGCAGATTATACAAGAATTATGCTTTACTATGCTTGACTTTTAAAACAGTTCACTGGGCTTTGTTTGTTCCTGTGAGAGAGCCACCATCTACATCATAAGATAGTCTGATCAAAACATAAGTATAGATACCTTTTCATAGGAAAATCTGTCATTCTAGAAATGGGCAATGAAGAATCAACTTATATGATCCTCATTATGATTTTTTGCATCAACCACCTTCTTTTGCAGAAAGCTCAATGGACTCAAACTGTGGACATGAGCGTCGATCGACACATTTTGGAGATAATTTCAGCTCCTTGGATCAGGTGTTTATTGTTTTGTTTGTTTCCATTACTTTCTAAGGTTTAGAAGAATCATGAATATGCTGTCTCTCTTCATCATTGCCTTTTATGTGGCAAGGAGATTTGGCTGGGTTGTGATTGGGCCTGCCAATGTAGTTTCCTTGTACCACTTTGGTTAAATTTAAGTTAAATGTGGTTTATGTACTTGAGTTGAGGTAACTAACCTGAGTTGTCGAAGTAATTTACATCACTTGTTTACAAGTTTGTTCTTATAAGCATGTAGTCTCCCTCTGTCTGATTACTTAAATTTTTGGGTTGAAAATTCTACCACAGAATTTGAGCCAAGTCTAATTTGGATATACCCTAGTTAATATTCTTTTTTATCTGTAGTTGTTGTCTATCCTATTTGCTGTATGTTAAATAGCAGTTTTCATTGTGGAGCGTAAAATTAGATTGGTATGTGAACTGTGGTAATTACACTTTGGCTGTTTGGATTGAAAAGATGTAAAATAAAACAGTAATGGGATTTGTGATGCTCATATTTTAGGTCACAACTGCACTGAGGGAGGCTGGCCTCGAATCGTCAAATTTAATCCTTGGTATTGATTTCACAAAGAGCAATGAGTGGTCAGGTGATTCTATCTCCAATAGACAAACAAAGCATTAAGGTTTTATGAAACTATATATTGGAAAAATAATGTGAATTTTGTGTTGTAGGCAAACATTCCTTTGGGAGAAGAAGTCTTCATGCCATTGGTAACACACCTAATCCATATGAGCAAGCAATTTCTATAATCGGCCAAACATTGTCCCCTTTTGATGAAGATGCACTCATACCTTGTTTTGGATTTGGCGATGGTCAGTGCTGTTGGTAATTTGTAGCTTTGCTAGGAATTCTTATCATCGCCTTGAAGCTTTCTTCTCATCACATTGGTTTTTGCAGCATCAACACATGATCAATCCGTCTTCAGCTTTTATTCTGATCATCGCTATTGTCGTGGTTTTGGGAAGTGCTTGCACGTTATAGAGAGATCGTCCCACACTTAAAGTTGTCAGGTTTTTCTCCTGTTTGCTGATTGTTCTTATGTGATGGTTCCCATTTTAGGCCAAGATATTTTGCAGTCTATTCATCTTCTTTCAAAACTAAAATAGTGAAATCTGCAAGTTCGAGCAAAGTACAGTGTTGTTAATCATTGCGAAGAATAAGAAAACAGCTTGTTTAAATCAGCAGTATTTTTATATGGCAGGATGGATGGACATCAGATCGTAGCATGTATTGTTGTCAGTGTGACCCAAATAATAGCATTATAAAGAACCCAAGAGGAGAGCAAAGGGTTTAGGTGGTTCTACGTGGTTAAGAAATAAAGATTGAAACGTCCATACCAAACTTTCTCGACTTGTAAACCAAGTTATTATCTTGAATAGTTTTTACACTTAGGTCATAAAATGGCTGTCTCACTCAACATACCGCCAGTTCCTTCAGAGCCATAGTTTAGCCATGATGGTCTTCCTTTTTGTTGACTGATATCTTCCCATGAATTAACTTTTCCTTCATGTTTCTCTTTTCCCCATTTTGGACAGTTTATTGCCCTCACATTGTCTCGTGTTTCTTTTGTTGGTCTCATTCAGGAAATTTGTCCTACACTTCAGAGTGTATGATGGATCCTTTAAGACTGTCTCGTGCAGTTGAAGGTCCATATAATTGAAACTTCCATGCAGTAGTATTTAATGCTTTCTGTTACCGTTTATAGGGCCCACATCATTTGCACCAATAATTGATGCTGCCATTGACATTGTGGCTAGAAGCAATGGGCAATATCACGTCCTTGTCATTGTTGCAGATGGACAGGTTCTCAATGCTTTGCGTATTATTTACTACATACTGCCTTTCCATTATTGCTCTATCACCAAGTTCTTTCCTCATGCTTATTGGTCCATCACCATGGTTCATAGGTTACTAGAAGTCCTGATGTACCTCGTGGGAGATTCAGCCCACAAGAACAGTTAACTGTAGACTCCATAGTAGCTGCCAGGTAATTTGGAATTGCATGTTTATATTGCTGTCCTGCTTGGTGAAGAAAAGGCCAAATATTCCAACTTTGCAATTAAGACATTCCTCAACATCCTATTTGTGTCTTTTTGGTAGAGCAGCCGATATCCTCTCTCCATTATTTTAGTTGGCGTGGGAGATGGGCCATGGGAAGCAATGAAGCAATTTGATGATAATATCCCTCAGCGTGCGTTTGATAACTTTCAGGTATTGAAAGATCTCTTTGGGAAAAATTACCGATACCATCCTGAACTTTGCTCCTGTCAAGTACCTTCCTTGCATTTCAAAACCTACAATTACCATTCTAATTTTTTTCCATTGGTTTTAAGTTGCCTCTCCCTTTCCCACATAATTTGTTAAGGGCTTGTTTCGTAACACTCTCGGAAACAACTGACTCTATTATTTTGTTACTGGGAATAAATTTGGAACAGAAATTTGTTTAGTAAATTTTTTGTTCTCGGGAATAGATTTAGAACGGAATCAAAAATAAAATAAAGTTTTTTTTTTTTATGCCCGGGAACCGTTGTACAGCTGGCAGCCGGCGACATAAACCTGGGGGTACTAGCTTGGGGCCCACCTCCTGGGCACCCCACTTAAGTAATAAAAAAAAAAAAAAGTTGCTCCTTGCTTCCGGGAATAATTTCGAGAACCAATTTTCACTCTCCTCTTTTCCTCTCCTCTATTTTCCCTTTCCCTTTCTTCTTCTTCTTCTTCCTCCTCCCAGCCCATTGCCACCCTATCGCCAGCCCCCAGCCACTGCCACCGCCGCCGAGGTTGGGCGAGCCTGTCGAAGGCTCGCTAGGCTAGGGCTAGGTCCGGCAAGCTCACCAGGTTGGTTGAGGCTCGCCTGGCCACTGGCGAGGCTCGGTCTCGCCTAGATCGGTGAGGCCGAGCTTTGCTGGTGGTAAGGCAAGTCTCCAGTGAGCTTGCCAAGCCTCGGCTTGGCCTAGCAAGGCTCCGACAAGCTTGCCGGACCCCGCCCAGCCTCTTGTTGGCCACCACCAGCAGGGGCGAGCGGCCACTAAAGGAGGAAGAAGAAGTAGAGAAGGAAAAAAAAAGAAAAAAGAGAGATATAAGAAAATTATAATAAAATATTTAAAAATTAAAAGAATAAAAAAAAAAATTGAAGAGTCCTACCAAATGCATTGCTATCTTCGAAATAAAAATTTTGGACAGTTTACCAAATGCTTTCAAATATTCAGAAATTATTTTTGGGAACAAAATAAAAAAGAATAATTTTTGACTAGAAATTGTTCTCAGGAATAGAATGGTTACCAAACAAGCTCTAAGTTGCAAATCAAGCCATTTTCTTTCCCAAATTACCCCATCCTTGACCTTTGTTTTTAATTTTTGGGTGTGGATTGCATGATGTACAGGCATGAGGGCAAGTAAGTCTTTTTCAGGTTGGGTAGATGCAAAATATAGGTCTCGAAAGGTGAGGAGGGTATTTGATACGGAGAGCACAATGATGCCTTTTGCAATTCTCCAAGTTCTTTTTATAAGAATAGTTGCATCAATAATGTCAGGGTGGTTCACATAATAAAATTAGCGAGAGAACTGCATATTTCAAAATAAGAAGTTTCAGAAAAAATAAATAAAGTTTGTTAAATGTGTATTCCAATAGTTTGTATCGAGGGGTGTTTATTGAATACAAATTCTAGTCAGACATGTTTGGCACACTTACTGTCGATTACTGTGCTGTTGAATAATGTTTACACAGTGGATTATGGCCTTTAGTTTGATATGGAGTAATTCTGGATCTGCAGCCACTTTTTGTTGTGAATTTCCCTTTCTTATAACTTTTTTATAAGATGGTTTGATTTATTCCTCTTTGACGGTGGTAATTGGTGCCCCAGTTTTAAGTTTAAAATGTTCTTTTAGAATCATTTTTTTTTTTTTTTGCTTTTAACCTCCTTGTTTATTCATTGTTCCATGATGCAGTTTGTCAACTTCACAGAAATCATGTCTAAGAACACAGATACTTCAAAGAAAGAGACCACCTTTGCTCTTGCAGCTCTCATGGAAATTCCCCTTCAGTATAGAGCCACTCAAAGCATTTTGCGCGTCAAGTAAGATTGGGAACTGCAGCTGTTTGTTTCTACATCACATTGAGTCCTGCTATAATGATAAATCCTGCTTATACTGCAGTGACGCTGTGATTGATCTTCGTACGAGGCCACTTCCACCCCCAATTGAAGTCTGTGGTCATACCAGCTTGGATAAGTCAATCCCAGATAGCTCTCTAAAAACTCAGGAAACAGGTTCGGCGGAACAGGTATCATTTAATCACCCTTTATATTGTGAACATCAGGTTCTTTGTTAAATCTAAGTTTGAACTAAGCTGCCTGTGTTCTTCAAGGTTTGCCCCATTTGCCTTGCCAATCCAAAGAACATGGCCTTTGGATGTGGCCATCTGGTGAGTCATTCTCTATTTAGCAATAAGCATCATTCTTTATATGGCCTCCAATTTGGGGAGAATACACGTCTGCACCTGTAATAACCATTTCCTACCTGAACTTGCTTTCTCACTTTCAGGCTAGAATCTAATAGAGTAGAATTTTACCTAATTCAGATGATGAAGCTAAAAGTATAAAATTGGTTGTACCTAGTATGACTGTGCAAAGTTAGGTACTTCTATATATTCTCCAAAGAAACTTCCGGCTCGCATTCCAATGGTTTTGTCAATGTTGGCTGTGGCTCAGCAAACCAATGAGCTTATTATACAATTTTGCATTTTACCATGCCCCAGAAATCTGATGTACAACTAATCGCAAGTTTGCCTGCGAAATTATCTGACAAATGGTTGGACTATTCTCATCCTAAACGGAAAATAATACTGCAGTAGTAGCATCTATAGGGCAGGAGATGTTATTCTCATCGAAGGCTAACTAGACTTGAAAAGATGTGCGAACTCCAATTGAATGCGGACGTAATGACTCCTTCACATAGAGAGAGAGTGTCTATAATGCTACGGATATTATAAGCTTACGTATGTTATGTCCTTATCCCTTTCCAGACATGCAAGGACTGCGGCGCAACACTCTCAACTTGTCCTTTGTGCCGACAGCCCATTACGACCCGTTTGAGACTTTTTACCTAAGTGAGATGGGCTTCGATGCTCGCAAGAGCAATAGTGAGTCTTGCATTTGGTGTGGGATTGTCAAATCAGCAACTTGTGCCATTGCTTGCAGCAACCGTTGAAGAGAGTAATAGCAGCAGAAGGGAAGATGATCAGATGATTTCGAGTTACAAAATGGATAGCCTAGTTGTGAATGTGAAAATTGTTTGCAGGTTGATTGCGTCTCCTAGGCAAGTTGTGATGCCTCTTTACTTCTCCATGGGGATCTTTTAACTTTTTTAGTGGATTAGATTGTGTACATTGGCTCTCGCATTCCGTACTTTCTCAAACAATGGATAGTGTGCGATGAATCTGAAAGATTTCGTATTTGATCCTACTTTTATCTTATCATTTCCAATAGTTTTCTTCATAATAATACACCTGAAGGTGAGAGCTGAATGCAAAGCCTTTTCCCCACTTTTAGTACTTGATTTCAACAATGCTTTAGTTTTAACAAGCCTTAAGGTGACGAGATGCAAAGTCATCTCCCTACCCTAAAACAAACTGAAAGTTCCTTTCTAACTAAAATCAAAAGCACTGGAACTCGGATGCTTGATCCGAAGGGACTTTGATATGCATGGACATTTTTTCCGGAAATTGCTTAGTATCGTTCAGACATTCACTAACCACCTTTGAGATTGGTATCACCTCTGTCGTCACATTCACCGTCCATCTTACGACAAAATAAGAATGGGCAAAAGAAGCCATACCAGCAACAGAAGTGTAGACAGATGCATCCCCTCATTGACCACCACAGATAACTACGACCAGAGCCGTTACAAAGATCTCAACAGCTGACTTTTCACTGGCATTCATAGCGGTATTCACTTTACAAGTACCTATGACAAGCTCACCGACATTTTCAGTCTCTCAATGTCTCGTACAATACTCAAGTAACTAATCCTTTTCTTGTTATGCACGCGAATGGAGGCAATATTAACTTTACACCCCATGGTGATACATGCAAAGATATATTACAGAAAAGCTAGGAGGATATGAATAACACCATACACATGGTAATCACATGGTCTCCAACTGGGAATCAGAATAAGTACGCAGTATGTAACACGGAGATCTGAGTACATTTAACCTGGTAATCAAAATTTGTCGGCAATGGAAGGAAGATTACAAAGCCTGTCGATATTTTAGAAGTTCCATCTATCTAATTGCCGCTTGGCTTCAGCCATGTCTTTCTGTGCCTTCTTTCTCCGGTAAAATATGGGACAATCCCGACTGCAAAGTTTATGATATCAATTATGTGAATAACAAACGAGCTATCTTAAAAAAAAAACGCTAGGAAACAAAGTAGAACCTTGTGCAAAGTACATCCTGATGAAGCGAACCCTGGCATTCTTGGCACTGTGTCCAAAGCTTTCCAAAATCTCCTCGAGCTCGGAGACTGCAATCATTTGTGCAAGTAACCAAATTTACCACTGTGCTATATATCCAACCAAGGTGCAGGAAGAAAATATAACATCAGCAGAGATGCTTACCTTGAAATACCGTTTTACAATACAATTCAGCTTCCCTTCCCTTGCAGTGTGAACAAAGAGTTCTGTTCGCATTGCTGGTATAGTGGACAGGAGTAATATAACTCAGGGTTGGCACACAAGTTTGAAGACAGTGCAAATTGACTTTCTATTCGTACAAAAGCCCAACAGAAAGAACTTTCCCAGTTTCAGGTGCCAAAATATAATGAGGGAGCTCAAAACAATTTCTTTCCTGATTATACAACTCATTGGTTGGACAAGAAAGATAAAGTATGCCATATGAAGTGAATGAATACTATAACTTGCATATGTATGCTGCAAAATTGGAGGAACATTACCAAACTTCCTCATTCAATGGGCAATTCAAGAAAGATGAGACAGATTGCTCTGTGCATAACATCAAACTATATGTCAATCTTGAGTGGTTACGGCTGTCTCAGCATCACATAGTGATGTTAAAGCTTGAAGGAGCAGCCTGATCATTCTGCTTTCCTCAAGTTTATTGAGGAACACTAGTCCAAGTATATAAAGTTTTGAATGAAATCAAGCTTTTCATTAATCAAGTATTTAATTAATCAAACAAAATTCAAGATCTCACAGATGTTACTGGTAGTCTAGCAGGAGATATGCTGATTTTAACTTTCCAGTCAGTCCTTTTTCTAATATATAACTCTAGTCCATCATTCACAGATGAGCCCAACTCTATTGTACCGCAATTGGTGCATTAGTCTTTGCAGCCTTAATTCTTTTTGCTGGTTGGTTCCATTATGGCCAATACCAGGTATATAAGCAGTGATTTCAAATCCAGAGGTCATCTAGTAAAATGAGGATGATGTGTAAGGAATGGTCGGGATAGCTCATGAGCCCAAGAACATGATACTATACTTGACACACCATTTTGCAGATGAACCGGAGGACTGTTTAAACAAGGAAAAGCAACTTAAGGACAAAGCCTACCATGTTTAACTAAACCATGATTTGAAACTGAAGGGCAAAGAAACATAGATTTCAATGAGATCTAAATTGAAAAATACAAGCACACAAGAAATTGCAGCATGAGAACTTAAATGCAATAAATACCTTATCAAAGCTTTGCAACCAATGCAAGTTAGTTGCTTCTTGGCAAATTTCATGATCCCACTGTTTGAAGGAGTAGAGATGGAAATAGATCTTGTATGACTTCCCTGAAGCAGTTCCTTGCTGGCATTCTTCAAGATTGGTTCGAAAATTCTAAGAAGCGGCTGCAAAATTGAAACCCCTTGATGAGTGAATGAGATTTTCAGGATAAAATGCAGAATGACCGATAAAATTACCTTGCTAATTTGATTTTCTAGATAATATTGAGGGTCAATTGGGATGTTGTTCTCTAGCACATAGATGGGATCCTCAGATTTTTCATAGGCCTGTTGTCACCAAGTTATTTTGAGAAAAACATACCATGAACAGACACTGAAAGGAAGAAAGTAACAACTGATTACCTTGGCACCTTTTGCAGCTTTAATGATGACATAAGGTACTCTATCACCAACAGTTGGAGCAGTGGCAGCATCTCGCTGTCAAAAAAGAACAATTAAACTCCAGAAATTCAAAAGAGCAGGAAATGGATATATATCATGGAAAGTAGCATCTTAAATAGCCAAAGATGAATATGGATAGAGACAAAAGGTCATTAGTAGCTGCAAGGACAAGCTGATTTCATTGAAAAAAGACATTAACAATGTTGTCAATTTAAGAGGTGCTCTAGAGATCTAGGCAATCTCAGAACTTGATATAAAACAAGGCAGAGAGGAATCTAACTTCAAATAAAGAGGAACACCATAAGTGATATACTAAAGTCATGGTTCAAGCATTTTGTACTATGCACTTCCTTTATAAGCTTCATTCAAGAAAAATAGTAATGTCACCCAAGCTAATCATTTGACAATATGAAAAAAAGCCGGACAGTAGGAAGAGACTTTAACTATTTCCTAAATTCATCAAAAGTGCTTTAACAAACTTATCTATCTGTTCCTTGTCCATTTTACTATCCTAAAATTGGCAAAAAAGACCAAATAGAAATTTCCTCAAAGTGGGAGCCTGAAATTGTCCTTCTGGATAGTAGGTGCGCTCCAAAACAAATTTTCCTTTTAACTCAAGCACCATAGGTAACTGGATCTGCTTTTCAAGAAGAAGACCAATTCCGCAGACAACTGACAGTAGCAAAGTTTGGGAGGACAGATAAGAGGATAGATCCTGAAACAATCTAGGAGCTTACCTAATGGGAACATGAAAAAGAACATAGGGTAGGAGTTCTTGAATAAAGTAGAGTATGAGAAAAGCCATGGAAATGATATGTGGTAGGCAAAGACTCTCGTGACTTCATGCTGTAAGTCCTCAACTATGCATGAATAAAGATATCATACTTACAGGCTGTCGATAGTTTATTTAATTGGTGGCAAAAATTCCAATACTAAAGCACCATGGGGCCCTGAGCATGATTGTTTAAGAGAAAGGGATGCTATCAACTCGAGATCATTAAACGTCATCAAAATGTTCAACAGAAGTCCCTAGGTTTTATGAAGAACTGAATTTTACATCATGAATGAATTATCATCAGCACTACAAGACCTTAAGAAAGAATTCTCATTGGGAATCATACAAAGAGAGGCAGCAGGTGGACTAGCTGATGTTTTCTTTGTAAAGTGTGAAAGTGATAGTAAATAATCTGTACTGAAGCAAGTCTCGACAACTTCCTATTCTTGCCATCAGATTGAGTAAGCGACAGAGCAGACAGCTGAGGGACAGCCATGGGCAACTGACACATTCCTCTTTCCATATTTTGGATTCTTTGAGAGAGAGCAAGGAGTGAGATAAATCTTAAAAGGAATAAAACATAGATGAATCTGTCCATATCTAGAAATTTTACAGCTTATTAGCAAGTCCTACTGATGAATAAGGGATCACAAAGTAACAAGAGGAAAGAATCAAACAGTGCTAACCTTGCGCATGCGTTCAGCCAGCTCAACATGAGCTGCCTTTACATCATAATCATCTCCTGATTTTGTCAAACCCTGCAAAAATTTATATAAGTAGGTAACTAAGCATGTGAATAAGGTTCACAATGAAAGACCAACAAATGGTATCTTATGGTCTGCAAAATCACTGGATTAAATGACATTGAAGCACCATAATTCTTTTTCACCTTTGTAATAACTAAGAGTGACAAATCCACTCGATTCATGAGAAGGTCAGAAATAGTGTTCTTGACATACTGCACTGCCTCAGGAATGTCTCTGTCGATAAGTATTTTATGAAGACACTCAGTTACCAGGTTTTTCACCAGTAAGCAATTGTCTCTTCTGACAGTTTCAATGCCTGCCCATTGTACACCATGACTAATGTAAGTTTTAATTAATGGAAGAATGTAATCAAGTTAGGATTTATAATTTTACCTTTTGTATCCATTTTGTCGAATTTCTCTGGACTTGTCCAATAAAGGCCAGCATACCTCTTCTTGCTGATCAACAAATATGGATAGTAGACCTTCTCAAACTCTAGTTTGATGGGCTTAAGAAGTGGACAAAAGAGTGTTAACATGAAACACAGCGAGACTCTCAAGAAGTGGGAAAAGAGAGTATGTTAACATGAAACACTGAGAAAGACTCTCCATATACTGCTAGCTAAGCCAAATCATCATTAGCCAAAAGCCAATAATCAACAGCAAGTCCTTCCAAAGTGAAACCAGTGGTCATGGCAAATAATTACAAGTTGTGCATTATCAATGTTTTTCACAAGTTGGACAGCCAAATCAAAGCAGAAGTATGTAAAATTGCACACAATGCCAGACTTCTTAACATTAAACTATATCTGTCTGTTGGTATAGACATTCTTTATGGTGGGTAATTGCAGTTGGGAGCCAACAGCATCTAAATCTTTTATTTACTTTCTAATCACCAGCTTCCTATAAAAAAACGCCCTTCCTATGCCTAACTCCTTTTCAGAAGCACTTCCTTAAAGTAAAGATCATAGCAACCATAGCCTACAAAAGCATATTGTCAAAATGTCAATATAGGCCATGCAAAATGTTAGAAAAGTGGTCCTGCAACCCTATATAATTCAGCCTTTATTTAGTGCATCAACACCATTAACCTGGGTCTATCTGATTGGTAAGGCGCAAAAGTAACTCACAACAAATCTGGAATGACAAAATTTGCTTGATTCAGTCTCTAATAATTAACAATACATGAGGATCCAAGTATGGATGTTGTTTTCTCCTATACCATCCGATGACAACAGTGCATTTTGGTCGATCACGTCAAAATTAAATGCTAACAGTATAAAAGGCTTATCAATGTGAGTCATAATCCCTGCAACTCATTGCATATATTTTCACACCACTACTTACTAAAATCATATGATAAAACTAAGCACCATGGTTTATACTCTTTGAATGGATGTAAAATATCTGTCAAAGTGAAAAGAAATCAAAACGAACCATTCAAATTATTATCAGTATCTTGTCCTGAAAAAATTCGGGTGCTAATGTATATTTTTCAACTTTTTCATCTTTTTCTCCTTGAAGAGTAATATTTGTTAAGCTTGAAGTTAACTTGAACCACCATTCAGGCAAAGAGTCATCTAAAAAGAACAGCAGAATGGGGCATTTCCTCAGTTGTTTGCAGTTTGCTTAAGATGGGGCAGTTTCTTTCTTTGTGTGAGAAATCATTGGTTCCACTGGACAGTATCACTTAGTGGGCCAGTTTCTTTCACCAGAGGATAAATCAAAACATAGAAATTTTGGACAGATGGGAGTCATTAACTCGGAGAAATGAGGGTGAATCACCCTCAGGCAGGATGGATTGTAGTTCTGAGAGATTGCCAAATCTCTCATTTTTTATAAGATGGAGCTTTTTAAGAGGAATACAGCAGAAAAAAATCAACTAATATTCTAATGGAAAAAAGGATACATCAAAGCAAGCTACTAAACGTATACATATCATTGTGAAACTGCAAGGTCAATCATGTGAATATATTAACCTTGATGAAAGTTCCACTAATATAATCAGCAGCTTCTCTTCCCAATTTCATTGCTTCTGCCACTGTAGGTACACCAAATTGCACCATAACTGAATCTGTGTCACCATAAATAACCTGATGGCAGAATGCAATTCCATTAGGACATGAAGCATCTAAACTGCGAGTATAAATTTGCAGAAGATTGTATGAATGCTGGTGTGAAATATCAACTATTTAAGCCTTAGATTGTGCTACGTCGCATATGTGCCTGTGTGTCATTGCGTTGTGTGTGGACAAGACATTCAAGGCATCTGACAAGTCGCAAGTTTATTTTTTCTAACACTCATTAGAATCTCTGGCTGCTTCATAGTAGAGATTGCCAATAAGTATTTACAAGGAGATGTAATATGCATTATGCCTGATCAAGTTCACAAACTGCCGAGTTTGCTTTTATGAAATCAAATGGATTGCTTTAACATGAGTTGTTTCATTAATTAAGGTTTTCAATAGATACTCCAAGATTGCCTCGGTGATTACCAGCTATACCACCAACACAAATTGAGTAACTGCAGCTTCTTTTTTTGAAGTAGTTCATGATAAGAGTAGCAAATTGCTCCAAATGCGAAGATCGAAGAAGGTTTGTCCCAAGAACTAATAATTCATGAGTTAAAAGAACTACATATTGAGCTCCATCAACATCATGAAAAAGAAAGAGCTTTGTGAAGTGCAAAATCAATGAACAGTCACGTTTTCAACATTTTAGAGATCACTCAACACATGAAAATAAGTCTAAAAGATTAGTAGAAACGGCAGCGAAAATATAAATCAAGATGCCACGGAGAATTCGTGGTAAGATGAAGATTACAGGATAACAGACAAATCTCTAAAATGAAGATGATGGATCTTTCATATTAGAGACTTGCTGAGAGAAACAGAATCTCCAGATTCAAATCCTTCAAACATCACAGATCTATCATTGAATTATTTAGAGAAACAAAAGAAAGTGCCACCTTAAGTGTAAATGACAATTTTTCATTATGTGGAAATTGGAATCTCTACTGTAAATATCTAAGGGAAGTATTGCAGCTACGATGCTAATACAAAAAAAAAAAAAAAAAAATCTATATAAGGCTCTTGTCAGAATTATGCTCAACCAGATACTGAGTAAAACAGAAAATATTGTAGATAACTACCTCCGCAGTGTGTTCATACCCTCCAAGCATGGTAAATTTATCTTCAACAAGCTTTTTTGTGTGCTCAATCATCTGCCGACCTACATTTAAAAGATTCTCATAGTTTATGAGTCAAAAGTTATTTATTTGAAACCTCAATAAACTATGTTGTCAGAAGCTCACCATAGCTTGTGACACTTGAAGATATCTCAAGGCAGGGTAACTGGCCAATAGTAGCTCCGGTAAACCCATATACAGAATTTGCACTAACCTGAAAAGTAATGCAAATCACAGGAGTCATTTTGCCGCAGTTGTTATGATAGTTTGCATTACGATATATTGAAGATAAAAAAACAATTAAGTGAACCTTCAAAGCAAGCTGCCGACCATCCAGCACGGCCCTTTCGAGTGGGTCCTTTGCCTCCTAATATAATCCCCCCACAAAAAAAAGGAAGAGTTGTTTACCAAAGGTATGGCATTAAAAATACATTTTAGTGCTTTTAGTATCTTGTATACGTGATGCTAGATAGTAATCATGTTCATGCAATGCAATCACTTCAAAACATGCCATGGTGTGGAGATGGTTGACATCCATAGTTTCCTGCTTAAAAGCATGGAGATTGACTACCTGCAGTGCTAGTGCAGAAGATGCACTACTACTGTCACTGTAATCATTCAAAAACAAATGTAATTACCTTCAGGTCTGCCTTTGCTCTTTTACGAGCAGCCAGTAGTTCTTCAAGGATCTCTGGCAAGATTCCCTGCAAGAATTTTTTTTTTTTTTCATATAACAACATTATGATAATGCAATTCGGGCTTTCAAAATATTACAACAGTAAATTCAATATCAATAGAGATTATCGACACTAATAGTTATAACCTTTTGCAGACTCGATTTGACAAATGTTTCACCAGATGGAGTTTTATTAACATTCTCTGGTGGGAGGTTGAGCTTGCGAACATCCTCAGTAGTAACCTGCAAACATAACAAAGAATAGTTTTATAGAAAATAACAGTCGCCACAATATGCTTCTACCTTAGATGAAAATGAAATCTGATTTTCCTTATATCATTTCATCTTGAAACAACTTAAAGGCATTATAAGGAACCACGGCAAGAAGAATCACCAGTGTGCAATAGCACAAATTATAGGCCATCATTATTGATGGATACAGAGAAGCAAAATCCAATGTTGCAATAGGCTTTTCATAGAAACCTGCCTTGGCCTCCAGAACCTGAAAAATCATGGACCATCAAGAATTGCAAATTATTTTTGAATCGTCACAGGCTGAAAGCCATGTAAAGTTGGTTTTCCTAAATGTGCTCAGTGAGAGTAACGTAGCTATTGGCTAGTGAGAAAAGGGACTAATTGGCGATATACTAAAACTATGTGGCAGTTTTCAGATAGAGAAGTTGATAAGACGAACTCACTGTAGCGCCCTCATATGTTCCTTGCTCGGATCCTGCCTGTTTCATATTTGGGATAACAAGGTTCTTCTGTTTTGCCTTCCTAAGAAGTTGGGAAAGCACCTGCAACAATGAATGGTAGGATTTTCTGACATCAGCAACAATCTTTAAAAATGAAACAATCATCAATTTAGAACCCGAGAATACATGACCTTAATGCTCTGCCCCCGGGAAAGAAGAAAAGATATAGGAACACCAGTGACCCTTGCCATCTCCACATAATTGTAAATGAACATCAGTTTGTCCAGCAACCGTTGAGGGAGATAAGCATCCTGTGATCAAAAGAGATGTCATCCAGTTGATGCATTAGTTGCAAGAAATGTCTCCTAAAGCAAAGCTATAGTCAAAAAGTAAATGAAGATAGATGGATGTTTCTGACAATATCTACACCATCTAATTTTAGAGGACTGAAGGCAACAATTGAGGAAAAAACAAGTTAGATAAAGCAATACATTAACGTCAGGACAATCTATCAAATGCTGTAAAGCAATTTAACTGATTCGAACGTTACGTAATCCAGTCAAGCAATTTCTTAACGAGATCATGCATCAACTAGACACTTCTAATATGCATCATGAAAGTGCTCTGCATTTTCCACATAATTCCTGTTGGAACATAAACCAACAAACCATGATTTGACATGCATCTGTTATAGGTTGTGACTACTGTTAATAAACAAAAAACAATGATCAAAATGTACATCCAAATAGAGGAATGCACTACATCACACAGGAATTATATCAAAACTGCACATGCTACCCAGCCAATATATAGGAACATGTATGGAGCAAGGGTACTATATACTGGAAGTAGCAGAAAACTTCCAAAGAATGTACCTTCAAACAATATACAGCAAGCCGCCTCCTCGTTTCTGCATTGCCATTTTGAAGATCCGATATAATTGAATGGTGAACATCTTCTTTCTGAATGAAAAGAAGTGGCATGAACTCGTATAAGATAGTATGACTACTTTCATGAAAATTATGAAGGGACAAAATGTTCAATTACAAAAATCACAGTTGATAATTTATTCTCTTAATTAACTTATGGAAAGCCAGATCCCTAGAAGAACAATTCTTCAAATCCTACCAGTGGAAGCATCATATTGCGAATGCGATAATACAATTGTTGATGCGTCAAATATAATCCCTACAGACTGAAACATGGTGCACTGGCAAATATTTTCTTTGACCATATGTGTCACCAAACCACGTGCATGAAAAGCATTGTCATTGGGACATGACATATGTTAAGCTAATAAATAATGTGCTTCCTAGCTCACTATTAGGGAGCTCATAATTGAAACAACCAAATCAACTAAATTTTATGACCACTCTATATAAGAGTGAAGAGTTCAGTCAAACCCGACGAAAAAATCTTTCCAATCATCAAAATACACATTAAATTAACTTCTAAATTGCGTAGCCCTCAGTAATCATCTTCAAAGATGTGAGACTGGTAATGCTGAGGCCCTCAAGAAAAAGCAATCTCAAAAGTAAAACCATTGAAGAAGAGATGAGTCCTGGAGAAAATAATTCAGCTCCTTAGACTAACTATGCATTTGTTAATGGCAAGCATTGAAAAACTTATGGCAATCACATTTAGTTGTCAGCTCATCAAACTATGAGAATGATGATACAAGTCTTCCCTTATCATGAAGACGCTTGGTGAACCTTAAGCTAGAATATAAGGGAACTCAGATGTGAACTTAAGCTAGAGCACAAGGGAACTCAGATGTGAAGCAAAGCCGATTCTACAATTCACCTTTCCCATTATCTTTAATTTATGTTATTCCTATAACATCTTTCCAGGATGCACATAATGTTCTGATGCCCAAACCAAAAAGAAGGCCTTCAAACTAAATAAGACATTTCAATCACCAGTTACTACCAGTAGCAAAAATAGTACAGAGCCTTTTCCTGCTAACCACAGAAACTACCTTGCATCTCGATCATGCACATGCCAAATGAGAAAGACAGACACCACGGAAGCAAATGCTGACCTAAACTTCAGCAAGAGATTGAAGCTCACCTGTTCAGAAAGGAAGTGTGCTGAAACAGAGTTCAACGAATAAGAACTCAGTTTATAATCTCGCTGCATAACCTATCACAACAGAGAAAACTTTGGGTTATCTGTATATCTCCTTGGAAAAGAGCAAGGTAGTCAGGTAAAATCCTCTGGAAACCATACCTGGAACAAGTCAAATTGAACCCTCCCTTCAATGGTGACTTCTTTACTTTCCCTTGTTCCATACTGCCTGTGATACGAAGAAGCATTGATGAGCCAAAGTAGCCAGTGACATCAACTCGTGCAGAACTGTCACAAGTCCTGTAAATTTTATTAATAGGCCCAACAAGTTAACTACAAGCACATTGGAATACGTTTACATGCACTACCTCAACTTAATTGTTCCTGCACATTTGTTTGTTTTGAAGCATATCCAAGTCATTTCCCAGTGTCAAGAAGTAATAACTGTTGTTTCAACTGTTTGAATTTTTCATGCTACTTTTGCTCTTAGGAGTGCTAGTTTGTTCACTAAGATCTTGTACTTGTCAAGTTGGATTTTTGGTGTTTCTTGAGGGTGATATTTCAGGAACTTGTTTTGACCGTGGCACTAGGTAACGTTTGTCGGAAGAATTACCATTTCCAATATGTAACTATAATGTCAAGTAGTAGCTGATCATTTGTTCCTTTAACAAGTTAGAACATTGGCAACTATACTGTGAAAATGAGGCATTCAAACTATCATTGACACTTAATACTAAAAGGTCTATTTTTTTTTCTAGGTACTTTAAATTTAGATCTTTTGACTCAATTTAATAGAGACCAGACCAATGTAGTGGCTAACTTGATGTCAAGCCTTGATTACCTTGAGGAAAAAGTTGTATCTCTTACACGGACCCTGCTATTCCTCACACGGCCCAATATAGGAAATTCAGGAATGCCCAAAGCTTCAGCTCTCTGCATAATATGGAAATCAAATTATTAACGACAGGCACCATAGCAATATTTAATTCAGGAATTAGCATAAATCTACTCAGCTGCAGGTAACATATAAAGTATTGAAAAAAAAAAAAAAGAACCCTCAACTTTAACTCCCAATAGCCATCAAGCTGACCACTCCATCAATTTGGTCCAGCGTCCATATAATAATGATAGAAAAAAACCTCATTTATTTTCTCGAATAGCAGGCACAGAAAATATAAGGTTGGTCACCAGCCAAGAGATCGTACATATTGCAATTGCATCACAGTTTTAAACAACTTAAAGCAGGTCGGATCATTAGCATGTTGTATCCAAAAGTAGCAGGAAGAGGTCAGTGACAGAGGAGACAGAACCAAAGATGGATTTTCAATTTAGAAGCTGCCTGGCTTACACTTGCTATAGTGCTTGTTCCATTTTAATAGAACAATAGTAGCATCCAAAACCAGAACCCTAAGACCCAGTATCCTGGCTAAGATAGATATTCATATCCAGAACTGATTATCCATATAAAAAAGGTTTAAAGCATAAATATCCACAACAAACAAACCATCATATTCAGCTGTCAGAGGAGGATAATGAATTATAATTTCCTGAAAAACTCTAAGCCAATTATGGCCATCAATAGTTCCAAGGATTAACTGTCCTCAAGATGCATGTCCGAAGACTAGAGCAATCCTAACTGATCCATACAGTAGTAAACTTTAGCATTGATGGAGGAGATGCACAAATATGGATATTGGAATTTTACTAACCTCAATAAGATATGGCAAATCAAACTTGCAGATGTTATACCCTATTATAATATCAGGGTCAACTTCTCTGATCAAATCCTGCAACCAAACCAAGGCTTATTATAATGGCTGGACTTGCCAAGGAAAATCATATTACGTCCCAATGTGAAAAATGAAATTAAAGATAACATAACTTGCCTTTCCAAGTATAGTACATTGGAGGTGTTCTATAAAAATGAATCCAAAGAAATCATAACTTGCCTTACAAAGTATAGTACATGTACATGATAGGGCCTTTTTTTTTGGGGGGGGGAGGGAGGCGAAATAATAGAAGCTAATACACAACACCCTCTGACATTTGACGATTGACTGCAAGAAAATTGTCAATACAACATTACTACTGTGCGATCTAACTGCATCCAGCCAACCAAACAACCAACAGACAGGTGAGAAGGCAAAGGACCCATAGAATAGCATACAGGAAGAGACACTTTCTGTAAATAATTAATATATACAATGTCATTAGCAACTAAATCGCTAAAGCAGTTCAACCATGCATCGATCTTATATATGCACCTAAATCAAGATGACAAAATCCTTTTGCAATAAGAGAGACAAGAACTCTAGAGACAAGCCCAATACCCTCCAAGCTAGCAGGACTTCTCTTTCCGTGTCAAATGACATGACATCAACACCAACTATCGGAGAGCATGACTTCAGGGTCATCACATTTCGCACAAATGGCTGGCTCTCTCCCTGCAAGGTGACTAGATTGGCCACCTAAAAAGACAAACAATTTCCAGAATAGAAAAATAAGACAATTGCAATGACTAAGCCATGTTACTTTCAAAAGTTTTGCTGACTAGAGGGATGGAAAATTTCAGACCTGGATGACAGGATCATGGTTAGGCTCTGGAAAGTGACCTTTTCGACCAGCACACTCAATGTCAAAACTCAAAATGCGGAAAGGAGCCATCTTAGAGAATTCACCTTCTGGGGAATGGCTGATGAGTTCAGAGTACCTGAGCAATTATGTTAAGTGAAGCCACGATACAAGTATACCCTTGACTCAAAGACCTTGACTCAAAGATGAAAATGAACTCCCTCTTCCCTGAATAAGTCACCATATAAGTCCAAGGATACAAGCAATCGAACTCCAACTGGCAATAAGACAAGTTTTTGGCTGTCCTTCGGTACTTCCCAGCAGGTACTTCAATCCAATTGCCACCAACAACATTGCAGTCAATCATAAAACGAAGTGCAAAAAGGATGTTGCTTTCATACGTCATGAAGCTCTTCATTCCCAACTCATCAATCTGAATACCTCTGTCAAGAATGCCTGCCATTATGAAATCTCAAATCAACAGGAATTACACTTTGTATAAACATGCAAGTTTTCTACCCCAAATAAAGTTTTAATACAAATTGATTATCTTCTGCAGTCTGCACAAAGATGATTTCAAAAGGAAACATGAGAAGAAGAACCATGCATCCAGTCAAACATATTCCTCTAGTGTTTCTCAAACAAAACGAGCTGAAATATTACCGCGGCATGTGGTCACCATCGTTGGCAATGCAACCACGATCTTGAGGAAAGAATGAGAGGTTTGCTGCTGATAATACATAATGCTTCTTTTCTGCACTAGTTCTATACGTCTAACATACTGAGGCACTTTGGCGTTCCTGCTTGCATCTCTCATCCTTGCCTGAGGATTAGTCGTACATGAGTTTTTCATACCAAGAAAAAATAAGGCTATTTAATTAAAGACTTGTCTTTGTCAACCGAGAGAAGGTACCTCGAGAACTTGACGAAAACGGGAAATAGCATCTGGGCGGTCCATTCCTGGAGGACAACTAATGTAGAAGTACGGCTCGAACCCATGAACATTGCAGCAAACACTATGTCCTAGCAAATAAGATTAGAAATAATTAACCCACTATCGAATTCAATGGGCAAACTTTAGAGAAATTTCCCACTCTTAACTGAGGAAATACAGCTGACTACTACTACTGACTTAACCAAAGAAATTACCTTGAGTGCCCTGCGGAAAGTGATGAACAAAAGTCAAAATAAGAAAGTAATATAGCTAACCTTCCCTCGTGACCCCAAATATACGAATAATTGCAGCAGGGCCGGAACGATCAGGCAAGAGTTGCTTATGGCTCTCCCCAATTACGTAATCGATCTCCAACTGCTGATAAACTGAAGACAGTAGAGCGAACAAGGTGGAAATCGTTTTAACCCGAACAATCCCCTGAATTTCAAAAAGCTGGCACAGAGACACACTCACCGATGTTTTTCGATTGCGACACGTAGCCATTGGAGAGAGGAGGGCGGACCCACTTGGCAAGGCGCGAGGCAAGACTCTGGCGCTCCTCGATGTCGCGCAGGATGAGAGACTCTTCGTCGTAGTCATAGGGAATTAGGGTTTCGTCGAGATACACGTCCTCATCAAGGAATTCCTCCTCGAGGAGCGGCTTCGGTACCTGCTGCGGCGGTACGGCGGTGGCCTGGTGCTTCGGCGGGTGCGCCGCCGGGGAAGGGTGCTGGCTCGTCGGAGGCCGTTTCCTGGTGGAAGCGCTCATGGCCGCGGTGAGTGAGTCCACTCGAGTGCGCGAGTTCGAGATCACGAAGAGAGAATGGTTCGAGTTGAGAGAGAGAGAGAGAGAGAGAGAGGAGGGAAAGATGAGATTCCCGCCAGTTTTGTGGGGGATTGATGTACTGAGTGAAAGGGGAGGAATTGTCTTGTCGTTCTAAAATTTTCTTTCTCCTTTAATAATGATCTCTGCCTTTTTCCATTAAATTATCTCTACTCAATATCGATAATTTTTATAAGAGATGGTGACCTAAATAGCACAAACCGAGGACACTGACACGTTCATTTTCAAAAAATAAAAATTTCGATACTTTAATGCACCCGTTATATATTAAATGTATATTTTTACACACATGATAAATTGTCGTTTTTATGATTACTTTAATTATATTAATTTGATTCAAATTCATAAATAAATAAATAGTAAGAAAAGAGCTTATAATGAAACATTAATTTATAATTTGTTAATATTATTCATTTTTCAATTTGATATATTCAATTCCATTTCAACAATCTATAAAACTCAAAGGAAAAAAGCTATGCGTGTCCGAACGTGTTAGAAGAGGAGAAAAAAACAAACTTGAGAGGTGAATTGTATTCACAGAAAGTGAGAGCCAGAAAAGAATAGAAGACTATATTTTTTACTTTCCCCTTCTATTTTTTTATTCTTTTACATATTAATAGTTTGAGCATTCATTTATTGAAAATTTTTAAAATTAACCCGTGCACGTCGGAATCATATGTCACAATTCTAAATTCCCACATCGGAATTCCGAACTTGAATATCGGAGAGTGTCGAGAGAGTTGACCATGTGTCAAATTTTCCGATATCTATTGACCAAGTTTTGAAAAGTATTGGAAAGTATCATACATGTGTCGGATAATGATATAAAAGCTCTTGGAAAGTATCAGTACTTTCTAGATGATAACATGAATAATCCCTTAATTTTGGCTTAATATGCAATATAGCATTTGAACTTTTAATTTGTTTAATGTGATCCATAAATTTTAACCCAATATGTAATATGGTTCATGAATTTTTAATTTATTTAATATGGTCCTACACTTTTGGTGCATGTTGAATGTAGTATCTAAACTATATGAAAATGTTCAATGTTGTCCTTGAATCAAATACAATATTGAATATTTTTATTTCAACAAGGGTTAATATTGTAAAAAATCAAAACTATTACATCCATGACAAATTTACCCAAAACTAATTTTTTAACTATCAAAAGCACTAAATTAATACACGTTTTGACAAATTTACCCCAAACTGATATACTTATAATAAATTTACCCTATTCAATTTCTATTAATTACTTTCAAATTACTGAGTTAAACAATATGTGATAGTTGATTTTTGTTCCGGCTCGGAATTTTGCTTTCTGTTTGTCACAATTATACTAGTTTTGTGATTTTTTGTATATTAATTCAATTTAATGGAGGGTATAGTTTGTAACATCCTAAAAATCAACCATATTTTGGGATTTTATAAAATGGCAATGTTAATCGAATGATTGGTCAGTACAAATATTTTGAACTAATTGTTCATAGAATAATGGACTATAAAGAGGCGCCAATAGGAAGCGATACGCATACGACTTGCAATTTAGATCAAGAACGAACCATTCAACCATAAGAGGGACATAATTTTGGGTGTTTCCCCAAAGGTCCTGTGAAAGTGGCCCCCCCAAGGGTCATAGGGGGTGGAGGAGTAATGATAACCTATAGTATTAAACTATTAGGGAAATAAAAACAAATTGATTCGGTAAAAATACAAAATCAGGCTGCGGGTGATTCCACACGACTTCGATACGAGTTACGAACGATGTTAAATCGATTCTTTTTTATCATATACTCGGGATTATCAATTGAGCCATCGGAATCACATAACAATTGAATGTCGTCTCTGGCTCAAGAAATTACTTAAACATGGATTGAAGAACTGTTGGTCACAGGTCAAACATGAGGAAAAATCCTAAAGGGATGATTGAGAGTCTAAATGTACTATGGTCGCAATTGATTTGATTTAGCATCGATTTTAATCCAATTTTGGATACCAACTTCTCAATGATGTTATGACTAGATATTTAGATGTTGTCTTATTTATTCTCGAGTTTTCTAAGAATTTTAAAGTGTCGGAAAAGGAAAATTTGGACCAAGAATTTGGGCTCACGAGAGGGCCATCATAAGATCGGCGGCCCAATGGGCCTCGTGCCCATCTAGACCAGCCCAATGTGGGCCCAAGCTGGCCCATTTCTCTTCTTCTCCTCAGCCCATAGGCCCTCTCTTTAGAACTTTTATTGTGTGGTCTCAATTGCTTGTTTTTACTTGGTTGTCATTAGTTTTGAAGCAAATGGGCTTGCAACTTGCCTTGGCTTCTTGGGCAAGCTTTGAGCAGCCATTCTCTCTCCTCCATCCTCCCTTGCTGCCACCCCCACACCTTAGTCCTCTCTCTCTCTTTTCTCTTCCCTTTTTCCCTCACGTTTCCCTACCCTTGCTATTCATTGTTGGCCGCCGCCTTGTTGTTGATTGTCGGGGTTGCTACCATCATCCAGGATGTAGCTACCATCATTCGGAGTCCATTCGACCATCGCTAGTCGCCACTTGTCACCACTGCCATTTGCTCCACCGCCAACAACCGTCGCTACCCTTTTCACGGGAAAGTAGCCTTGGTGTTGTTTCATCGGAAACGGTCACCATTTGTCATCTGTCGTCATCTCTGAACTAACCCCGCATAGCCCTTGCCCTCATTCCGCTAGAATCTTTGAACCCATGAGTCGATTTCCTAATCCATTAGTTATGGTTAATCTTACTTATGAGTAGTTTAATTAGTTTAATATTGGTTTATGTTTTTGATGTGGGTGATTAACATGTTATTAATTGGATAATCTTGCTTAGTGTTAACCATGGTCAAACTAAATTACCTTGGTTAGATTAAAGTTACCACGATTAGGTTAAAGTAACTATAGTTGATTAAAGTAATTGCGATTAGATTAATTAACCATGGTTGTAATAAAATAACCGTGGTTGAATAAAGTAGTCTCAGTTAAATTAGTTAACTATATTGGTTAATAGTAACTACGGTTAGTAATAAATAAATATTATTATTTATTTTTGGAATAAATAATGATAATTTATTATTTTCGGAATTAATTAATTAATTAAATTAATTATATTATAATTTCGAATTATAATTTATTTATTTTTTAATATTAATTATTGTTGGGGAAAATAATTAATTGTGATTATTCATTAGAAATGGATTTAATTGACTAATTTTGTGGGAAAAATCACAAGGGCCTATTTTCTAATGTCAATTGTGATTAATTACCTTGTTATTAAAGGACATGAGTTTATCAAAGGGGAGTTTTTGGAAATGAAATTAATTGGTCGGATTAATTGATTTTAGTATTATTGTAAAATGATGAGTATTTTATGAGAATTATGGGGTTTACTTGACTAACGAATTGTTAGATTATATATCCTTTTATATGAATTTTTTGGGAATAAGCTTGGTTTATCCTTGGTTGGTGACGATTGGATATCTGGTAAGATTAATTGATTATTATCAGTTGTAGAAGCACGTGGTCAATAATTGTTGATTGTTGAGGTGATTGGTTGGGTGTTGTTTGTATCCACGCTATGTGAGTACCATGGCTTTCATTGATTGTAATTGATTTTTGCATTGCAATTTAAATTGCTTTTGAATGATTATACTTGAAATAGTTGGATTGTTGCTATGTTGCGTGGCTGTTAGTTATTGATGCATTATATTATACGTATTACAACTACAACGGCATGTTGCTTGAGCAAAGACCATGTTTGCATTGACGATAGAGAAAAGAAAAATAAATTGATTGATGCTGTGTTGTATGATTACATTAAGAGGAGAGTTCGACACTATTGGATGATCGCCAATCTCTCGGGGTTGTGCCGTGGCCATTTGGTCACTTGACAGTAGTCACTTGTGGAGTCGCAATAGAGGTTGAACCCATGCTCCTTTGGGAATGTCGTTTGGGGGGAGGCCCATTATGTAGTCGTGCCAACGAGGGGACGATACCTGGTTTTGGACCGATTGACTGCCGTGACCTAAGAGTCATAATAATTGGAGTATGTGTGGATATTGAGGCATGATGAAGCTTTGAGAAGTATTTGATTATATACTTGCATTGTGATCTTGTCATGATTTAAATGATATTCTTTTGCAGGGTACGTGTGTCCAAGATAATATAAGATCACCTATGGTTGCGCCTGGAGATTGATGCTTTCTGATGATGCTTCTTGAGATGTTGTTAGATATGGCAAGAACAAGGTTGCATAGCAGTTGGTCGATTGTCATTATCAGGATGTATGTTTAGACTACCCTCAAGGCGAGCGGAGTTCCTAACTGAGGCTTAGGATTTTGACTTATTGAGTTTGTCTTACCCGTTATAGTTAACATTTTTAGGACCTTACTATGACGCTGTATCTGGTAAGGTTCGGTGTCTTGATCAATATGAGCACCACCGTCACCATGTGGCTCATCCCGGGCCATGATTTTGCTTATGAGTATTACATGACGACAGTTTGGGTGGACGAAGGAGTGGTTGACCATTATGTGCTGCACATTTTCAAAGTGTGGTACATCAAGCTAGGGGACATGTTGTACGGTCCTCTAAGGGTTTTGACGGGCTTGTACCGCTCGTGGGGCCAACTGATGAGATTTGGGATCCCATGGACCTCAATCCCCTGATGGCAAGATCCCCGACCTTACGGCTGGAGAGACCGACCCTTTTGAGGACAACGATTATGCATCTGTAGCCTAGTTTCTTTTTTATGGATTCTCCTCTACTTTTGTAGTGATAAATTAGCCATGCATGTATATATATGCTGATGTTCCAAGCTAACATTGCAGATAAATAAAATGGTGCCCTTGTCTTTCTTCTATTGCATCTCTGCTACTATCCTTGTTGGTTCTTGGTTGGGTGTTTGTTTTGCTTCCGTATGTATTTAACAATAAGATAAAATGAATTTGTCGGCGACAGTACCTGGGATGTCATATGATGAAACCTCAAGTGAATTGGGGTTGTCGTGAGCTCGAGGTCGGCGCGTGACAATAGTTGTCATAAATGTACAAGTTTAGGGTTCTCATAGTCAAAAAATTAATTTATGGGTAAATTTGTGATAGATATATCAGTTTGGAGTTTTTCATAGTTAAAAAATTAGTTTGGAGTAAATTTATTATGGGTATACCTATTCAAGGTGTTTTGCAATATTAACCTATTGAAAAAATAGGTCACATATCTTTTGCAAAATCACTAGCTTGATATATGTGGGAAGTGCACCTCCGAATGCTAGTGTGGCATACATCATATGGAGAGATTTCTTAATTACTAGCGTAATGGGGCTATAGTGATGGGATCACCAAGCTCTGACCTTTAGGTTGCACGTAGTGTAGAGTAGCAAAATTTGATAACCCAATTAAGTGCGAAAATTAAAAAGTTCATTAGTTAATGAGATTAAATCTTTTTTATAACCATAAGTAGCAATAACTATAAAGGTTCAATTGAATTTAAAAAAAAAAAAATCACTTAATGGGGAAAGTGAAGATGTCATACTTAATTTGTTGTAGAAAGATGAGTTAGATTGCAATTAGAATCTTACCAATTATATGGCTAAAACATACCAATAATGATCACCTCCATGTAGGGCGAGAAATCAATTAACCTAGCCATGAGTTTTCATTTACTAAGGAATGACTTTCAATTTCTACTCTTAATACTCAAAACTATCAACACTTAAAGTTTAGTACTCAATTTTTCAGCACTTGCTTTTCAATTTTTTGGAACGAGCGCTTAGATTGGTAGGCAAAGAATCAATAGAAATGGACTTTGGCTATAGATCCTTGTGGTCCTAGGAATTGATGCCTAGTTCACCTTTCAGAAAAGCTGCCCATGCATTCCTGTTACATGCACACTTCAAGAAAAGTACTCTATGAAAGAGCTTTATAATCCTCATGGAAGTGTTGCTAATTACACATATACATGCAAAGTCAAGAGGAACTGTTAACGGCTAGCTATAAGTAAACTAGAAGATGAGATTATTCAAGGACTGTTACAATCCTTTGTAGGCTATGCTTGACACAGCCTAGAGAAGTTATTGTACCGAAGCTCAAGCTCATAGACTCCATCCAAACGCCGCAAACGAATGGGTTAGCTTGTATGCCTCTCCGTCAGTACTCTCCTAGTTTAGAGAGTCTAACGCTCTACCCTCTTGCCTCCCCACCATCTCCAAATTTCTCAAAAGCCCTAGCTTTCGACGTTGCAACACTACATGCAGTTTCCAATCTAGGGTAGTTGCTTTATTTTCGTTGCACGACGCTTGTAGATGTTGCAGTTGCAGTGAGGATATGTGTAGATGCTAATGCATGGGAAAGTTTGATATGCGTTTGGATTATGTGAATTGTTTGTTGAAGTTGTTATGACATGAATTATATTATATCGTGTAGGATGGCTGATGATTTATGTTGCGGTTGAGGTTTGTTTGCATGTTATGGATAGGGAAAAATGGAGGTTGTTTTGCAATTGATCTGTCATCGATGAATAGATTGCATAGTTAGACTACACTTAAGGTGAACGAATTTCCTAATTGAGACTTAGGATAATCATTTACTTAATATATTTCACCCATCATGGTTAAACATTTTTCAAAACCTTAGTATGACACTGTATACTATGAGATTTGGTGTCCCTATGGACATTAGCACCGCCTTCACCATGCGAACTCATCTTGGGTCGCAATTTTGTTTATGAGCATCACATTTCTATGATTTGGGTAGACTGGGGGGAGAGGGATTGCTACACACCTCATGTGTTCAAGATGTGATTTGTGAGGCAAGGGACATGGTTTACGGCCTCCTAAGGAGCTTTGATGGATTGCCGCCTCATGAGGGTCGAGGCTATGAGGTGCGAGACCCCATGGACCTCAACCCTTCGGATGGCGCATTGGAGGATCCCTTGACTGGAGAGTTTGATCCCTTAAAGGATAGCAATTAGACACTTAATGCCTAATCTTTTTGACTGATCCCCTCCCTTTTTGTGCAAGACGTAGGTTAGCCAAGCCAAGTCTCTTTTTGTGCATACCAATGGAAAGCACATGAGGAAGGGCTTATGTATAAACGTTTTTCCAAGCTAACCTCAGCAGGTAAATAAAATTTGATGATGTTGTTTTATCGATTTGTCTTTCTACTATCTTTACTTGATGTATGATTGGGTGTGATTAATATTGTTTTCACATGTGCTTAATGGCTAGATAAAATAAATTGATCGGTGACAAAATCTAGTTGTCGCATTCTTCTGATCACAAGTGAACAGAGGTTGTCGTGGGCTTAAAGGTTGGGGTGTAACCGCTTTCATAATTACACTCTTGCCCAAATTTTGTAATATCTTTTCAGTTTAATCAATTTCCTAAATCAACAAAAAGGCGTGGCTATCTTTTTGGCCTTATAAATATTATCATACTTCCATTTAAGTACATTTTAGCACACGATCCCTCTAATAGTAAAATTAAAACGTCATTTTAGAGTTGTATTGGGTTGATATTTTTGCTATTTTAATTTCCTATTTTACTAATTTGACTAAATTTAATCGAGAAAGTAGGAAACACAAAAATCTAAAAATTCGATCTATTTAAAGAAAGAAGAAGAACAAGATTTATATTAATATAAGTAAGATAAGTATATAGATAAATAAATCTTGCTATCAAATATTCTTGTGAAAGCATTTATTTTTAAAATAAATGGAACATGAATTCAATATAACTCGAAATGAGGCTACATATATTTAAAAGGAACTATAATGATATCCATAGAGACCAAAAGGTAAAGGAATAATAAAAAAAAACATATATATATATATATATTTTTTTTTTTTGTTGATTTAGGAATGAATTGAAATGAAAAGATGTTGTATGATTGGGTCATAGTGTAATTACATAAATTTATGAATAAAATTGAAAGACTAATTTGATTTTGTTATGAAAAGTTGAGAAAGTAGATTAAACAAATTGAAATTTTAAGAATTAGATTGAATATTTAAAAATAATTAAATGACCATACTGAGCGAATGAAAAATCTAATGATGAGATTTAGGCAATTAGTCAAATTTTAATGACTACTTACATTATTTTCTCTTTTAAAAATTATTTTTTTCAGTTGTATCAAACAAGTCATTAATAACAGTGCATCCTTTCTTAGGGATCCCATCAAATCTTACCATTAAATTTCCGTTCAACAAAATTGCTAGATTCACCAAATGATTGCTCGTTAGTTCTCTCGCTTTTAGGAGGGCACGATCTTTATTTTTAATTTATAGAATACAAACTATTTATTTCCCTCAAATACACATGCTTACGTCATCACGTTGATTTGTTTTTTTGGGCAACAAGACAACCTATTTTTGTATTTCCTCGCAACGATAGCCTTGTCCCTTTCCCCAAAAAGAAAAAAAACGAAAAAGAAAAGTAAAAAAAATCAAATTTTATTACTTCACCTATTTTACATTCGCTTTAGACTTGGGTAAGTCTGTCGTACGTAAAATATGGGATATTTTCACTTTATTTCTTTATTAAAAAAATAAAAGAGAAAAAAATCAAATTTTATGCCTCCACCTATTTCGCGCACGTGTGGTTCGGCAAATCTTCCCCCCCCCTCCTCGCACGTACCATCCCGGGGAGCGGGGAAAGAGGGAAAAAAAAACAAACAAAAACGCAATCCGCCGGAAGATTTACGCTACGCTCGGCCCCACAGGAACGGCCTGCGCCCGCATCCCGGTCAACCCAGATCCCCCCATCGCAGCCGTGGGAAGGCAACGACGAGTCCCCCCTCGACCGTCCGATGCAGCTTCAGAGAGGTGGGCATCGTGGGCACGAGGGCAGTGGATTATCAGCCGCCTCGTGTTCCCAAGAGTGAGTGAAAACCCTTTTTCTTTTTCTTTTTATGTCGCTGCAGGCGCAGGCGCAGGCGCAGGCGCAAGTATCTTTCCTCGTCCTACCCGTCGTCTTTTTTCTCTCTCTAGAATTTCAAATTGAGGCTCCAAAGAGAGAGAGAGAGAGAGAGAGAGATTGCTGCAGTGGCTGTTTGACTCGATCGAGGAGAGAGAGAGAGGCGTTCCTTCTCGTCGCGGGGCTCGGAATTCCCCATCTTCGATCTCGGCAATGGATCGGAGGAAGCTGCTCCTCAACGAGCGAGTCGAGGTTAGTTCCCTCTGCGCCGCCGCCGCCGCCCCTGTCCGGTTGCCCCTCCTCCGGTCCCCGACGGCGAGGGGGCGGAGGAGGCGGTTGCCGCCGGCTCGAGCGATTTAGGTCGTTAGGTCGCGTCTCGATCGAGCGGCGAGCTGCGGGCATTGTGCGAATGCGGCAAATCTTTAGCTTTTCTCCGCCGATTGCTTTTCCTTTGTCTTTCCTCTGTTGTCACATTGATCCGGGGGAAGACTGCCGTGCGTTTCGGCGTCCCCCCTTCCTCCTCTTTAATTTTTTTGGCTGGAGCAAAATCTGCCCGGCGATTGGTTGCCTCCTTTGCTTGGTCTTGGAATCGCAATGCTGGTAGGGTCATTGATTTCGTCGCGTGATTGCGGATGGCGTTCTTCGGAATCACCGATTGGCCGTCTCGTGCAACTGTTTATGTCGTGCAGATGCCGTTGTTCACCGTGAAATTTGGTTTGAGTGCAACAACTTTGCCGAAGCGGTGTCTTCCTGGAAAATGTGGCAATAGTTAATCTAATTAATGTTTATGAGAAATAAGTCCAGAGATGTTGGAATTTTGAGGATTTATGGGTCTTCATTTAGTTAATTTCATATCTCTAATAGCTATGGACTTAGTAGGTTCTAATATTTAGATAGGAAGTCAAACTTTTTATGTCATTTGAGCTGGCATTCTCCACTCATCCTTTCTTTGTATTTCAAAGTCCATTCTGGCTTGGTTTGCAGAGTGTTACCTATGTCTTAAGTTCATTGCATAGCAAAAAGAGTAATTTTCTTTGATCTATCATCTTGTGAAAAGTTGAAGCGATGGTGGAGCATAAATTCATTCTGTTAGTGCCATAACGGATTCAGAAGGCGCTTCGTCTGTTTGATAACCTTGAAATTTATCTGGTCTAACTTACGACGACACACTCTTGTCTCCCTTGTATGTAGTTTGATTCTTGTGTTCCGAGTAGAAACCAATAATGAATTGCTTAACAAACTACCAAGTCTAGATATATATGAGCATTTTGCACTAGCAAAATACTAAGACAAAATCTTCCACTGGCATCAGTACAATTGACCTTGTCCATGTATCGCATGTTTTGCAACTATTTAGTTCTAAAAGATTCATAGAGCTCAAGCTAATTGTATCTCGTACCAATAATGGGACTGCTGTATCAAATTTGGCCAGCAATATCTGTATTTTAGATGAGCATTTTTTCAGTCTAAGCATATGTGAGAATTTATTGATTTCATTTGTTTCTTTTGCTAATTTAATTAGTTCTTAACTTATATGTGTTGTTCTTGTAGATGCTAATAAAAATAAAAACCTTGGATATTTCAGGTTCGCCAGTTTGAGGAAGGACTACAAGGGTCATGGCACCAGGGAAAGGTGGTTGGCATCTCAGATATGTGCAGAACAGTTGAGTATGATGAACTTTTGAGTGAGACAGGCAATGCCAAGCTTATTGAGTGCATTCCAGTAACAGAGGCAATCGAGGGCCTTCACCGCCGGCGGCACATATCTACAACTTACCGTGGGCATATCAGACCCCTTCCTTTGACATCCCTTGCAAATTCGTGTGAAACAAAGTTAGGTTTTGGTGTGTGCGTTGATGCCTTTTTTAAGGATGCATGGTGGGAAGGTGTCATTTTTGACTGTAATGAAGATGCCTCAGAGAGGTCTGTGTATTTCCCTGATGAAGGCGATGAGCACAAATTCAATTTGAGTTACTTGCGCGTGAGTCGCATTTGGGATGAATTCTCAGGCATCTGGACAGATCGTGGTGTCTGGGTGTTTCTGGAGGTGGTAAGAGAGCTTGAAGTCAATATGCCCTCCTCCAATTATATGAAAAAGCTGTGGCTCCAGCTGCAGGCTCATTATGGGTTCATGAAAATGATTTCGGAGTGGACCTGTGGTGTTCGAAGTATGTGGAAAAAGTATCTACGGGAAGCTGCCAATGAACTTGGGAGGGGATCAAGCATGAAAAGTTTTCCTCGGGAAAAAGTTGTGGTGTGCAAAGTTGGAAAGGAAAGACAGAAAGCTAGAAGTGATTGTGATTTGATTGAGTCTTCTGTCGAGTTAAAACATCAAAACGAAGCAAATGTTGTTACAGTGGCTCCAAATGGAGAAGAATCTCTCCCCAGCAAACCCCAAAAGGAAATATATACCATGAAGTTGAGATCAAAATCTGGAAATCCTGACTATGCTGATGATGCTGTTGCCGATGGTAATGCTGCTTCTTCTGAAAGTTTACACAGTGGAAACCACATCGCAAATCTCAATCAGGGTAATGTCATTATGGAAGTGGATTGTGCCAGAATCTCCCGCATTAATTCTGGTTTAAGTAGGAAAAGAATAAATGCTTTTGGTGAGCGTATCCATAAAAAGCTGCTTGGGAAGGTAAGAATCAAAGAAAATCATATGTCAAAAGGGGATGTTGATGATGACAGTCATGGGCCATCATGCAGTGAATCAAGGCAACATACTGTTGCAGTCCGTACAAGATCTCATCTGGAAAATAACCACTCACCGAGCAATAACTTAAAGAAGTTGAAGCAAGGTAAGCAGAAAGTTGGCATCTTTTTGCCCGAATGTGAACAAAAGCAGTTGAGCAGGGAGGCTTTTCTACTCGTTGGTATTAGAAGGAAGAGATCGATCAGGAGAAATAAGAACTTCGAGGAGGCCCAGCATGCTGATGTTTGCTTAAAGCCTCAATCAAAACAAGAGGGTACTGATGCCTTCAAAGCAGACAGCAAATTCTTTGCTAATCGGTGTCGGAAAACTAAAGTATTTCAAAGCTTTGGAAAAAAATTTAAGCTCAAAGATATGGTCTCTAGTCCCCGAAAGCGCAGAAGGAAGAGGGCACATCTTGCACGCCCTCAAAGCGACACCATATGCTTTGTTTGTCATTATGCTGGAGATCTAATCCATTGCCACCGCTGCTTTTCCTCGTATCATTTGGGTTGCCTCCAACTTAAGGTTTTTAACTTGCTTCTTCAGCAATTTATTTGATGAACAGATTATGCTGCAGATCATGTGCTAATGATTGCTTTCTTTCTTGTGCTAAATGTATTCCTTTTCGCTTATCTTAAGTAAATCTTAAGGTAGAACTATTGAGTACTAATAAGAATGTCACAAGGGGAAAGCTATTTTCCAAACACAACATGAGAGGAAGACTCATTGGCAAACTTCTTTTGTAAGTTCATCAAACTTCATCAAATATCCAGATTTACAAAAATTGCCACTAAGTATGTTCCATTCTGAGTCTTTCCTACAAGATCAGCAAGTGTATTTGACTGAAGACGTCTCTAAGGTTCTTCCAGATGTGCTCATTTGAGGATATTAGGAAATGCCTTCTTGGATACCTAAGCTCGTAATGCTTGCATTTGTTGTGGGGCATTGATTAATCCTTTAATCCTCTTTGTAGTTCCTTTCCTAAATAAATGTGATGAAATTCCCTTAAAATGTTGATACAAGTTTCCTTTCATAACTTTGATTCGTTACATTGTTTAGGTTGTTCCAAATGAGAAATGGATATGCCCATCTTGCTGTTGTGGTTTGTGTGGCGTAAGGGATTCCATTAATGGCAATCGGCAAATGACTAATGCTTGCTTCCAGTGCTCCCGCCAATGTAAGTTAGGCCTGTAGGATATATATTGCAGTATTATTAGTGCTTCATGGTAACCTTGTTGTTCTTTTCTATAGATCATGTGAATTGCTTGGACAAAGTGGGGTCATTATATCCTTCAAGCTATCCATCAGAGGGATTCTGCAGTAATGCTTGTTATAAGGTACCGTGACTTTAGTATGTGCATTTTCCTGGTAGCAAACGAGATGAGTTGTTTCCGATATCTCACTCCACACTAGAAGGATGATAATCACTGAATGTCTGCATCACCATCTATCATGGGACTTTACGTGCTTTCTGTCCCCGAGTTATACTGTGAACTGAGAGTCTGACATTTATAGACCTGTCTTTTTTGACTACCAGTTATATCTGCAACTTCATTTGCTTCTGGGAATATCAAATTCCACTACTGTGGATGGCTTGACCTGGACCCTGATCAGATCCATGAGAAATGATTGCAAAGCATGCAGCATCACAAGGAATTACAGCTCTTTGAAGATATCCCATGCTCTTAAGGTCATCAAAGAGAGTTTCCAGCCCATCACTGAGCTTCACACCAATAGGGATCTGATCAAAGATATTGTTTTCAACTCTGTGTAAGACCACCTTTTCTATTGTGTACAACACATAACTGGATGAAGTAATTTCTACTTGCATAATAACTATTCAGTGTCAAGTGGTAGAGAAAACTGAAGGAGCTGTTGACATTATATTTGACCTTCATGATAACAAAAGTGTGAAAGATGTGATATCCTTGATTCCTCTTGATCATGATGTTTATATATTCTGATATTGTTGAACAGATTAACTGTGGTTTCTGAACTGATCTCCAGAGCATGTGTCTGCTTTCTTTTGTTTTGGTGTATTTACATGCACATCATCATGGCATTTCTTTAGAACTGCTTGGCATTGAAGTCATTGAACTTTCAATAAATTTTAACCTAAGAACTATTTTGAGAAAGATATGAGAATGAGGCGAAGGATCTAGCTTGTTTGATTCACTGATGCATTGGGCTCCTCTTGTTTTAACCAATATAAATGCAACTCTTTTGTTAGGAAGCATAGAAAAAAAGCTTTCGGAGGCCTTGAGTTTTTCAACTAATTTAAAATGCCACTTAAAGCTTAATGAGTTAGTTGTTGCCTTAGAGTCAGGGCAAAGGTATCCCTTGTCAAAAGGCAGAACTATAAGGGGCTTCTGACATCATCTAGAAAGCTAGGTAACTTATACTGAATTATAGGGGCTCATTGTTGCCCCTATTTTGGCAAATATGCTTACATTTATGGATTTTGAGATGATTTTTCTGGAGAAAGTTGCTCTACAACATTTTTTAATGAAGTTTGGTTGCGAAAAAATGCTGTCCATGACCTGGTAGGTTCTAATTGATTTCCCCTTGAAATGAGATGCCCTCTTTTTAATAGTCTTGCAGATATTTGCTATTCTTCAGTAAGAACCTTCATGTTACTGAAAGGCTCATAAAAGGGAATTCTGCCTTGTATCTCCATTCCCCTGTGAAAATTTTTGTCCTGGGTTGACTAAGGCCTCCCAAATTGCTGTAGCAAAGGTTTGATGGGGTCTGAGAAGCTTCTCCATCTGTAGTGAGAGTGCTTTCTTAACTTTTGTTTCTGGACCTTGCGTGTCAATAACAACGGTTTCTTTTATGTCAGCAATTATTTTGTTTTTGGGGAAAAGATAATGATGGGTCAAATATCATGCGGATCCATTACAGCATTGGTAATGTGGGGTGATTTGGATATGTAAAAATGGCAGGGGTAAGATGATGATGTAATAAGATATCAGTCCATGGTCAGTGAATGTCTAAAATGGGTTGGAGAAACCGTCATTCAAGACCTCGAATATATGAATATCATCGAGAATGTAGCACTTGATAAGGCATTACAGTAGAAGACCATCTGCATAGGCCCCACAGCAAACTGCTTTTAATAGAAAAGGGTCTGTTGTCTATGCTTTATTTGCAGTGTTCTTTGGATACATAAATTGGCAAGGGTCAAATGACGTGTTTATAGGATATCATTGCATGGATAGTGAATGTCTTAAATATGTTAAAGAAACTCTATTTCATGACCTTAAATATCTAAATATTGAGGATGTGCACTATAGAGCAGAGAGGCTAATGAACATCTGCATAGGCTATGTGGCCAATTTGTTGTAATAGAAAAGGGTCACTTGTCTGTGCTTTGTTTGCAGTGTTCTCTGTATTGTGGAAGTGTCTGAGCCTTATAGTTTTTCTAGCTTAAGATATAGGCATTGTAGTTTGACATATTTATCATTATCACTGCACTTTTAAAAAGGGTTCTTCATAATTGTGATTTTCATGTTTAGGTGCAGACGAACAACTGAGATCTATGTTATCACAAGTAGTCGGATATCTTTGCTGTTTTAATCAAGTTGATTGATTTTTCATGGTGTTGTGCTTTGTGATGGTTGTGCCACGATGGGAAGAGCTAGAAGAGTAAGCTTTCTCATGGTAAAATTAGTTTTAGAGCTGGCTTGTTTAGCTTGTCCAATCTGTTCTTTCTAACAAGGCCAGAAAAATGGAAAAAAGAAAAAAGAAAAAAGACGAGATGGAAAAGGCTTTCTTTAAATCATTAACTAGTGGAGTTTTATGATGAACTAAGTGTCAGATACGCCACAGGTACTGTAAAGAAAACTGTAATGGGTAGAAGAAAGTTGTTTATTCTCTCACATTTCTTTTTACTTCACATTATTCAGTTGGTGCCTTTTCTTGTTCCCATGACCAAATTGATTGGCAGCATACAAGCACAGTAAATTGTTTGCCATTTTTTTTTGGTGGATAGTATGTGTGAGTAAACATGCATTATTGTGTATTTTTGCAGATCAAAGCTTAAACGGTTGGATTTTCGGGGTTTTTATCTCATGGTTTTGCAAAAAGGTGATGAAATTGCATCTGTGGCCACAGTGAGGTAAATTTGGATAAGATATGGGTTTCTTTTCCCAGTTCTTATCTTTTGTATGCATTTTGGTGTTTATAGACTGTCTGAATGTATACCTAAAGCCTTTTGCATGTAATTCAGGATTCTTGGGCCGAGACTGGCAGAAATGCCTCTCATTGCCACTTCTTTTCAATTTCGGCGACAGGGCATGTGTCGTGTTTTGATGTGCGAATTGGAGAAGGTACTTTCTAATGGCTGCATCTTTTGGCATGCTTTCCAGCAGAAAGTGTTTATGCATAGATGGAGGAATAACTGGCTTGAGCTTTCTTTTCGTTGCAGCTGCTTGTCCAGCTTGGTGTTGAGAGATTGATATTGCCAGCAGCAAGTCAAGTGCGGACAACATGGGAAGCGTCCTTTGGATTTTCAGAGATGCCTATTTCTGATAGGCAAGAACTACTGGGGTATCCTCTCTTGGGCTTTCAGGGGACAACAATGATACAAAAATTTCTTCGCCGTTCTATATGCAAAGCAACAAGGGGTACATATATCAGAATTTTACTTCTGCCTTCCGCTAACTAGTTTTATTTAATTAATTTCTTTACTATATTTACCTTATGCTTCTGCTTACTAATCTCTTTTGGCTTTTGTAGCATCCCATGATGCCCAGAGTACGGCCCTTTTATCTCTGGTATGTTTTTGCATTCATCATCTTTGGCTAAGTTGCTCAAGTTTTGAATATGTTCTACCATGTGAAATGCATGTTGGTCCTGATTACTCCTTGATGCTGGCTTATATATCTCCTTGAAACCTGATTAAAAGCTTCATAGCTAGTCATCATGTTAAACTTTTGGTCGTCTTGCTACATGTTGCAGGTAGCTGGATCCATGGACCAGAGTAGATTTTGTGGTTTGTGTTATAAGCGCAAGCTTAGAGACAGGGGTTTTGGGAATGAATACAGGATGGGATCTTGCAATGGAGTGTTGCATCGGTACCAATTAGTTTATAAGCGGAGACGAATCTTAGCTGGCAGAGATTGAAGCATCAAAGATAGTTTCTTCTCTTGGTAGGGACATCCACACATTTTCTTTAATTTCGTTTATAGAGTGTACAGATTCTTTAAATTCCTTTCGCAGTCTGCGAATGCCAAAGTAGAATTGGGCAAAAGCTGAGTTTTTAGGTTTTTGTTCCGGTTGATTTGTCTGCTAACCCAAGCTCACTGAACGTGTACATCCAACTGAGAAAGTTCAATGCAGATCAAGTTTTGAATTCCTTTCTAGTTTGCTCTTCGATAAACTAGTGCAGAACATTTGAGCAGCTGTTGCCTTTCTAGTGTCTTTGCTCATGAGTCGCCATGCCGACATGAGTTATGCATTGCCAATTCAAGACAGCCGGGCCTTCCTTGATAGACTGCATAGTTTTTTTAAGCTTGTTACTGTTGGGATTGCTGAAATTTGCCCTATCTATCTGGCCCTTAGGATCGACGATCGTTCGCAAGACTTGTCCATTAAAGACTTGACTATGCCCAAATACTGCAGAAGTGTCTTTATCTTTCTACGATCTTATGGACTCACTTCACTTACCGGATTTCCACATCTAGCAACTTCTTACTCACTACGCCTACCAAGATTTCCAAAACTAGCAACTTCAACTGGACCGCCAACATGCTCGAAAAGGGCAACCGGTCACTCAGGTGACAAGAAGGTCATATGCAACATTAAAGCTCTCCTTTCCACACATTAATTTACTAACGATGTTTATGGGTTTACTAAAACCGCCTCCTTTTAAGAAAGCCGCACATTGGAATGTAGATGGAATGTAATGCTGTCATTCCAGCGTGCAAAGAAACAGTAACATGCTTGGGACAAACCATGTGGCTCACCTCGTTCACTTTGTCTTCTTCTCTTTCTTGTTATTTTCATTCTATTTTTCTTTTAGTACTATAGCGACAAATTCAATTTTCTTTAGTGCACTTTTGTCACCTGTCATCATCTTTTCTGGTAGGTTGGACTATCTATGGGATGAAGTCAATATTACACGTCTCCCTCTCCCTCTCCCTCTAGGACCACTTTTATTTGATGATTTTGCATGGACATTATTTCGAGAGCGACATACTAAATCAGATAAAATCTGAAAATACATCTCTAGAAATGGACTGGTGGTTGGACTTTTCAAATCCCAACGTTCTGTGGAAGGCATGCGGTATCATCTCCAAAAAAAACACGTGGAAAAGTTAGATCATTGGAACCACTTGGCGAAGCGCAGACAGGAATAATGGTGTGGTGGTTATCGCTTCTTGGTTAGAGAAACGAGGATCTAACTACACAAAAAGACAATCCTTTTTAATTTCTAAATTGAGCCTGCAAATCCTACACGTTTCATTCTTTAGAACGACATAGAAAAATGTACTTACAAAATTGATTTTCCAAGAAATATGTTGAAAACGAATCTTACTGGGCACCAGCGTCCAACCCCCATCTTTCATTATTTCATCAAATACAACTTGCTACATTAAATTTAAGAATTCATTTGGATCAACATGTAAGTCCTCTCAATTATTGATTAATTAAGAAAAAGAGCGATCGAAACCCTTGGTTAGTCTCCTCGCGTGTTTCCCAATTTTCCTTTGTCAACCGCCGGCAAGGGGAGATGATCAATTGCTTCTTTCAATAGTTTTCTTCCTCTCTTTTGCATCTCGAGAGGCAAACTTTGTAATTCTTTGGTGAAAGATGGGTTATCCACAAAAGTCAAGACGAGCATGTGGGTGTGGAACAGTGGTGCTAACGACACATTTCGCACTCAAGAATCAATATGGATATCCGAGGTTCATTCGTGGATTGGACATGGTGATTGTGTGGTTGGGATTAGGGGTGTCAAAAAAACCCATCCAACCGAACCCGAACACAACCCGAACACGAAATAAGTATAGTACATGTTTTGAGTCTTAATACTATTTGGGTAACAATTATAAACACAAATGGAATGCATGTTTAGGGTTAAATTAGGGTCGGAACAATGTTCCGACTCAAACACGTTAAAGGCTTCAACCCAAATACACCCATCCGAGTTATCTCCTCTACAACTCCTTATATTCGCAACTCATCCAGCACATCTCATTTCACAGGTTTGTTGTCGTCGCCTCTCAGGTCGGCCCCCATCAATCTCTCTCCCTCTCCCCCTCTCTCTCCCCATCTTTCATATAATTTGCTTCTTTTTCGCGGCCGACGCAGAATTTTAGAGGAGGGAGTATTATTTGTTTGCGAAAATATTCACGGACGAATCGGACGAGGTCTTGCGGCATCACATAAAAACATTTTGAATTCTCTTTGTCATATTTTTTATTAAAAAATTATCTATTTGCGGATATGTTTACGGATGGATTAGACGAGGCCTCGCGACGTCACGTAAGAACATTTCGAATTCCTTTTGTCATAATTTTTTATTAAAAAATTATTTTTCTGTAGAGATGTTCACGAACGGGTTGGACAAGACCTCGCAACGTCATATAAAAACATTTCGAATTCCCTTTGTCATAATTTTTTATTAAAAAATTATCTCGTCTACGGAGATGTTCACGGACGGGTTGGACGAGAACTCATGACGTCACGGTTCACGAGATGAGTTGGATGAGGTCTTGTGGCATCACGTAAAAGTATTTCGAATTCCCCTTATAATATTTTTTAAACAAAAACTTGAAACCTGAAACTCGACCCGACCCGACCCGACCCATTTTTTTGCTTCATGTTTTATGCATTTTGGGTTGGGTCGGGTTGGGTCAAATGACATGACCCTTATTGTTCGGGTCGGGTCAGGTAACATCAAGACCCGACCCGACCCGACCCGACCCGACCTGTTGACACCCCTAATTGGGACATTGCAATCGACCCATTGCAAAGGTGAAATCAATCTTTCCGAATTTGTTCAATAATACTTTTATTCAAAAGCAGTTGATTTGAGCGGCAACTAACAAAGAAGAAATTATCTGGTCTATCTTAAAAATTGCCAATTCAATTATAAATTTTTCAATTTTACCAATTTTTATTTTGAGTCTTTGGGCGAAGATCCAAAATAGTCCTTTCAACAAATTTTCAAAGGTTGCCTTTTTGCTGATGTGCCACGTAGGATGTGTGTTCTAAGTCTTTGGGTTAAGTTCTTATGTAGTCATTTCGGCAATTTTTTTGAAAATAGCTGATACGATGGTATGCCATTTAGGACAACAGCCGATAACTAGTAAGCCACGTCAGTGATTTTTTGTGAAAATTGATAGAAATGACTACTTTGAAATATCACGTAAATCTTTAGGACTAAAATTAGTATAGTTGGAATGACTAAATTTGCATTTGTATTATAGGTTTAAAGGCTGATTGGGCAATTTTCACAGTAAATAAATATTTCTTTCTCAATTAATTATTTTAAAATTTTCCATAAATTAATAATTAAAACTTGAATAACAGTAGGTGCAATTAAGGTGGCTCCATATGAGGCAAATGAACATCCTTATCCAGTCCTCTCTTTGATTTTTCCTTTTAAACTGAGGAGAACCCTAATGATAATCCATTTGTCCTTGTATGCGGAGACCAAATCTCTTTGTCTAAAGTGTTTTGCGTGGTGGATTGGGCATCACTTTTTTGAGTTATTGTAAAGAATGTGAAAATGGATGAGGATTTTTAACTCCTCCTAAGGAATAAAATCTGCTTTTTTCTGAATAATTGGATTATAAAGATGTGGAATAATCGTAAAAAAAAATACAAATTACCTTTGTCGGTGGCATATGTGAGATATGACATCAGAAAGCAACAATTTTAAATTTTGTGTGGACCAGAAATTCCAATTTTCTGAATTATTTATATGCATAAGTGCCGTCTTACTAGCTGTCGTCCAAGATGCGACTGACCTATATTTTGTAGCTACCCTAGGCTACACATTTTGTTGATTGATTTGATTCTATCAAATTATACCAGCCTGGAAAATCTAAGTTGAAAAGGAACCAACTTGAATATAAAAATTGTTTGGTTCTATTGTGTGAAGATTCCGTCATGGATAATCACAAAAATCTATCCTGAGCTTTGCCCCAAAATTACACTTGAGATCTCCTAATTTTAAAAGTCCTATGTATTGTGCCTTGAGCTTGTAAACCCTTCAATTTGCACCCTATCAATACATGCCTTACAGGCTCATCCTTAGTAAAAATGGTTTCAAAGAAATAAAATTATACTTTCATTATATAAAAAAGGTTCCATATTGGTCCAACTCCAATCAGGATTGTAAATTTTCAAGCTCATGACTGGTCTTATTGGATGTGTACATCTTTTGAAGTAACACTAGCATGCAAATAGAATTGGACGTGAAATTTAGTTACCATGTTTCGGTGTTCTTTTTAGGGTTTTTGCACACTAAATGTGCAATAAAGTATATATGTCCATGATGACATGTGATAATTGAGTTCCAAAAATCAATATCATAGATTAAGTCGATCTCATTAGTTAGATAGATCGATGGGATTTATCAACTATCTCCGGAATATCATATATTTCTTTCAACATTTATGAAAAGTTTGTGCTTGTTTGCTCTACTTTTTCGTTTTGTCAATGGGCAGCTAACGATAGGCAACTACAAAGTCATGTCCTCATTCCTTCCGACATCATTAATTATTGTCGGATCACCTATACATAAATCACGACTTATGATCTCAACTAATCTACTCAGATTCATTCCATGAAAAATAAATAATTCAAGAAATGCTTTTCTACACATGGACATTCGCATCATTTACCAAAAATAAAATAAAATTAGTTGTTGTAAATCACAATTTATGTTTCATAATTTTCGCCGATAGTGAAAACTTTTTGTTTGTTCATTTTGTTAAGCCTTAGAAACGATCATTGAGAAAAACACTACCACAATCGTCGATTTTCCAGCAATCAAATGAGATCTAGTGACTTCATTTTCACTCTATATTTTCATTTTCCGGTTGAGGAACTTATGTATCTTTACACTAGAGGTGGACATTATATAATGGAACTATTTATTTTCCTCTAAATTAGGTCTAGTAACAATCATGACCCATCGTCAAAGTCCATAATGTCATCAAATAAATCTGATATTTTCCAAATCTGAACTACCTTATCCCTAATAATGTCTTGGCCGACGTCTGATGTGAGAAACATGGTATGTTGTCGAAAAACGTGATTTTCATGCCGTTTGACTTTGATGAAGGATGGCTCCCCAAGTTTTCCTCAGGAGGGGAAGAATGCACAACTTGCTGCCTAAAAGCCACTCAAAAGCAGCCGACTTGTGTCGTCTCACCTCAGAATTAGTGGTTCAGACACCCAAATAAATAAATAAATAAATAAATAAATTAAGTGAGATAAAACATTAAAAAAATGGTGGGCTCTGCTTAAAGTCAATGTGATTCCCGTAAAGTAATTGGCCAATGTGATTTTGCTGGGTTATTGAATTCCTCATATATCTCTATAAGAAGATACTATTGAATAGTACACCACAACTAAATCTGTCAAAACCATGCCATCTCAATAATTGTTCAAGTGTTATCCGCTTGGTGCTGTCGTCTATTTCAAATATTTAACTTTCTATAAAGCATATGACCCTTCAATTTATCTAGATTTTATTTAGCACATATTGCCTAAAACATTTCCAAATATGAATACGTACAATTGTATTTTTCTACACATTTCGAAAGCAAACATCTTATTTTTGTAGAGTTCAATTTACACAAGTCCTGTCATGTGTACGTGACGGGTCCTCTCGCTTACTATTAGATTAGTTATAAAGCAACAAAGCCGATAATCTATACGTGGCCTTTTATGTGAAAGAAAAATCAATGTATTAATTAACTTTGATTTCTTATATTATGTATTATATATTCCTCCAATATTGTTGCACGAAAACCCTAAGATAAAGGATGAGACAATAGAGAAATATACAGCTATTTGGTACCTAATTATGGAAATTGCATTTCTACACCAGCACTCCATCCGAGATATTAAACATATCAAATGACAATTAAGTAAACAGAAGGAGAATAAATATATAGGCATTGATCTACTAAGCTAAACTAATCCCATGCCAACATTCAACGAAACCAAACCCTAAAATTAGAATAGTGGGCAGCTACACATCACAACATCTCACAAAATTGTACATAAAACCCTGGAAAACATATGACTTATGGAATTCGGATACTACGGTTATATTTTTCACACGTTGAGTTCATTCAATATACGTCGTTTTCTCACTTATGGATGGACCCTCGAGCTTGTCTAAATTCATTGAATGCCAATGGATTCCAACACTCCTGAAGCAATCAATCACGCTAGATGAATTTCAAGAGCCGTCATGGGAAGTGTCCATTCGGTGCACGTGACTCAAATTTGTTCGGTGGTTGTTCCCCCCGTCCTCCTTCGACTTGGCTAAGGCCAGTAGGGTTGTACGATGAACTTTTCATTTCATTGTCGCCTAACAAATCTTGAATTTTCCGACTCCGAGGGCCGGTGGGCCCTGCTTGGTAATTATGGTGAGTTACATCGAAAAAGTGGGAGTGACGGTCGGGATACATGTCTAGCGATAATGGTCGTTCGATATATCAATTGATTGGCTTATGACATCGGTCAGCACTCCATTCTCGTGATTTCTGAGGCTTTGATATACACGGCTTCTTTGCTTTTTAACGCAGAATGACAAAGACCACCTCGTGCCAATTGACCGGATTTCGCTTGTCGTCCGAAGAAATTATCCAAATGTCGTCAAAAAAATGAAAAAAATACAAGTTTTTATGGTCCGGAGCTTAAGCTTTTCAAAGAACATAGCACTAACCACATAATCCGCCAAGTACAAGGGGAAGACAAGTTGGATTCACACTCCTTTGATATAAACTGATAACCTTTTTTTTTTTTTTTTAAAGCAGTAATTTCCAACTGGCGACAATTAATGTCTGCCAAAAGCTATCATCTCAAAAGAGGAAAAAAAGAATAATCAATACTAAAATTAATACTCAAGTCTTCATCTCCTATTTCAGAGCTAAGTCAGATTTCCTTTCCATGACAACTCTCAAAAGAGGAAAAAAGGAAAAGAATAATCAATACTAAAATTAAAATAGAAGAGTTATGCAGAGAAAAAGTTGCTTATCCGGAATCCTTATCGGCATTAGCCTCTGGCGATGTTTGATCCGTCAGTAGAGACATTCGAGCTTAGACTTGTCGTTCACTTATGTGAGGTTTCTGGTTAAAAAAAGTCCAGAATAATCAACAGTAACAGAGAAGGGTTATGCAAGCAAAGAGTCACTTGTCCAGGATCCTTCTCGGCATTAGCCTCTGGCGAGGTTCGGGGATGTCGGCATATACATTCAAGCAGATACTCATCATCCCCTTATGCGACGTTTCTGGTTAGAAATCCCGCTTCGAAGTTCAACCTGATTATTCTAAGAAAGCTTGCCCGAACACAAGCAGATACGTATGAACATGTGTGCTGTACGCGCACAGCAGAAACGATAGCGAAAGCACAAGAGGAACTTGAGATCTATTTGTTAGCGCAAGCAGGTATGAGAATCACCTGGGAATATGCCTACTCTGTAAAAAACCATCACAAGCTTAATTTTGGGGAGGATCTTGATCACATTTCACATCAGGAAAACACCATGTAGTAGATGGACCACTAACTGTACATAGCACATAAGATAGGATAGTTCGACCAAAAAAAAAGAAAAAAAGAAGAAGAAGAAGATAGGATAGAGGTTATGGATTTCACATAATGGAAAATCTAACTGCAACCCCCCCTCCCCCCCAGGGATTAATAAGCTTAGAGATCATAGCAGTTTCATTTCTTGCCACTCTTGCCAAAGACGATGGTCTTGATGACATTGCCTCTCGAAGGTGGCTGGTTGCTGAAGGATGGGGCTGGATGGGGCCTCACAGGCGGCTGCTGTGGTGGTGGCCCTGGTTGGGTACTCATCTTCTTCCTCTTCTCCTTCTTCCTCCTCTTGCCACTTGAGTAGTGCTGGGCGAGTGAGTTTTTGCGGGTGCCGCTGCTGAAGAGAGCTCAGAGAAGCTCAGCTACGAGTGACTGGCATTTATACACACGCTGCCACAAGTTGGAGTGTTTTATACGACCTTTGTTTGTTTTCCTTCGATCCCACGTGGTTTAAGATCTGTCTCTTATTTCCAAAGCCCTCATCACCACATGCCAAATAAACTCAAGTGGGCATGTGAAATGTAGTCCAGTCATTAATTATGATGCCGAGACGACACTGTACAAGGCTCAATCATGTTGGAGGCCGAAGAATTTGAACGGGTTGCTCAAAGTGGTAATCGTGGTCTATTCTCTTGCTCAAAGAGCATGAGTGAAATGGTGTGCCCTAAACTTCCCTTTTGAGGTTAACGTAAGGAGAAGCATGCCTTGTGTGCTTCGGCAATGATGTCGGAACGTACGTGTGTTCGAACGGAGATTGTCTTACCCAACAAAAACTAATTAGATGATGGAAGAGCTTTGAACACTTTTTTTTTTGGTAATGTAAGATTGTATTAGAATCAACCAGAGAACTGTACAATAGGGAAGGGAGAACATGGTACCGATGCATATTCAACTGGACTACATATTACTGGAGTAGAAGGGTACCGCGATTATCAAAAAGTAAAAAAAAAAGCAGAGAGACCGGGTTATAGAGAACCCATCTCATCCTAAGCTAAGCCGAGGGCGGCTCCACTCCAAAAATCCAGGAGTCTATCTCCCAGCTATTCTGCATCCTTCTATTTCTGAGCTTTGAACACTTCATATATGAATATTGTTATTTTTGTGATGGGAAATTCAATGTATCTAATTCAACATATGACATACATCTTTTGAATGTATTAGAATGTGGGTTACTATTAAATTGAAAAGTCCTATTCAAAATTCTTTGCATTGTAGCGTTGGCTCTCATTAATACATGAGGAGTTTGAGTTAGTATTAGTGGTACTAAGCTATCATAAGTATCTACCCCATCATTTTTCTTACAATGGCAGCTATATATAATATTAATAGATGCATAAAGTAAATAATTAGAGACAGTTGGATGTGCACATCTCATGAATCATTCTAAAAATTTCTTTTATCATGGGCAAAAATTAATTACATTCCATAATCATAGGCCTTTTAAGCAAAGAATAGGGGCTAAATATGATGGAACTCATAAATCAATCATTATTCAACCAAGCTCTACACTTTTGATCTCGATCAGATGAGTCTTCCACATTTTAAAAATGTGCAACTAATGTTTGCGTCAAAGTAAGCTATTTTCAGTCAAAGACGACTCGATTCAGTGCATTTTAAAAAAGTAAAAAAGCTCAATCGACAAAAAAATAAATATTTTAAAACTCGATTGATCAAGTGGGCCTAACGTTTCTTGCCGGAACGGATTAGAAACGGAAGGGAAGCAGACTGACGTTGCATGGGTGATGTGGCATGACGTGGTTGGAATCAAATTGCAACAACTTGCATGGAATTCTGGGGTACGTGGCTCGTCGTTCTCCTTTTATTTTATTTAATTGTCCGGACGCCGCTTTCTCCCCCACATTTTGAATTTAATTGTGCCTTGAATTCAAGATTCACTCATGTGTTCATTCGTCCTTTCACCGCACTCTCTGTCTTTTTCATTAGAATATGTTAAATGAGCAATAATTGAGGGAATAATTATCCTAAAAATCTTAAATTTTTTAATATAAAAGTAAATTTTATTTTAAAATTTTAATTTAGCCACTTTTATCCAACCCTTTTAACGATATTTCAATATAATTATTCTGGAAAAAAATTGATTGGAAACTGTTAATGTGATAGTTAATTTGTATCGTGTCACATAGACGTATCTTAGATTTAGGACCTTTTAGATAATTTTTTCAATATAGTAGAAACCCATTTTAGAGCCCAAGTAATTAGAGCAATTATGTAGAGAAATAGAAAAAAAGGGATGATCTGTGATTTATTTCTGTTCTTTTTTCATTTGTGAGATTCGAGTGGATCTCTTTTCCTTAATATGATCCCCTAAAGGATAATTTCGAATCGTGATAACGAGCTTTCAGAAAAAGAAGAGGTCTTTGAGGGGGGTTGGCATCAAGCCATGGTCAAAACCCTAGCTATTATTTGATCGATATCTTTGTCATCGTCTTGATTAGTCAAAGTTTCCATTTTCCAAGTTTACAAGTGACGGTGGACTTGGAATGTTTGCCTTCCAGAACGTTTGAACTCTATTTTGAACAATCCCAAGATTAAATCTTATCTTTGTTTAGGACATACGGATTAGTTTGGTCCCCCTTTTAAGTTGATCAACTTTAACCCCACATCTTTGCCGTGTGTATTTTTTTTTCGTATTGGAAACCTACTGTAAATTTATTATTAAAAAATTTAAATAGTCAAGTGAAAGTAAGGTTCGATACTTGGGTATTCGAACATATTGTTGTTAAATCTTTTTATTTAGTATGAATCATCACGAAGTGTATAAATGCTTTCTAGCTAGTGTCTCCTTACATTGGAATGGGTTTTCACTTTTTTTTTTTACTCAAAAACATTTCACGTTTGGCTTTTTTAAGCCAAAAATCCCTCAAAATTTATGTCGAATTAGAAGATATCCTTTTAAAGGAGAAATCATGAAAGCAATATTTTTTTTTTTTGGATCAATCCTACTTTACTTCTATTTTAACTTTTACTCTCAGATTTTTGTCTTGCATTCTTGCAATGCATGGGAGTTGAAATCCATACCTGTTAACTAAATTATTTCCATCTTAAGCCCCATTGAGAAAGTGGAGATTTGAATCCCACCTCTTCCTTCCCATGTGGGAACGGTGGCCACTAGGACAAACCTTAGTAGTTATGAAAGCAATTTAATGTGGCTTAAAAACGAGAGCATCTTGTGTATTCTTTTTAAATATATGTGGCATTTAGCGTTTAACCAAAAACTAAAACTTCAAAATCAAAACAAAAGCCAAAACTTCCACCAAATACCCATATATTACCTTTAAGATATGGAAATTTACTTTAGTGAATCATGTGCGGACCATTAGAATAATTTTGGAAGAACACCAAGAAAGCAAACCTTAGGAATCTCGTGCTGTGCCATATAATCATGACATGTCTCGTGTGGAGAGATTTCTTGATTACTGATCTTGCAGCAGTTACTTTAATAGGCTCACTAATCTCGAACTTTGGGATCGTGGTAAGCATGGAATAATCATGGCTAAAGCCGAGTATTTTGTAGGCGTATGCATGGTCGGATTGCTGGTGATGATGGACCCCCTCCTCCACCCAACATTGGGGAACGTGGTGGGACGGGCGAATACGGCCATTAAGGACCTAATCAAACGACAAAAGTGGCAACTGTTGAATTTCCCGTGCCCGTGAAAGAAGAAAAGAAAGATGAAGGCAAAGCTTCACGTTTGTCTGGTTCTTCTGGTACCGAATGATTGCACTTAATGAAGCTCATTGCATGCCGGAGCAACTGAGGAAGTACCCGCGTGCAACGCCCCAAAGGAAAAGAACAAGTTTCGGCGGGCCATACCTTGCTGAGCTGAGGCATTGCTGTCCTGCCAATGGGCATCGGATCGGGTTCTTATGACTATCCTCTGCTAGGGCACACGATCCATTATCATTCGGTTTTTCTGTTTTCTTTCTAATTGTAATTGGCCCTTGCCTAGGTCGTAGGCGAGGGCTTATAGACCTCGCCTAGTGGCTAGCACACAGACAAAAATGAATAGGAAAAAAATATTTAAAATTTCAATTTTTTGAAAAAGCATCGCAAGAATTTATTCACATTAGTGCTAGCCGTGTCATGTGATAGGATGATAAATGTCCACATCAACATAGGAGGGCTAAATTGACAAATTTTCAAAAGGTTTAAATTTAAATTGGTAAATTGAAAAGTTTAGAATTGAATTAGCATTCATACAATATGTTTAAAGACTTTTTTCATAATTTTCCACTCATTTGAGCTCCTCTGTGAGTATGTAGTTATATAATGTTTAATTTGGTGTAAAAGCCTGTTTTAATTTTAGTCAAACTCATTTGTTGTTGCCATTGAGATAGTAGCAAGCAAGCCCCCGTAAGAGAATATCTTGTACTCGACTTAGGATATACATTATGGAATCTTGTTGACTGCTTTATCCTTTTTTTCATAGCCTTGCCAGTCATCCTGTTGGTATTCAAGTAGCTCTATCTCAAGCCCACGAGTGAGTTAGTTCAACAAACGGTCAGTGAGTATAAAATAGGCTAGAATAAAGGCTAGTATAGCCCCCCAATTGTCTAATCTAATACCGACTGGGTGCCGTCTTCCATAGTGGTCCTCGCTTTCAATAAAGCGGAGCGGGGCCCTGCTTGTTTAGCGTGCTCTTAACATGAGCAGAGTAAGATCTTTTTTTTTTTTTTTTTTTTTTGAACAAGTACTGTGGCAAGTGAAATGAAAATTTTACTTAATGCATGAATTAAAATAGCTGAAAAACGTTGAGACCATAGAAGACCCAAAGATGTCTTATTAAAGTGACGTAGGAGAGAAAATCCATTGTGCTTCAAATACGATGTTTGCACTTGATTGAAGGAGTTAAACCTACCAACTTCTTCTAATCTATGCTAAAAAATAAGTCCATTCATCACTAGCTGCACAAACACCACAGAATTGGCCCTAATCGGTCATAACATCTGGTTGATTTCCCCAAGTTTTGAGTTTTTGCGGGCGCCGCTGCTGAAGAGAGCTCAAAGAGGCTCAGCTACTACTGGCTGACATTTATACACAGGCTGCCACAAGTTGGAGTTTTTTTATACGACCTTCGTTTGTTTTCCTTTTATCCCACGTGGTTTAAGATCTGTCTCTTATTTCCAAAGCCCTGATCACCACATGCCAAATAAACTCAAGTGGGCATGTGAAATGTAGTCCAGTCATTAATTATGATGCCGAGACGACACCGTACAAGGCTCCAATCGTGTTGGAGTCCGAAGAATTTGAACGGGTTGCTCAAAGTGGTAATCGTGGTCTATACTCTTGCTCAAAGAGCGTGAATGAAATGGTGTGCCCTAAACTTCCCTTTTGAGGTTAACGTAAGGAGAAGCATGCCTTGTGTGCTTCGGCGATGATGTCGGAATGTATGTGTGTTCGAATGGAGATTGTCTTACCCAACAAACATTAGTTAGATGATGGAAGAGCTTTGAACACTTCATATATGAATATTGCTATTTTTGTGATGGGAAATTCAATGTATCTAATTCAACATATGACATACACCATGGTCGTTTGAGGGTATTAGAATATGGTTACTATTAAATTGAAAAGTCCTATTCAAAATTCTTCATGTTGCAGCGTTGACTCTCATTAATGCAGGAGGAGTTTGAATTAGTATTAGTGGTACTAAGCTATCATAAGTATCCACCCCATCATTTTTCTAACAATTGCAGCTATATATAATATTAATAGATGCATAAAGTAAAGAATTAGAGGCAGTTGAACGTGCAACCTCATGAATCATTCTAAAAATTTATTTTATCTTAGGTAAAAATTAATTACATTCCATAATCATAAGCCTTCATGGCAAAGAATAGGGATTAACTATGGAGGAAGTTATAAATCAATCATTATTCAATCAAGCTCTACACATTTTATCTTGATCGGTTGGGTTTTTTATGTTGTTTTGTATGTGCAATCAATCAAGTGCTCGACGTGTTGGTCAATTAGCACTTATTGGCATCAAAGTAAGCTGCTTTTGATCCACGACGAGATTCAATGTATTTTAAAGAAGTGAAAAAGCTCAATCGACCAAAAATTATATATGTTAAAATTCGATGGATCAATTGGGCCTAACGTTTCATGCCGGAACGAATTAAAGGAGTGATGACACTGTGACGTGTGCATGGGTTTGTGGCATGACGTGGTTGGAATTTTGCAACTCGCACGGAATTATGTGGTCCGTGGATCTTCTTCCCTCTTTCATTTTGTTTAATTGTACGGACGCCGCTTTCTCCCCCACATTTTGAATTTAAGGAATTTTGTCCCTTGAATTCAAGATTCACTCACTCGTTCATTCGTTCTTTCACCGCACTGATCTGTCTTTCTCATTAGAAAATGTTAAAAGGAGCAATAATTGAGGGAATAATTATCCAAAAAATCTTAAACCTTTCATGTAGAAAAAAATTTATTTTAAATTTTTTAATTTAGCCAATTTTATCCAATCTTTTAACGATATTTCAATATAATCATTCTAGCAAAAATATTAAAAACTGCTAATGTGACGGTTTAGTTGGTACTGTGCCACCTAGGCATATTATAGATGTAGGACCTTTTAGATAATTTTTTCAATAATCCAGTAATAGTAGAAACCAATTTTAGAGCCCAAGTAATTAGAGCAATTATGTACAATTAGAAAAATAGAAAAAAAAAGGGTATGATCTGTGTCTTTTTTCTGTTCCTTTTCACTTGTGAGATTCGAGTGGATATCTTTCCCTTAATATGATCCCCTAAAGGATAATTTCGAATTGTAATTGAGAGCTTTCAGAAAAAGAAGAGGTCTATGAAGGGGGTTGGCATCAAACCATGGTCAAAACCCTAGTTATTATTTGATCGATATCTTTGTCATCATCTTGATTAGTCAAAGTTTCGTTTTTCCAAGTTTACAAGTGATGGTGGACTTGGAATCTTTGCCTTCCAGAACGTTTGAACTCTATTTCGAACAATCCCAAGATCAAATCTTACCTTTGTTTAGGAAATACGGATTAGTTTGGTCCCCCTTTTAAGTTGATCAACTTTAACTCCGCGTTATTGCCATGTGTATTTTTTTTTTTTGTATTATAAGCCTACTGTAAAGTTATTATAAAAAAATTTAAATAGTTAAGTGAAAGTAAGATTCGATACTTGGTATTTGAACATATTGTTGTAAAATATTTTTATTTAGTATGAATAATCGGATGTGTATGAATGCTTTCTAGCTAGTGGTTCCTTTCATTGGAATGGTTTTCACATTTGTTTTTTACTCAAAAACGTTTCGAGTTTAGGTTTTTTTAAGCCAAAAAATCTCTCAAAATTTTTGCCAAATCAGAAAATATCCTTTTAACGGATAGATCATGAAAGCAATTTAAGGCGGCTTAAAAACGAGAGCATCTTGTGTATCCTTTCTAGATATATGTGGCTTTCAGCGTTTAACCACAACCAAAAGCTTTAAAAAAAAAAAAAAAGCCAAAACTCCCACCAAACACCCATACATTATCTTTTAGCATTTAGAAATTCACTTTAGTAAATCACATGTGGAACATAGTAATAATCAAAAGGAACCAGGATAAGCATATTTTAAGAATTTCGTGCTGTGTTGTATAATTATGACATGTCTCATGTAAAGAGATATTTTGATTATTGACATCTTAATATGGTTGTCTTGACAGGCTCACTAATCTTGAACTTTGAGATTGAGGTCAGCATGGAGTAATCATAGCTAAAGCCAAGTACTTTGTGGCGGTATGTATGGTGAGGTATAGATCGGATTGCTGGAGATGATGGACCTCCCACACCCAACATTGAGGAGCGTGGTGGGACGGGCGATACGGCCATTCACGACCTAATCAAACGACCCGAGCGGCAACTGTTGAATTTCCCATGCGCGTGAATGAAAGAAGAAAAGAAAGATGAAGACAAAGCTTCCCGTGTGTCGGATTCTTCTGGTGTGAATGATTGCATTTAATAAAGCTCACAGCCACGTGCAGCGCGGGAAAGGAAAAGAAAAAGGCGAGAAGTTTCTGTGCAAATTTCGGCTGGTCTCATCCTGCTGGGCTGAGGCATTGCTGCACTGGGAATGGACATCAGATCGGTCTCTTTTGACTATCCTTTTCTAGGGCACATGATCCATCATCATTCGGTTCGGAAGTTTTGACGATACTAGGAATGATTCTAGGTTAATCATCTTAATTTTTTTTTTTGGCCAAAAGAGTATTTATTTTGAGTTATGTTTCTCATTTTAAAAGTCTTTTCATTATGAACGAGTATGACATTCAATTGAGGATTAATTCAGTTATAACATTTTAGTTTGACTCATTCAATTTTTAACCAAATTTCTGAATTTCGGATCATTTTGATTGAAAATTGCTGACGTAGATGCCGTCCGTCCCACTTAGAAAGGTTGGTAAGGCCGATGCTGATGTAAATAATCATTTGCAATTCTTTTTAAAAATTCAGTTTTTAATTTTTTTTCTCATTTTCTGTTTTCTTTTTCATTGTAATTGGCCCTTTCCTTGGTCGTAGGCCAGGGCACAAATGCTTGCTAGCAGCTCGCAAGGGCTTGTAGGCCTTGCCAAGTGGCCAGCACACAATGACCAAAAAAGAAAAGGGAAAAAATAATTAAAAGTTTAATTTTTTGAAAAAGAATTGCAAAAATTTATCTACGTTAATATCGAGTGTGCCATGTAGTAGGATGATAGACGTCAACATCAGCGATTTTTGACTAAAATCAACTAGGAGGGTTAAATTGACAAATTTTCAAAATATTTAAATTTAAATTGAATAAATTAAAAAATTTAGAACTGAATTAATATTCATACAATTATTTTAAAGACTCTTTTTTTTTTTTTTTCATAATTTTTCCACTCATTTGAACTCCTTCGTGAGTATATAGTTATTAATTGGGCATTTTAGTTTAACTCATTTTTTCTTGCTATTGAGATAGTAGTAAGCAAGCCTGTTAGAGAAATAAATCTTGTGCTCGACCTAGGATACACATCATGGAATCTTGTTGACTGCTTTATCCTTTTTCCATAGCCCTGCCAGTCCTCCGGTTGGTATTTGAGTGGCTCCATCTCAAGCCCGCGAGTGAGTTGGTTCAACTAACAGTCATTGCGTATAAGATAGGCAAGAATAAAGGCTAGTATAGCCCTTCCATTTTGTAATCTAATATTGACTGGGTGCCGAATTCCATTTAGTCCTTGGGTCGACCTCCCATTGGGGGTCCTCGCTGTCATTAAAGTGGAGCAGGGCCATACTTGCTTAGCGTGCTCCTATTGTGGGCATAATAAAATCTCTTCTTTCTTTTTGTGAATCAGTGCTCTGGCGAGTGAAAAAAAGTTTACCTAACGCATGAATTAAAGTAGCATATAGAATACCCACGATGTCCTATTAAAGTGACGTGGAAGAGAATCGATTGTGCTTCAAATACGATGTTTGCACTTGATGGAAGGAGTTAGACATATCAACTTTGTCTAATCTATGCAAAAAAAATAAGTCCATTCATCAGATACTATAGGCCATCTCATGGGACCTAGCTGCACAAACACCACATAATTGGCTCTAATCGATCATAACATCTGGTTGATTTCCCCAAGTTGATGTCCATCATAGTCAAACTAAAGATCTTTACAGGGTCCCTTGACCGTGCCGAAGGCTTTATCGTCACATGAGACAGAGGTATATTTCGAGTCAATTATCCAATTAGGTTTTTTCTCTAAACAGGACAAAAAGTCTTGGAAACGTAGGTTGTCGGGCTCCAACGTTGGCAGATACCGCCTTCCTGTCCATCTCTTTCGTCCTTCTTTTTCCCGTTCTGGGTCAAATGGGGTTAGTGGTGTTTGGTGGAAGACGAATCTTCACGAGTTATCCGTGTCCAAAATCCAATCGCCAGTCAACACTCGAATCTGACCATCGCGCATCCACATCCTGGGCATCTCTTATCTTCTTCTCGCGTTTCGTTCTCAGCACTTCTGTGATGTTTTCCAGCAGGGTTGAAAGAATCGTGCCAAAATCATATTTCTCGTTAGTAGATTGCAAGTTATGCATTTTGCCACATGCGAATTCAAGTAGAATTAAATTTTAATGATACCATATTTGTAAGCCCACCAATCAAAAGCCTTGCTTTCTCATCTCTTCTAATAGAGAAGGCCGAAACATGCCCCTTTCGCCAGTCATCTTTAGCGAAGGAGAATCGAATCAAATTGAAAGTCTCGGATTTTGTGTTTTTACCTCTTCTCCCTTAAATTAGGCAGAACTCCAATCATGTGTTTTTCCCTATATACTACAATCTTCGTATAGATATAAAAGAGTAGAACAAGAACAAAGTAGCATAACCATGTATCTTCTGGATTATCAGAAAAGAGACTAGGTAGATTAAACAAGTACTTTGCTCGTGAGCGAGCGTAACTCTTATTTGGGCTCTTTGATAAGCATATGATTTGAGAGTACGTTTCAATTTAGTTTAACTCCTTTTTTTCCCCTTCTATCGAGATAGTAGCAAGCAAGCCTGTCACAGATAGATATTTTGTACCCCACCTAGAATCGTACATGACGGAGTCTTGCTAAAACTACGTTATCCTTTTCTCCTAACCTTGTTGGTCCTTCTATTGGTATGTGAGTAGTTCCATCTCAAGCCAAAATTTAAGCCAACTCAAGCAATGCGCTTATTGCGTGGAAGACAGGCTTGAACAAAGGCTAGTATGGCCCCCTATTGTCTGGTCCAATATGGGGCCCCGACTTCCATAGGTCCATGGTTTGATCTCCGGATTGTGATCCTCGCTTTTAATAAAACGGAGTGGGGCCGTGCTTGCTCAGCGTGCTCCCAACGTTGGGGTTCTTCAAGACTACGACTCGATAAAAAACTTTTGCACCAACTGATGTGTACAACCCAAAGAAGAAAAATTATGGTCCGAGAGTTCAACTTTCTTGCATGCACATGCGCATAGATAGTTCAGGATCGCATGACCTGCATCTCTTCTTCGTTTTTGGTGTCTTTGCGAACGTGTACTCTCAAAATGGAAGGAAAAAGGTTCCTTTAGACGCTAAGTAGAACGAAAATTGAGGTCATGAAAATACCTATAATCTCGAATTAAGGTAAACGTACGAGAGAAAACCGCATGTGTTTCGAACACGATATTTGCACTTGATGATGGGGGGGAGTCGGGTCTATCGCATTCGTCTAAGCTATGCCCCTGCTCAAGTCGATTCGTTCCGGAACCCGACATCAGCCCGTCAGATCGGTGGTGGCGATTCCTGTGGCTGCTTTTGACCGCTCTTCATTCTCTTTCGTCCTTCTTCGTGTGTCCTGGTCAAATGGGGGTTGTGTGGTGTCTGGTGGAACACGAATCTTCGCTAATTATCAGTGCCCGAATCCATTCGTCAGTCAAACTTTCAAACGCATTTCGCTATCGGGTATCCACATCCGATGCTTTTTTTTTTATCTTCTTACTCCGCGTTTAGTCCTCTGTTTTCTCATAAGAACAGACTTTCCATCGGTGCGACCCCCGGACATGGAATGGGATAAGCACAAGGAAACGGCTCTTCGATGTTAAGGACGAGGAGGAGATAGAGCGAAAGGGCCTGCGGGAAGCTTATGAGGAAGACGGGGACGTGCACGGTGGAGTCCAGGGTGCAATGCGGCTAACGGGCCGAAGCATCATATTATATCTCTAACAATATTCTATAATATGAGTGATTAAGTATCGTTAGATCAAACTATGTCCCTAATTATTGACAAATACTTAATTGAAAGTTCCAAAAACAATGATTTGCTAACTGTTTGCTTTGCCAAATCAAAGTGGGACAAATAAAAATGAAGTTCTAAGGTTGGAGTAAACTTGCAAAAACAGAGTGTGAATTATGTAAATCACCTCGAGCAAACTTAATGACATTTGGATTTTGGTGATGTACGTATTTGTGAAAATACTAATCAAAAGCTTGGTTAGAGGAACTTCTTAGGGGTGAGCAACAGTCTTGGTCTCATTTGGGAACCGGATCCAATTGACCTGTTTTGCGTCATTCTCAGTCCTAAAATTTGGAATTGGCAAGAACCAATCTAGTTCCCAAACTCTTCAGTCTTTGTCTCCCTCATGTTTTACTCTTCATCTTTATCATTAGAGGACACGAAATCTACTCATTTTAGTATATCCATCAGACATGAACAGCAAGATACAAGTAGTGAACACATAATCCAATCCTCATGGCCAAACACAAGTACTAAGCAATCGGTGATAGTTGATATGGGCATCAAATGAGTGGATCGAGTCGGGTTGAAAATGGTCCGACTTATATTAATCCGTTTAACTGATATTGACCAATTTTCATGCAATATAATTTCGACGACCCATACTAGACTCGACTCTTATCCAACTCATACTCGACCTGACCCATATTAGTAAAACATATCCATACTAAACCTTAAATATGAAAATAAATACCAACTCATTTAACCTATAAGATCTTCATGCTAATGTGTTGCTTGGATAAATTTTATATCAAATTAAACAAAATAAAATAACAAAATATGAAGATGTAAGTAAATAAAACAAAAGATGTAAAAACAAAAAAATCAAATACCGAAGGTGACTATGGTCTTTTTTTTTTTTTTTTTTGGTTAGATATTTTATTTTATTTAACATAATAAAAAAAAAAAAAGTAATTTAAAAATTGATTTTTGAACTATTTTTTATATTTTTTCTTCTTTTCCTTCTTCTTTGCCTAGTTGTTGGTGAGAAGCAAGCTCAAGCATCCCCATAGATCAACAAGGGTTTGACCTCACCAATTGGTGAGCTCAAGTCTTGCTAGATCAATGAGGTTGGAGTCTCGTGGACCTTTGGTGAAGGCTTCAACCTTGCCAAATTGGTGTCGACAAGGCTAGAACCTTGCCAATGGTTTGTAAGCTTTTGTCTTGCCAAATCAGCGAGCTCGAGGTCAGCAAGCTTGAGGCTTACTGGAGGCCAGATCGGCGAGCTGGTCCCTCAATTGTGGTTTGCCATCGGCAAGAAGGAAAAAGAAAAAGAAAAAAAGGAAAGAAAAAGAGAAAAAGAAAAAAAAAGAAAAAGAAAAAATAAACATATAAGAATTTGGAAATATTTAAAAAATTAGAAAAAATTTAAAATAAAAATGACTTGTTTCTAATTATATTAAGGTAACCCATCAAGCCTAAGACCTATTTTATTGTAGCGGATTGTGAATGGGTCACCACAATGACGAAATATGGTCCAAAGTGGCTTCTTAAAAGAAGAGATTAAAACAAATGGGTCTGAGTGGGTCTAAGATAGATCCACTTTTGACCATATTTCGCCATTGTGGTGACCCATTCACAATCTGCTGCAATAAATATGAGTTAAAATATACCCAATGTGAGAGTTCTAGTAGTTGGTAATTGATGACCACTCCAAATTACCTTAAATTTAGATCAGATCAAAAAAATTATGCGTCTGCTCGTCACATTGGGCACTAACGCCATAGCAAATTTTCGACTGCAGTTCCTTCAGGAAGTCTTCATTTTCAACCAAGGACACAAAAAAAAAAAAAAGAAAATAAAAGTCTACACAGCTGGTCTCGGTCCAACTTAAAAAATGGATCAAGACCAACCATAATCCGGTTTGTTAGTTTCCCGAGTGAACATGGCCCGTTGTTGGTTCTATGGTTCGATTTCTGATTCTAGAGTGAGACCTACTCTGCAATCAATTATCCCTGAAACACCCTTGCTTTCTTTGATCGAGACAGATTGTAAAACATGCCCCTTTTATGAATGTAGATGCTTTATAATATTATAATTGCATCAATCAAAAAGAAGAAGTCTCCTCGTGTGTTTCCACATTTTTTCTTTTGTCAACCGCGGGCAAGTGGAGATGATTAATTGCTTCTTTCAATAATCTTCTTCCTACCTTTCACATCTCGAGAGGCAAATTTTGCATTTCTCTGGTGGAAGATGGGTTATCCACAAAAGTCAAGATGAGCATGTGGGTGTGGAATGGTGGTGCTAATGACCCTTTTTCATACCTAAGAAACAATATGGATAAGATCGAAGGTAGATTCATTCATGGATTGGACATGGTGACCGTGTGGTTGGTACATCACAATCGACCCATTGCAAAAGTGAAATCGAAGTGTTGATTTTCGATTTGAGTTTATTTGATCAGTTCAAAAACTATTGGCCAATTTAGTTCTAAAATTTTCAATTTACCTATTTTTATTCTAAGTCTTTGGGCAAAGATCCAATATGGCCTTTCAACAAATTTTTGAAGATTGCTCATACAGTGGGTTGCCATGAAGGACACGTGTTTAAATTTTTGGGTGAAATTCCAATATAGTTATTTGGAATTTTTTCAAAAATGCTTATATGGTGGTGTACCATGTAGGACAACGGACAATGACTAGTAAGCCACGTTAGCTATTTTTGGCAAAAATTGATAAGAAGGTAGTCCTTGAAATTTGTGTAAAGGTTTAGGTCTAAATTAGTATAATCATAAAATGATAGAATTTGCATGCATATTATAGGTTTAAGACTAGTTGGGCAATTTTCTCGGTAAATAAATATTTCTTTCACAATTAATTATTTAGAAATTTTCCTTAAATTTATAATTAAAACTTGAGTAATAGTTGGTGGAAGTAAGGCTGTTGCATATGAACCCAGTGAACATCCTTATCCAGTCCCCTCTTTGATTTTTTCTTTTTCTTTTTAAACTTAAGAGAACCCTGATAATAATCCATTTGTCCTAGCATGCGGAGACCAAATCTCTTTGTCCAAGTGTATTGCGTGGTGGGTGGGTATCACTTTTTTGAGTTAGTGTAGAAATTGTGGACACGGATGAGGATTTTTACCTTTCCCTAAGAATAAAATCTGCTTTTTTCTAAGTAATTTAATTTAAAAGATGTGGAATAATCGGAAAAGAAAATCCAAATTACCTTTGTTGATGGCATTTGTAAGATATACGACATCAGAAAGCAACAAATTCAATTATTTATACTTAATATGGGGAATGTTGTCCAAGATGCGACTGACCTATGTGCTGTAGCTACCCTAGGCTACTCATTTGTTGAGTGATTTGATTCTATCAAATTATACCAGCCCGAAAAATCTAAGTTGAGAAGGACCCAACATGAACATAAAAATTATTTGGTTCTATTGTAAGAAAATTTATCCTGAGATTTGCCCTAAAATTACACTTGAGATCTCCTAAGTTTTTTAAGTCCAACATTTTGTACCCTTTGAGCTTGTAAACCCTTCAATTTGCACACTGACAATATATGCTTTACATGCTCCTCCTTAGTAAAAATGGTTTCATAAAAATAAAATTATGCATGTTGCAAAGAGATTTGCGTGGATATATGAAAATTAGTTTTATTGAAAGGTTGAAACAACTTTATTTTTATTATATAAAAAATTCCATATCAATCCAACTCCAATAGAAAATGGTTAGTTTTCGTGCTCATGACCATTTGGGTCGGATGAATACTTCTTTTGAAGTAACATTGGGATACAAATAGAATCAGACATGAAATTAGATTTCCATGTTTTGGTGTTCTTTAGGATTTTTGCTCAACTAAATGTGCACTAGACTATATGTGTTTGGGATGACATGCGATAATCGAACATAAATTAAATCAATCTCATAAGTTAGATAGGTCAATTGAATTTTTCGACTATTGCCAAAATATTATGTATTTCTGTAAACAGTCATGAAAACATTGTGATGTTTGCTCCACTTTTTTGTTTTGTCAATGCGCAGCAAACGATAAGCCACTATAAGGTCACGTCCTTGTTCCTTCCGACATCATTTATTTTAGTTGGATTGGCTATACATAACTTATGATCTTGACTAATCTATTTCTATTCATTTCGCGAAAATCAAACGACTCAAAAAATTCTTTTCTAAACATGACCATTTACATTAGGTACCATAAAAAAAAATTGGTCATAGTAAATCATAATATATGCCTAACAATTTTCATCAACAGTGAAAATACTTTTCATTTGTTCAATTTTTTAGATCTTAGAAACAATTATTGAGGAAAACGTCCTCAAAATTGTCGATTTGCCACCAGCCAAACGGGATTATGAGTTCATTTTCACTCTATATTTTCATTTTCTATTGAGGAACTTCTATATCTTTACACTAGAGGCATGAACATTATATCATAGTAACTATTTATTTTCCCCTAAATTAGGCCTAGTAAAAATCAGAACCCATCTTCAAGTCCATGATGCCATCAAACATATCTGATATTTTCCAAATCTAGACTACCTACTCTCCAAGGATACCATGGCCGACTTGCGATATAACAAACGTGGTACCTTGTCGAAAAACGTGATTTTCATGCCGTTTGACTTTGATGAAGGATGGCTCCGCAAGTTTTCCTCCTTGGAGAAGAAGAAAGCACAATTTGCGGCCAAAAGCCACCCAATAGCAGCCAACTAGTGTCGTCTCACCTCAAAATTAGTGATTAAGACACACAAAAAAAACAAAAAAAAAATAAAACATAACAAAAAGTCGTGGGTTTTGCTCAAAGTCAGTGTGATTCATAAATAGTAATTAACCAATGTGATTTTGCCGGGTTATTGAATTCCTAATCCATCTGTACGAAGATATTATCGACTATTCCACAGCTCAATGTGTCAACGCATGCCATCACAATAATGTTTCAAGTGTCATCTCTTTACTGCTGTCCTCCATTTCCAATGTCTAACTTTCTAAAAACCATATGACCCTTCGATTGATTTAGTTCTTATCTAGTGCGAAGCCCCTAAGACCTTTCCAAATGTGCAAATGCACAATCGTTTTTGTCATCACCTTCCGAATATTATTTAACATGAAAACAGCTCATCGGGCAGAATTCAGATTACATAAGTCCTGTCACGTGCGCGCGACATGTCCTTTTGCTTTCTTTTAGATTAGCTATACAACAACAAAGCTGATAATCTATAGGTGGCCCCTAATAGGAAAGAAAAATCTATGTATCCATTACCTTTATTTCTTATATATGTATTATATATTCCTCCAATATATTGTTGCATGAAATCCCTAAGATCAAGGATGAGACAATAGAGAAATATATAGCTGTTTGGTACTTATGAGAATTGTATTTCTATGTCAGCGTTCTAACCGAGATATCGAACATATCAAATGACAATCAAACAGACAGAAGGAGGATAAATATATAGGCACCGATCTACCAAGCTAAACTAATCCCATGCCAAAATTCAATGAAATTGAATTCTAAAAGTAAAACAGTAGTTAGTGATCTATCACAGCATCTCATAAAAATCTATATGAAACCTTGTAAAACAGATGGGTTTCTATGGAATTCAGATGCTATGATTGGTTATATTCTTCACATCTTGAGTTCATTTGATATAACTTGTTTTCTCACTTGGAGATGTACCCTCATGCTTGTCTAAATCATATCGAAAGCCAATAGATTCCAGCACTCCCCAAGATATCAATCACGCTCGATGAATTTCAAGAACTGTCTTGGGAAGAGTACGTCTGGTGCATGTGATTTCAAAATTTTTTGGTGATTTTTTCCCCTTTGTCCCCTTTTCTTGGCTAGGCAAGTGGGGCTTGTACGATGAACTTCGTTTCATTAGCGTCCACCATATTTGAAATTTACTCCCAAGGCTGGTGGGCCCTGTGCCAGAATTATGACAAGTTTTATTGAAAAGGCAAGCATGGCCGTCGCGATAGTTATCTAACGACAACATCCGATTTATTAATTGATTGACCTAGGATATCCATCAATATTCCACATCGCTTGGTTTCTGTCCTGCCTGTTATCGATGGAGGCTATGATGTGCACAGCTTCTTTGCTTTTCAATGCACGATGACAACAATGTTGCGCCAATTGAGTGGAATTGGCTTGTCATCTGAAGAAATTATCCGAATGTCATTTTTATTAAAGTTATTGAAAGTGACAAAGATGATATCGCGCTAATTTTTATGGTCCGGGACATTGGCTCTTCAATAAACACAGCACTAACCTACATAATCCGCCAAGACTAAGGGAAAGACAAGTTGAATTCTCACTCTTTTGATATAGACTGATAACTTTTTTATTTTTAAGCAGTGATTTCCAACTGGCGACATCTAATACCTGCCAAAAACTGTCATCTCAATTTTCATCTCTCAGGTCAAGGTGAGTCACGATCTGAGGCATTGGATAATACTCAAATCTTCATTTCAGAGCTAAGTCAGATTTTCTTTCCTTGACAATTCTCAAAAGGAGAATAAAAAGAATAATCAATACCGACAATAATGTAGAAGAGTTATGCAGAGGAGTGGCTTATCCGGAATCCTTTTTGGCATTAGCCTACGGCGGTGTTTGACATGTCGGTAGAGACATTTGAGCTGATACTTTTCGTTCACTTATGCGAGGTTCTGGTGTAAAAATTCCTGAATAATCAAGAGTAACAGAAAAGGGTTATGCAAGCAAAGTTGCTTATCCGGGATCCTTCTCGGCATTAGCATCCGGCAAGGTTTGACTCGTCGGTGTAGACATTCAAGCCGATACTCGTCATCCGCTCATACGAGGTTTCCGGTTAGAAGTTCTGCTTTGAAATTCAACCCGATTATTCTACCTGTTCAGCATGCTTGCCCGCGCACAGGCAAATGCATATGAACATTTGCGCTGCACTTTCACGACAGAAACAATATGAAAGTACAAGAGGAACCCGAGATCTATCCGTTAGCCCGTGTGGGTATGAGAATTACCTGGGAATATGCCTACCTGTGAAACATCAAAAGCTATTTGGGGAGGATATTGATTTCATTTCACATCACGAAAACACCAGGTATATACATCTCAGATCTGGGTCATCCGGGCAGACCCTTTATAATACGTACATCAGCCTCATTATACTAACCACACACAGCACATAGGATAGGATAGAGCTTATGTATTTCACATACTCGAAAACGCACCGCCTCTCGGAGGTGGTTGGTCGCCAAAGGATGGGACTAATTGATAAGATAGGACACAGGTTATATATTTCACATAATCGAAAACCTATTTACACCTCCCCGGGATTAAGACCATAGCAGCTTCAGTTCTGGCCGTAGACGATGGACTTGATGACGCTGCCTCTTGGAGGTGGGAGCTTGCTGAAGGATGGGAATGGATTGGGCTTCCCAGTTCCCGGTGGTGGCTTTGGCGGTTGAGAACTCATCTTCTTCTTCTCCTCCTCCTTCTCCTTCTCCTTCTTCCTCCTTTTACCACTTGAGGAGTGAGTGAGTTTCGCGTGCGCCGCCGCTGAAGTGAGCTCCAAGAGGCTCAGCAGCCACTGGTTCAAATTTATACACACGCTGCCACAAGTTGGAGTATTTTATACGGCCATCTTACTTTTTTTCCTTCGACCCACGTGGTGAAAGATCTCTCCCTCTAATCACCACATGCCAAATAACTCAAGTGGGCATGTGAAGTGGGTCAGTCATTTGTCATGATGCCGAGACGACACCGTAGGAGGCTCGATCGCGTTGGAGTCCGAAGAATTTGTCGGCTTACTCAAGCGATAATTGTGATCTGTCTTCTTGCACAAAGGGCGGGGGTGGAACGGAGCACCCTGGTCTTCCTTTGAGGTTAATCTAAGGAGAAGCGTGCCTTGTATGCTTTGGTGATTTTGTCTGAACGTACACTTGTTCGGATGGAGACGGAAGAGCTCCGAACATTCCATACATGAATCTCGCCGTTTTCTTTTTAAGTGATTAAAACTTGAACGGTGACATAGAACTTTGTGATGGGAAATTCAATGTATCTAATTCAACATGTGACATACATCGTGATCATTTGAGTGTGTTCGAACATGGTTTACTATTAAATTGAAAACTCCTATTCAAAATTCTTTGCCTTGTAGCGTTGACTCTAGTTAATACAAGGGGAGTTTTAATTAGGGTTAGCGAAACTAAGCTGTCATAAAAATCTAACCCATCATTTTTCTAAGAATTGCATCTATATATAATATTAATAGATGCATATGGTAAAGAATTTGAGGCATTTGGACGTGCCCATCTCATGAATTATACTAAAAGTTTCTTTTATCTTAGGTAAAAATTAAATATATTCCATAATCATAGGCCTCTTATGGCAAAGAATAGGGATTAAACATGATAGACGTCATAAACCAACCGTCATTCAATCAAGCCCCACACATTTGATCTCAAATCAGATGAATTTTGCACGTTCTTAAAATGTGCAATCAATCGTGTGCTAGACGCGTTGGTCAATTAACACTTATTGGCGTAAAGTTAGCCAATTTCGACCAGCGACTCGATTCAATGTATTTCAAAAAAATATAAAATTAAATATTTTAAAACTCCATTAATCAATTGGGGCAAGCGTCTCATGCCCAACGAACTAGATGACGGAAGGGATGACGCAAAGCAGAGGACGTGCGCACGGGTGACGTGCCATGACTCGTGTTTGGAATCAAATTGCAACTTTGGTTGGAAGAAATGTGGCACGTGGCTCTTTGTTCTCCTTTCATTTTATTTTAATTGTCCGGGCCTGCCTTCTTCCCCACCATTTTGACATCTAGGGAATTTAAAGCATTGAATTCAAGATTCACTCGCGCGTTCATTCGTTCTTTCATCGCACTGCTCTGTCTTCTCGCTGGAAGTCGCTAAATGAGCAATAATCGAGCGTACAATTACCCAAAAATCCTAAACCTTTCATACAATACTCAATTTAGTTCTAAATTTTCTAATTTTACCAATTTTATCCTAACCCTTTGGAAGATTTTTCAATATAATCATTTATGGGATAGGGGACTGGTTACTTAACCAAAAAAGAAAAAAAACTTAAAACAAATACTAGAGTTATTACTATATTAGGATTTATTATTATTTTTAAGAACTTAACAAATATTAAATAATAAAAAAGTCGGTTTGGTTTAGTTCCTCTAGATTTCGGAATTGGATTGTAAATTACCCGTTCCATTTTTATGGAATCGGAAACTAGACCAATGGCTCTGAGAACCAGACCGAATTGGCCGGTTCGATGGTTCATAATTTAGTTAGTCTGATATGCTCACTCTATTCATTTATGCCAAAATTGACTAGATACTACTAACGTGATGGTTCAGTTGGTACCGTGCCGCATAGGCATATCATAAATTTAGGACATTTTAGATAATTTTCTCAATAATTTTGTAAACCCATTTTAGAGCCCAAGTAATAAGGGCAATTATGTACAATTAGAAAAATAGTAAAAACAAAGGGGTATGAGACGTGTTTTTCTTTCTTTTCTTTTTTCATTTGAGAGATCCGAGTGGATCTCTTTCCCTTAATACGACCCCCTAAAGGATAAGTTCGAATTGTAATTACGAGCTTTCAGAAAAAGAAGAGGTCTACGAGGGGAGAGGGGGGAGGGTTGGCATCAAACCATGGTCAAAACCCTAGTCGTTGTTTGATCGATATCTTTGTCATCATCTTGATTAGTCAAAGTTTCCTTTTTCCAAATTTACAAATGACAGTGGATTTTGGAATCTTTGCCTTCCAGAACGTTTGAAACTATATTTTGAACAATCCCAAGATCAAATCTTAACTTTGTTTAGGACATATGGATTAGTCTGGTCCCCCTTTTTAAGTCGATCAACTTTAACCCCCGCATTATTGCCGTGTATATTTCTTTTCTATTGTAAACCTACCGTAAACTTCTTATTAAAAAATTTAAATAGTTAATGAAAGTGGCGGCTTAAAAACGACAGTATCTTGTGCATTCTTTCCAAATATACGTGGCATTCAACATTTAACCAAAATCTGACACTTCAAAAGCAGAACAAAAGCCAAAACTCCCACCAAATGCCCATATATTATCTCTGAGCATTTGGAAATTTATTTTAGTGAATCACATGTGGACCATCATAATAATTTTGAAGAACCCTAGGTATGCAAACTTTAGGAATCTCGTGTTATGCTGTATAGCCATGACATGTCTCATGCGAGAAGATTTCTTGACCGGTGGCATTTTGATGGGATCACCTTGACATGCTCACAAACCTTGAATTTTTGGATCATGGACGGAATGGAAAAATCATGGCTAAAGCCGAGTATTTTGTAGCGATATTTATGGAAGCGCATAGATCAGATCGCTGGTGATGATGGCCCCCCTCCCCCGCCCAACATTGGGGGAACTCGGTGGGACGGGCGAACACGGCCCGTCACAGCCAAATCAAACGACCCCCGCGGCAACTGTTGAATTTAAAGAAGAAGAAAAGAAAGATGAAGACAAAGCTTCACGCGTGTCTGATTCTTCTGGTCTGGATGATTACATTTAATAAAGCTCATTGCATGCCAGAGCAACCGAGCAAGCACATACGTGCAACACCCCAAAGGAAAAGAGAAAGGTGAAAACTTTCTGAGCAAGTATTGTTGGGTCTCCCCTGCTGAGGTGAGGCATGCCGCACTGGGAAAGGACATCACATCGGCTCTTTTGACTATCCTCTTCTAGCGCTACTTCTACTTCACATAGCACACGATCCATTATCATTCGGTTTGGAAGTTTGATGATACTAGGAACAATTCTAGGTTACTTGTCTTGATTTTTTTCTTGGCCAAAAGAGTGTTAATTTTTAGCTATTTCTCTTATTTTGAAAGTGTTTTCCTAGTGAAAGAGTGTGACACTCATTTGAGAGTTGATTTAGTTCTCAATATTTTAATTTGGCTAATTCAGTGCTTTAAACTTTTGAAAATTTGCCAATTTCGATCTATTTTGATTGAAGATTGCTGATGTGAACGCCGATTATGTTACGTAAGAAGGTCGACACCGACAGGACAATTTTTGACAATTCTTTTTAAAAAATTGAGTTTTTTTAATTTTTTAATTTTTTCTTATTTTCTATTTTCTTTTTCATTGTAATTGGCCTTTGCCTAGGTCTTAGGCGAGAGTGTGAAGGCCATTGCTAGTGGCTAGTGAGGGCTTGCAAGCCTTTGCCCAAAAGAAAGAAAAGGAAAAAAAATTAAAAATTCAAGTTTTAAAAAAATAAATACAAAGAATTCTTCATGTTAGAGTGTTAGTCATGCCATGTAGTAGGATGACAAACGTTCACATTAGCGATTTTTGACCAAAATTGACCTAGAGGGCTAAATTGGCAAATTATCAAATGTCTAAGATTAAATTGGTCAAATTGAAAGATTTTGAACCGAATTGTCATTCTACAATATGTTTAAGACTTTGTTTTTCATAATTTTCCACTCATTTGAGCTCCTTTGTGAGAGTACAATTGTATAATGTTTAATTGGTGTGAAATGCCCGTTTTAGTTGTAGTTAACTAATTTTTTCTGCTATCGAGATGGTGGCAAGCAAACCCATTAAAGAAATATATCTTGTACCCATTATGGAATCTTGTAGAAACAACTTCATTCTTATTTCATAGCCCTGCCAGTCCTCATGTTGGCATTTAAGCAGCTCTAACTCAAGCCCATGAGTGAGTCAGTTTAACTAACAGTCATTGTGTATGAGATAGGCTAGAATAAAGTCTGGTATAGCCCTGCCCAAAATTGTTTGATATCATATCGACCGGGTCCCAAATTCCACTGGACCTCGGGTTGACCTCCCGTAGTGGTCCTCGCTTGTAATAAAGTGGCGTGGGGCCTTATCTCTTATTTCTTTCATGAACAACTGCTTTGGCAAGCCAAAAAAAAGTTTACTTAAGGCATGAATTAAAGTATACAAAAACTCTGAGACTGTAGACGACGTATGATCTCCTATTACGGTGATGTACGAGAGAAAATCGACTGTGCTCCAAATATGATGTTTGCACTTGATGACGGAGGGAGTCGGACCTATCACCTTCGTCTTATCTTTGCAAATAAATAGGCCCATTCATCAGATACAATAGGCCATCTCATGGGACCTAGCTGCACAAACATCGCAGAATTGGCTCTAAATCAATCATAACATCTTGTTGATTTCCCCGAGTTGATGTCCACGATAGTCAAACTAGGGATCTTTAGAGGGTCCATTAATCGTGCAAAAAGCTTTAGGAGATTTTCGTCACATGAATAACATGTACATTTCGAGTCAAATGTTCAACTAGGTTTCTCCCTAATGAGAAAGATTAAAGGGACATGACAAAAGTCTTTGAAAACGCATGTCGTTGGACTCCAACGTTGGCAGATAATGCTCTCTAGAAACCACGCCTCGCGGCTGATTTTTGACTGCCATCTTTTCAATCTCTTTTGTCCTTCTCTTTCCTGTTCTGGGTCAAATGGTCTGGTGGAAGATGAATCTCCACGAGTTATCAGTGTCTAAACCCGGTCGCCAGTCAGCACTCGAGTTCATCTGACCATCATGCATTCACATCCTGTGCACTCTTATCTTCTCCTCTTGTTTCGTTCTCAGTACTTTTCTGATGTTTTCCGGTAGGAATTGATGTTGGATAAGCTCCATGGTTCGACGCATGTCCATGCACATGGTTTTTACTAAAGTGCTGGTGACGACTTGCAGGGTTAAAAGAATAGTGCTAACACCATATCTTTGGTTAGTAGATTACAAGTTATGTATTTTGCTAATGCAAATTCAATAGGGTGATACCATATTTGTAAACCCGTTAATCAAAAACCTTGTCAGAGGAAGCTTTCTCATTTTCTCTAATAGAAAAAGGCGGAAACATGCCCCTTTTGCAAGTTTTCTTGGCTAAAAGACAATCAATCCGAATTGAAAGTATTGGCGAAAACCTAAATTAATTGGCTTAAGGCTTGGATACTCTCAACCTCATCTCCCTTAAATTAGGCGCAACTTCGATCAATTATGTGTTTTTCCCTATATAATACAATCTTAGTGTAGATATAAAAGAGTTAAAGAAGAACAAGGAAGTATAGTCATGTATCTTCTGGATTATCAGAAAAGAGTGTTAGATTTAACAAGTGTTTTTCTTGTGAGTGAGCGTGACTCTAATTTGGCCTCCCTTATAATCATAAGTTATATAAAGTTTAATTTGGTTTGAGAAGATCCCGTATCAGTTGCGGTCAAAATTTTTTTTTTTTTCCCTCTCTGCTATCGAGATAGTAGCAAGCAAGCCCATTACGGATAGATATCCAGTACCCCACCTAGGATTATACATTATGGAATCTTGCTAAAACTACGTTATCATTTTCTCCTAACCCTGTCGGTCGTTCTGTTGGTATGTAAGCAGTTCCATCTCAAGCCAACGAATAAACCAATTCAAGCAACGCGCTCATTGAGTATAAGATAGGCCACAATAACGGCTAGTATGGCCCCCTATTGTCTGTTCCAAGAGGGGACTCGACTTCCATAGGTCTTTGGTTTGATCTCCGTCGCTTTTAATAAAGCGGAGCGGGGCCGTGCTTGCCCAGCGTGCTCCCAACGTCAGGGTTCTTCAAGACTATGACTCGATAAAATCTATTTCACCAACTGATGTGCACAACCCAAAGAAACAATCAATTTTCGTGCATGGACATGAGCATAGATGGTTCAGGACCGCATGATTTGCATCTCTTCGTCGTTTTCTGTTTTTGCGAAAATGGAAGAATAAGGTTTCTTAAGACCGTAAGTAGAACGAAAATCTCGAGGCCATGAAATACCTATAGTGTCGTATTAAGGTAAACACATGAGAGAAAATCGCAGGTGTTTCGAACATGATGTTTGCAGTTGATGATGGAGGGGGTGGGGAGAGACGGGTCTATCGCATTCATCTAGTCTACGCACATGCTATAGTCGATTCGTTCTGGAAACCGATATCAAATGGTGACGATTCCCGGGGCTGCCTTTGACCGCTCTTCGATCTCTTTCGTCCTTCTTCTTGTATCCTGGTCAAATGGTGGTTGTGTGGTGTATGGTGGAAGACGAATCTTTGCTAATTATCAGTGTCTGAATCCAGTTGTCAAACGTTCAACCTCATTTCACTGTCGGGTATCCACATCCGATGGATTTCTTATCTTCTTACTCGCATTTAGTCCCCTGTTTTCCTGTAGGAACAGGCGTTCATCGGTGCGACCGACGGACATGGAATGGGATGAGCAGGAGTAAACGGCTCTTCGATGTTAAGGACGTGGAGGAGATTGAGCGAAAGGGCCCGGGAGGCTTATGAGGAGGACGGGGAGGTGCACGGTGGGGCATGAGGGGTGCGGTGCGCCCAACAACATCAAGGTATCAAATAATATCTCTAACGGTATCTTTCAATATGTGTGATTAAGTATCGTTAGATCAAACCATGTTGCTAATTTTCGACAAATACTTAGTCGAAAGTTCCGAAAAACAATGAGTTGCTAACCATTTGCTTCGCCAAACCAAAATGGAAAAAAGAAGAAGAATTTCTATGGTTGGAGTAAACTTGAAAAATGGAATGCAAATTATGTAGATCACCACGTGCAAACTTCATGACAATCAGATTTTACTAATGTCCATATTTGTGAAAACACCAATAAAAAGTCTGGTTAGAGGAAACTTCTTAGAGGTGAGCACTAGTCCCGGTCCAATTTGGGAACTGGACCTAATTGACATGTTTTGGGTGATTCTCAGTCCCCAAAATTTGGAACCAGTAGGAACCGGTCTGGTTCCCAATTTTGCTCAAGGAATCAGGCCAACTGCCCTATATTAAATATAGGGCTCAAACTCTTTGCTCTTTGTCTCCCTCACGTTAGTAGAGAAAATGAAATCTACTCATTCTAATATATCCGCGAGACATGAGCGCCAAGGCACAAGTAGAGAACACAGAGTCTACTCCTTGTGGCCAAACACAAGTATCAAGTAGGCAGTGGTAGTTGGTAATTGATGGCCACTACAAATTATTCAATTTGGATCAGATCGAAAGATCATGCGTCACGTTAGGCACTAACACCATAACAAGCTTTGTACTGCAGTTCCCTTAGGAAGTCTTCATTTTCAACCAAGGGCACAAAAAAAAAAAAAGAAGTCTACACAGCCGGTCCTGATCCAACCTGGAAACCAAACCGAGACCGACCAATCTGGTCCAATTTGGTTCCCAGGTGAACAGGATTGATTGTTAATTTAATGGTTTGATTTTCAATTTTAAGGTGGGACTTACTCTGCAACCGATTACACCTAAAACATTCTCACTTTCTCTGATTGAGAAGACAACGAACATGCCACTCCTGTGATTGCAGATGCTTTATAATATTATAATTGCAACAACCAAAAATTAGAAGTCTCCTCGTGTGTTTCCCCATTTTTCTTTTGTTAACCGCCGGCAAGTGGGAGATGATTAATTGCTTCTTTCAATAATCTTCTTCCTATCCTTTTCATCTCGAGAGGCAAACTTTGAATTTCTTTGGTGGAAGATGGGTTATCCACAAAAGTCAAGATGAGCATGTGGGTGTGGAATGGTGGTGCTAATGACACCTTTTCACATTGAAGAATCAATATGGATAAGATACAAGGTAGATTCGTTCGTGGATTATATATGGTGATCATGTGGTTGATACATCGCAATCGACACATTGCAAAGGTGAAATCATTCTTTTCGAATTTGTGCAATAATATTTTTATTTAAAGGCGTGGAGTCTTGATTTGAGTGGCAATGAATAAAGGGGAAATTATTTGATAATTTATAAATCAATTTTACGATTGTCAATTCATATTCTAGAAACATAAACATTTTTCGTAAAACGAATGGAGCCTAAAACTTGAGACAATCGGTGGTGTTAAGGTTGTGAAGATGCTTATCCAATCCTCTCTCTCTTTTTTTCTTTTTAAATTAGAAGAACTCTAATAATAATCCATTTGTCCCGGTGTGCGGAGACCAAATCTCTTTGTCTAAGCGTTTTGCATGGTGGATGCGGTATTACTTTTTCAAGTTAGTGTAAAAAATGTGGACGTCGATAAGGATTTTTATCTCTTTCTAAGGAATGAAATCTGCTTTTTTCTAAGTAATTTGGATTTGAACGATGTGGAATAATTGGAAAAAAAAATCCAAATTACCTTTGTTGATGGCATATGTAAAATATATGACATCAGAAAGCAAGATATTCAATTTTGCGTGGAAGGAAAATTCCCAATTTTGTGAATATTTTATTTGTACTTTGGGGAATGCATGAGTGCTGTCTTGGTAGCTATGGTCCAAGATGCGACTGGCCTATGTGCTGTAGCTATGCTATGCTACGTATTTGTTGATTGATTTGATTCTATCAAATTATTCCAGCCTGAAAAATCTAAGTTGAAAAGGAGCCATCATGAATAAAAAAATCATTTGGTTTTATCGTATGAAGATCCCTTCGCTGATGACTACAAAAATCTAACCTGAGCTTTGCCCTAAAATTACACTTGTGATCTACTAATTTTTAAAGTCCCACAAATTGTAGCCCTTGAGCTTTCATACCCTTCAATTGGCACCCTAACAATCTATGCTTTACATGCTCATCCAAGTTTAAAATGGTTTTGTAGAAATAAAATTATGCACCTTGTCAAAGAGGTATGTGTGGATCCATGAAAATTAATCGAATCAAAAGTTTCAAATAACTCTATTTTATTATATACAAAAGTTCCATATTAGTCCCACTCCAATGAAGATGGTAAGTTTTCAGTCTCATGACCGATCATGTCAAATGAGTACTTCTTTTGAGGTAACACTAACATACAAATTGAATCAGACATGAAATTCAATTACCATATTTTAGTGTTCTTTTAAGGGTTTTTGCACAACTAAATGTGCACTGGACTATATATGTCTGCGATGACATGTGATAATTGAATTTAAGAAATTAATATCATAGATTAAGTCAATCTCATAGGTAAGATGGGTTGATTGGGTTTTTTCAATTATTGCCAAGTGTAATGTGTTTCTTTCAATTTTTACGAAACATTTTGTTTGTTTGCTCCTTTTTTTTTTTTTTGGCAATGGGAACTAACGATAGGCCACTAAAGGTCATGTCCTCATTCCTTCCAACATTAGTAACTATTGTCGCATAGTCTATACATAAATCATGCTTTATTATCTCAACTAATCTATTCATATTCATTTTGCGAAAAATAAACATTTAAAAAAATACTTTTCTAGAAATGGCCATTTGCATCATTTTCAAAATAAATAAATTAGTCATTATCAATCACAATCTATGCCTAGTAATGTTTGTTGATAAGGAAAATACTTTTCTTTTGTTAGAAGCGATTATTGAGGAAAATACGATCAAAATTGTTGATTTTCTATCAAATAAACGGGATCTAGTCTCTATATTTTCGTTTTCTGGTTGAGGAGCTTACATATCTTTACACTAGGGGCATGAACATTACATGATAGAACTATTTATTTTCCCCTAATTTAGGCTAGTAACAATCATGACCCATCTTCAAGTCCATGCCGCCATCAAAGAAATCTGATATTTTCCAAATCTAAATTACCAACTCTCTAATAATGTCTTGGCCGACCTCTGATGTAAGAAACATGGTGCCTTGTAAAAAAAAGATGACTTCCATGCCATTTGACTTTGATGAAGGATGGCTCCCCAAGTTTCCTCCTTAGAGGGGAAGAAAGCACAACTTGCTGGCCAAAAGCCACTCAAAGCAGCCAACTGGTGTCGTCTCACCTCAAAATTAATGGTTCAGACACACGAAAATAAAAATATGATAAAAAAAAGGTAACACAATAAAAATTGTCGGCTTTGCTTAAAGTCAATGTGATTCCCATATCATAATTGACCAATGTGATTTTGATGGGTTAATGAATTACTCATCTTTCTATAAGAAGATATTATTGAATAGTAAAGCTCAATAGGTCAAAACGCTTGCCATCACAATAATTGTTTAAGTGTTATCCGTTTGGTGCTGTCCTCCATTTCAAATATTCACCTTTCCGTACAGCATATGATCCTTTGGTATATATAGTTTTTATGTAGCATGAAGGACCTAAGACCTTTCCAAATATGCAAACGCATGATCATATTTTCAACACCTTTTGAAAATTATATTACATGTAAACATTTTATTGTGTAGAATTCAAATAACACAAGTCATGTCCCATGGATGCGACATGTCCCTTCGCTTACTTTTAAATTAGCTATACAGCAACATAGATGATAATCAATAGGTGACCCCTTATGTCAAAGAAAATCTATGTATCGATTAATTTAATTTCTTATATATGTATTATATATTCGGCCAATCTATTATTGCATGGAAACCCTAAGATAAAGGATGAGAGGAGAGAGAAGTATATAACTATTTGGTATCTAGTTATGGAAATTGTATTTACATATCTGCACTCCATCTGAGTTATTGAATAAATTAGATGACAATTAAGTAGAATAGAAGGCACTAATCGACAGCAATCCATCAAATATTTTGCAGGAATCTACATAAAACCTTGGATAATAGATAGGTTCCTATGGAATTCAGATGCTATGATTGATTATATTCTTTACATCTTCAGTTCATTTGATATATTATGCTTTCTCACTTGGAGATGTACCCTCATGCCTGTCTAGATCAATAATGCTAATAGATTCCAACAATCCCGAGCAATCAATCACGCCCAATGAATTTCAAGAGCTGTTTTGTCAGAAGAGTACGTCTGGTGCATGTGGCTCAAATATGTTTGGTTGGTGGTCGTTTTGCCATTGTCCTCTTTCAACTAGGCTAGGCACGTGGGTTGTACGATGAATTTTCATTTCACTATTGTCCAATGACAAAGACTTCGTGACAATTGAGTGGATTTCATTTGCCATTTGAAGAAATTATCCGAATGCTGTTTCTATTAATTATATATTAAGGATATTTAAAGTGCCAAAGACGATACCGCATCAGCTTTTATGGTCCAGACCATAGCTCTTCAAAGAATGCAGCACTAGCCAGATAATCCGCCAAGTTGAAAGGAAAGACAAGTTGGATTCACACTCCTTTGATACAGAATGATAATTTTTATTTATTTATTTAAGCAGTAATTTCTAACCGGCGACAATTAATACCTGCCAAAAGCTATTATCTCAACCCTCATCTCTCATGTCATGGTGGGTCATGATCTGATGCATTCATTAAAATAATACTCAAATCTTCATCTCCTATTTCAGAGCTAAGTCAGATTTTCTTTCCATAACAATTCTCAAAAAGAGAAAAAAAGAAAAATCAATACTGACAATAATATAGAAGAGTTATGCAGAGGAGTTGCTTATCCAGAATCCTTATCGAAATTAGCCTCTGGTGATGTTCGATGCGTCGATAGAGACGTTCAAGCTGATACTTGTTGTTTACTCATGCGAGGTTCCTGGTTAAAAATCCTGAATATTCAACAGTGACAGAAAAGTTATGCACGCAAAGAGGTGCTTAATTGGGATCCTTCTCAGCATTGGCCTTTGGCAAGGTTTGACATGTCGGTGTAGATGTTCAAGCTGATGCTCGTCCTGTGCTTAATACGAGATTTCTGGCTAGAAATCCTGCTTCGAAGTTCAACCCGATTATTCTACCTGTTCAGCACGCTTGCCCGCGCACAAGCAAATACATTTGAGCATGCGTGCTCCACAGGCATGACAGAAACGATATGAAAGCACAAGAGGAACTCGAGATCTATTTGTTAGCGTTAGCGGGTATGAGAATTACCTGGGAATACGCCTACCCCGTAAAAAACATCACAAGCTTAATTTGGGGAGGATCTGGATTGCATTTCACATCACGAAAACCCCAAGTAATTACAAGACTCAACCACAGTATACTAACTACACGTAGCACATAAGATAGGAAAAAGGTTATGATCTCACATAATCGAAAACCTAACTGCACTCCTCCCAGGATTAAGAAGCTCAAAGATCATAGCAGTTTCATTTCTTGCCACGCCGCCTCTCGAAGGTAGTTGGTTGCCGAAGGATGGAGCTGGAGGGGGTTGTGTATTTCACAAAATTGAAACCTACTTACGCCTCCCCAGGATTAAGATCATAACAGTTTTATCGAAAGATGGCCCTGATGACATCGCCTCTCCTCGGTGGTAGGTTGCCAAAGTCTGGGGCTGGATGGGGCCTCGGTGGTGGCGGCCTCGGCGGCCGTGGAGGTTGAGCTTTCATCTTCTTCTTCCTCCTCTTGCTACTCGAGCAGTGTCGCGTGAGTGAGTTTTTGCGTGCGCCGCTGCTGAAGAGAGCTGCAAGACGCTCAGACCTTGAAATTTATACCCGCGCTGCCACAAGTTGGAGAGTTTAGGCTCTCTTCGTTTTGCTTCGAACCCACTTGGCTTAAGATCTCTCTCTCTCGTTTCCAAAGCTCTAGCCGGCACTGCCAAATAATTGAAGTGGGCATGTGAAGTGTCAGCCATCAATTATGAAGCCAATACGACACCGTCGATCACGATTTTCACTTTACTTTCCAGTTTTCCTTCGACCCCACGCGGCTTAATTTCTCTCTCGTTTCCAAAGCGCTAACCCGTACATGCCAAATAATTCAAGTGGGCACGTGAGGTGGGTCAGCCATCATTATGAAGCCAACACGACACCGTAGAAGGCTCGATCGTACTCGAGTCTGAAGAATTCGAACAGGTTGCTCAAGTGATAATCGTGATCTATCTTCTTGCTCAAAGAGCAGGTGTGAAATGGTGCACCCAAATTTTCCCTTCGGCGATGATGTTAGTAGATATGCGTATTCGAATGGAGATTGACTTACCCAATAAGAATTAGTTAGATAATGGAAAAGCTTTGAACACTACGTGTATGAATATTGCTATTTTTGTGGTGGGAAATTCAATGTATCTAATTTAACATATGACATACATCATGATTGTTTTGAGTGTATTAGGATGTGGGTTACTATTAAATTGAAAAGTCCTATTTAAAATTCTCTGTGTCGACTCTCATTCATACATGAGGAGTTTTAATTAGGGTTTGTGGTACTAAACTATATCATATATATCTACCCCATCATTTTTCTAACAATTGCGGCTATATATAATATTAATAGGTGCATATGGTAAAGAATTAGAGGCAGTTGGACGTGCCCATCTCATAAATCATTCTAAAAGTTTGTTTTATCTTAAGTAAAAAATAAATAAATTCCATAATCATAGGCCTTTTATGACAAAGAACAGGAATTAAATATAGCGGAAGTCACAAATTAATCATTATTCATTCGACGTTGAATGTGTGTTTTTCTTCCTTTTCTTTCTTTTTTCATTTGTGAGATTCGAGTGGATCTCTCGCTTAAGATGACCCCCTAAAGGAATTGTACTATGAGCTTTCAGAAAAGAAGAGGTCTATGAGGGCGATTGGCATAAACCCTGGTCAAAACCCTAGCCATTATTTGGTCGAGACCTTTGTCATCGTCTTGATTAGTCAAAGTTTCCTTTTTTCAATTGATGGTTGGTAGATTGGAATCTTTGCCTTCCTGAACGTTTGAACTCTAGTTTGGACAATCCCAAGATCCAACCTTATCTTTGTTTAGGACATATGGATTGGTTTGATCCCTTTTAAGTTAGTCAACTTTAACCCCCACGTCGCCAACACCCCCCCCTCCCCAACAAAAAAGAAGAAGAAGAAGCTTTAAGCCCCCGCATTAGTGTGGTGTGTATCTTTTGGCTTTGGAAACCTACCGCAAACTTATTATTTAAAATTCTAAACAACTAAGTACAATTCGATATTTTAGTGTTTGAACGTGTCGTTGTGAAATCTTTTAGTTTAGTACAAACATCATGACGTGTATGAATGCTTGTAGCTACCTACTTTGAAATGGCTTTTAGATTTGTTTTTTAACTCAAAAACGTTTTGGGTTTGGCTTTTTGTAGACAAAAATTCCCCTGAAATCTATCGTTGAAATAGAAGATATTCTTTTAACGGACAAATCATGAAAGAAATTTAGGCAACTTAAAAACATTAGCATCTTGTGTACTCTCTCTAAATATATAAGTGGCACATTCAACGTTAACTAAACACTAAACCCTTCAATCAATACAGAAGGCAAAGTTCCCACCAAATATCTATATACAATATTTTAGCATTTGAAAACTTACCTAAGTAAATCACGTGCGGACCATCATAATAATTTCAGAAGAACCTAGGTAAGTAAACACTAGGAATTTCATGCTGTGCTGTATAATTATGACATATCTCATGTAAAGAAATTTCTTGACGGGTGGCATTCTGACATGTTTTCCTTGACATGTTAATTGAATCTCAAGCTTTTGGATTGCACACGGTGCAAAATAATTATCGCTAAAGTCGAGTAATTTGCAAGGGGATGCGTGGTATTAATGATAACGCAAAGGACGGGATCACTGGTTATGATCGCCCTCCCCACCCATTATTGATATCTCTAGTGGGAATGGCAATTCAATACCAAATCAAACGACCCAACTGGCACTGATGAATTCTTTATGAGCGTGAGAGTGGAAGAGACGATGAAGACAAGCTTTACAAACGACCAATTCTTCTGGTGCTGAATAATTTGCCTTTATTTAAGCTCATTGCATGCCAGAGCAAGAACCCCACGTGCACGCACAAAAGGAAAAGGAGAGGTGTAAACTTTCCGAGCAAAGTTTTGGCGGGTCTCTTCATGCTGAGGTGAGGCATGCTGCTATGGGAATTAGGCATCCATCAGGTCGGCATCAATCAGACCATCCATCCCCTTCCTGGGCAACTTTTTCTTTGCGTTGCACGTGATCCATCATTCGGTTTGGCAGTTTGATGATACTAGGAATGATTCTAGGTTACTTATCTTGATTTTGTCTTGGCCAAAAGAGTATTTATTTCAAGTTATTTCTCTTATTTTGAAAGTGTTTTCCTTGTGAGGGAGTGCAGCTCTCATTTGAGGGGGAAATTATGAAAAAAAGTCTTAAACTTATAATTAATTCAATTTTAAATCTTTTAATTTGATCATTTTAGTGCTCAACTTTTTGAAAATTTGTCAATTTCGACATGTTTTGGTTGAAAGTCACCGATCTGGACGTAAACTATGTCGCATAGGATGGTTGTTATGGATACTTTTTAACAAATTTTTTAATTTTTTTTCTTGTTTTCTGTTTTTAGTTTTCTTTTTCATTGTAGTTGGTCCTCACTTAGTTTGCAAGCAAGAGTGTGAAGGTCCTCGCTAGTAGCAGGTGAGGCCTTTGCCTAGTGGCTGGCGCACAATGACAAAAAAAAGAAGGAAAAAGAATAATAAAAAATTAAAAAGAATAACAAAAAATTATCCACTTAGCTGGCCATGCGTGATAGATATTCACATTAACAATTTTCGATCAAAATTGATCAGGAGGGCAAAATTGATAAATTGTCAAAATGATTATAATTAAATTAATTAATTGAAAGGTTTAGAACTGATTTGGTATTCGTATAATAGGTTTAAGACTTTTTAAAAAAAATAATTTTTCACTCATTTGAGCTACTTTGTGAGTATACATTTATAATGACATTTAATTTGGTGTAAAATCCCGTTCTAATTGTAGTTTAACTCATTTTTTTTTTCCTATTAAGATAGTAGCAAGCAAACCTGTTAAAGAAATATATCTTGTACCTAACCTAGGAGATACACAATGGAATTTTGTTGAAGCTACTTTTTGCATAGCCTTGCCAGTCCTCATGTTGGTATTTAAGTAGCTCTACCTCAAGCCCACGAGTGACTTAGTTCAACCAACAATCCTTGAGTATAAGATAGGCTAGAATAAAGGCTAGTATAGCCCCACGTTGTTGGTTCTAATATTGTCTGGATCCCAAATTCCATTGGTCCTTAGGTTGACCTCCAGTAGGGGTCCTCTATTTCAATGAAGCAGAGCGGGGCCTTACTTGCTTAGCGTGCTCCTAACGTGGGCGTTTTTCAAGAATAAGATCTCTCCTTTCTTTTGTATATATATATACCTACGATCTCGTATTAAGGTGACGTACGAAAGAAAATCGAATGTCCCGCAAATGCGATGTTTGCACTTGACGACGAAGGGAGTCGGATATGCACATAAAAAAGTCCATTCATCAGAGACTATAGGCCATCTCATGGGACCTGGCTGCACAAACATCACATAATTCGCTCTAAATCAATCATAGCATCTGGTTGATTTTCCCAAGTTGGTGTCCACGATAGTCAAACTAAGGATCTTTAGTAGGTCCATTGACCGTGCACAAAGCTTTAGGAGAATTTCGTCAAATGAGTAACATGTATATTTCGAGTCAATTATCCAATTAGGTTTCTCTCTAATGAGAAATATCCCAGGGACATGACAAAGAGTCTATGGAAACGTCTGCTGTCGGGCTCCAACGTTGGCAGAGAATGCTCTCCAGAAACCACGACTCGCGGCTGCCTTTGACTGCCTTCCTTTCAATCTCTTTTGTCCTTCTTTTTCCTGTTCTGGGTCAAACGGTGTTGGTGGTGCCTGGTGGAAGACGAATCTCCACGAGTTATCAGTGTTTAAAATCCAGTCGCCAGTCAGCACTCGAGTTCATTGACCATCACCGCATCCACATCCTGTGCATCTCTTATCTTCTTCTTGCGTTTCGTTCTCAGCACTTTTCTGATATTTTCCGGCAGGAGTTGATGTTTGATAAGCTCCATGATTCGATCCAATCCATCCACACGGCTTTACTAGAGAGCCGGTAACGACTTGCAGGGTTGAAAGAACTGTGCGACAACCATATCTCTAGTTAGTAGATTGCAAGTTATGTATTTCACCACATGCAAATTCAACTAGAATTGAATCTTGTTGATAACATATTTGTAAACCCACCAATCAAAAGCCTTGTTAGAGGAAGCTCTCTCATTTTCTCTAATAGAGAAAGGCAGAAACACACCCCTTTTGCAAGTCTTCTAGACTAAAAGAGAATCAATCTGAATTAAAAGTATTGGCAAAAACCTATATTGGTTGGTTTAAGGCTCGGATACTCTCAACCTCATCTCCCTTAAATTAGGCACAACTTTGATCAGTTTTGTGTTAGGGATTATCAGAAAAGGCAGTGGTAGATTAAACGACTGCTTTGCTTGTGAGCGACTGACTTATTTGGCCTCCCTTATAGGCATATAGTTGTATAAAGTTTAATTTGGTTGAGATCTCGTTTCAGTTATAGTTTAACTCATTTTTCTACTGTCGAGATAGCAGCAAGCAAGCCCGTTATAAATAGACATCCTGTACCCCACCTTGGATTATACATTATGGAATCTTGCTAAAACTACATTATTTTTTTCCTCCTAACGCTGTCAGTCCTGTTGGTATGTGAGCAGTTCAATCTCAAGCCAACGAATAAGCCAATTCAAGCAACGCGCTCATTAAGTATAAGACAGGCCAGAGTAATGGCTAGTATATGGAGCCCTGACTTCGATAGGTCCTTGGTTTGATCTCCGGATTGTGACCTTCGCTTTTAATAAAGCGGAGCGGGGCCGGGCTTGCTCAGCGTGCTCCCAACGTCGGGGTTCTTCAAGACTGCGACTCGATAAAATCTTCTGCACCAACTGATGTGCACAACCCAAAGAAAAAATTATTGTCCAAGAGTTCAACTTTCATGCACGCACATGCGTATAGATAGTTCAGGATCGCATGATTCGCATCTCTTCTTCATTTTGTGTTTTTGTGAACTAAGTTCTCCCCAAATGAAAGGAAAAGGTTCCTTAAGACGCTAAGTAGAATGAAAATCTCGAGGCCATGAAATACCTATAATTTTGTATCAACATAAACGTACAAGAGAAAATCACGTGTTTTGAACACGATGTTTGCACTTGATGCCCCGCGGGGGGGACGGGAGTCGGGTCGATTGCATTCGTCTAATCTGTACACATACTCAAGTCAATTCATTGTGGAACCCGACATCAGCCCATCAGATCGCTGGTGGCGAGGCTGCTTTTGACCATTCTTCGATCTCTTTCGTCCTTCTTGTGTCCTGGTCAAATAGGGGTTGTGTGGTGTCCGGTAGAAGACGAATCTTCGCTAATTATCGGTGCCTGAATCAAGTCGTCATTCAAACGTTCAAACTTATTTCGCTATCAGGTCCACATCCGATGCATTTCTTATCTTAGTCGCGTTTACTCCTCTGTTTTCCTTAGGAACAAGACGTTGATCGGTGCGACCCACGGACATGGAATGGGATGAGCAGGAGGAAACGGCTCTTCGATGTTAGGACGAGGGGGAGATGGAGCAAAAGGGCCCGCGGGAGGCTTATGAGGAGGAAGGGGATGTACACGGTAGGGCCTGAGGTGTGCGCTGCGCCCAACAACATCAAAGTATGAAATAATATCTCTAACGATATCCTTTAATATGTGTGATTAAGTATCATTAGATCAGATGATGTTGCTAGTTATTGACAAAAACTAAGTCGAAAGTTCCGAAAACAATGAGTTGCTAACCGTTTGCTTGACCAAACCAAAGTGGGACAAGTAAAAATGAGCTTCTAAGGGAAGGGACAAGTTTACTTTCGATCCTTCAACATCTGTGGTAACTTTGCAAACTGACTGAAAAACTTGACCCTTGCATTAATTCAATGCTCAATCTCTCAAGTTTAAGCTAATTCGGTAGTTATTTGCGGATAGTGTCATGATTATTTAAAATATCCTTGGGATGTTATGTCTCTCTTATTTGATTTTTTTAAAATTATAAATGGCTATATTTTCCTCTATCGTAGGTGGGACTAAACTTGCAAAAATGAATGCAAGTTATAATTAGAATCAGATTTTGATGATGTCCATATTTTTTAAAACACTAATCAAAAGCTTGGTTAGAGGGTTAGCACCAGTTTTGGCCCAATCCAGGAATCGGATTGGACTAGACTAAACTGGCTTGTTTTGGGCAATTCTCGATTCTCAAAATTTGGAACCGATTTGGTTCCCAAAATTTCGCCTTGTTTGGTCTGGTTTTTCGATTCCAAGGTAGGACTCACTCTGCAATTGATAGCCTCAAAACATCCTCACTTTCTCTAGTGGAGTCAGTGGGAAACATGCCTCTTTTGTGATTGTAGATTCTTCATAATATTATAATCGCATTAAGCAAAAAAGTTGAAGTCTTATTGGTCAAAAGAAAACTGATCCAAATAGAAAGTTCCGGCAAAAGACTAAATATGGTTCATTCAAGGCTCTTAATAAAAACTTTACATTGTATAGATGGCTAATTTCAACCCAATCTCCCTCAAATTAAGCATGACATCGATCAATTGTAAAATTTTTTTCCTCATGTACCGCAATCTTCATATAATAAAAAAGAGCCATATGTCTTCCCAATTATCATACTAGTGGGAGTGTCTAATTAAACAAATAGGAGAAGCTAACTTTTGTCGTAGATCCGATGATGGGTTTAGGGACCCATGAGCCCGCTCAGGCTCAGGCCCAAGCCAAGCCACAAGGGTCCGAAGGCATTTTGGACAGGCTTGGACAAGGGCATTTAGTGAGAAATCTTAAGGTCTACACATACAAGTTTAGTGAGGGCAGTTTCGGGCAAAAATTCATTCTCGATATCAAAGTTTGACCCGATCCTGCTCAATAATCTCTGCACTTTGTTGTGACTAGAAGCCGTGTTGTTGGGTTGGGCCACTAAATGAACCCGCCTGCTCGATAATCACTTTACTTTCTCGTTGTATTCTTATGGGAATTGGAATGCTTCGGTTTGACAAAGCTCGGGCTCGGTGCTGGTCTTTATTTGGGCAATAACTTGCCCATGCCTTGTAGTGAATCCCACATGCACTGCAAAGCGTTTTTGGACCACGAGGACCCTTCGTCCACCAATGCGTGTACCGTGTCCCATGGTGAAAGTTCCTCTTTACCATCGCAGATGTTGAAGGTGGTGAAATAATCGGAAAATTAATTTTTCTTTTTTCACAACGCCTTATATCAATAAATGATAGAGGACAAAAGAAAATAAAGAAAGCTACACGCTGCATATTCTCTATGGAATCCAAGAATGAAAATTACTGAAAACTTCTTTTTTATTTATTGTGTATATAATTTGTGCTTATGACAACCGTGTATGGGGCTGTTTTGTTTTCTTCATTAAAACCCCATCATTTGCATTTGTGGGTTGTTATGCCTTCTTTATTAAATGTTATGATTGGTGTTTGTGTGCTTCAATTCCTATACAGAGGGATGAAGTCACGAGTTGTAAATCAAGCCATAAACACGAATCCGAAAAGAGAAAGCAGTCTCAATAAGAAGTTCTCCCTCCAATTTCTATTAGTGCTCTTATTCCGAGTTCTACTTGTGCTCTTATTCCAAGTCTTCAAAGTTTATATTATTCTTTCAATCGCAACATTTGATATGAGAGCTAGAAATGATATCCACCAATTTTGTTCGATTGCAAATTAAAGAGTTGAATGGGAGGAATTTCAATAATTGGTCCTTCCAAAAGAAGGTTATTTTCAAATCACAAGATATGTGGAATTTGGTGGAGAACAAATATATTGAAGTGGTTGATGCTGAAGCATTTGATGCTTTAAGAAAGGAGGAGAAAGATTCTTTGGTGGAATCCGGAGGAAAGATTAGAAAGCATTTTTTGTGATCTTCCAAGCTGTAGAGGAAATAACATTTGAAAAATATCAAGCACGGAGACAACAAAAGCAGCGTGGATATTTGCAACAATCCTAAAAAGGTGATTATTGTGTCAAATGGGTGCGACTTCAAACACTTGGAGGTAATTTTGAGTTTTTATGCATGAATGACTTTGAATCATCTTGATGTACTTTGAGTATGGGCAGACCATTGTTAACCAATTAAGGGTTAATATTGAAAAACTCCAAGATGTAAGTGTCATAAAAAAGATGTTCAAGTCTTTGATTAAAAGATTTGACTACGTTGTCATGGTAATCAAAGAAGGGCAAAACATGATACATGGGAGCTGACTTCTTTTTCCACTGGGTGTACAAGATATTGATGTCAAGTGGGTGTACAAGATGAAGTACAAGTTAGAAGGTCAAATGGATTAATATAAAGCTAGACTTGTTATAAAAGACTATAAGCAAAAGCCATATATTGATTATTTTGAAAGCATTTGCATTAGTGACTTGAATGGATGCCATTTTGGAGGGTCTTAGCATTTGCAGTTCAAAATTGTTGGAAGATTGATCAAAAGGATGTGAAACCAATATTTCTTAATGGTTTTCTTGAAGAGTAAGTCTATGTGGAGTAATGGTTAGGTTATGAGAAGAAAGGGTATGAAAATCAAGTTTACAAACTAAAGAAATATGCTAATGATATTTTGAAGCGATAAAAAATGGAATCACTCAAACCAATATAGACTCCCATAGCAAAACTATTGAAGTTGAAGAAAGAAGAAACTAGTGAACTAGTAAATTTCATTTATTTCAAAAGTATTGTTGATATTTTAGGATATTTGGCTTATTACTTATGGTGTGAGAATTATTAGTTAGTTTATGGAAAAACCATACCAATCACATTTGTAGGAAGCAAATTTTTTTCCTATAGCATGTTAGTGAAACTCATGATTATGTAATTTTATATTGACAATTTCAATTTAGTGAAGTACATAGATAATGATTGGGCAGGAGATATTGAGACTTGAAAGAGAACTTTTGGAAATGCATTAGTACTAATTTTTCAATCATTGAAAAGTTGTTGCGCTCTTGATAGCTAAAGCAAAACAAATAGTGTTAGCTTTGGCAACATATCAAACAATATTGTTTTGTAGGATGTTTGTGAATTGATACATGAATAAATAGGTCCTACCAAGATAATATGTAATAATAAATTGACCATAGCTTTAGCCAAAAATCCCATTCTTCATGGCCGGAGCAAGCATATCGACATGAAGTATCACTATATCCATGAGCGAGTCAAAAATGGTGAGATTGAGCTTAATTTATGCAGATTAGAAGATTAGATTGCAAATACTTTGACTAAACCATTGAGGGTGGATTCGTTCTAAAATTAAAGACGATGCTTGACATTGTTGATTTCCAAAATCAATTTTAAGGGAGGCTTTGAAATAAAAATAAAATATTTTTTGTTGAGACCGCCTCAGATCAATAAATGATAGATGACAAAGGAAATCAAGAAAGTTATGATAGAATGAAAGCTAATAAATACTTCTGTTGCGTTATTTATTGTCTTTAATTTGTGTTCATGAGAACCTTGCTATTTTGTTTGCTTCATTAAATCCCCATAATTGACATTTGTGGGTTGTTATGCATTCTTTATTAAATGTTATCATTGGCGTTTATGAGCTTCATTCCTCGAAGTCATGAGTTGTAAGTCAAGCTATGAGCACGAATCCAAAAAGAGGACCCATTCTCGATAAGAAGTTCTTCCAATTTTAATTTGTTCTCTTATTCCAAATTTCCAAAGTTTATATTATTCTTTTGGTTCCGATAGAAGGCTGTGTGCAACGGTTCGAACTTCTGTCTCTATTACTTTTACGCCTACATTTGTCGACCTTGGCGACACTTTTCTGCTTGTTCAGGATGCTACTAGAGTCTGTTGATGGAATCTGTGCACGTGTATGTCCAATTGCTTGATATTTAGGCTCCTTGGAGGTTATTTCATGGTGATCATGTGGTTCTTCTGCTTCCGCTCGCCTGGATGCAGATGGGCAATTACTTGAAAGTCGATTTCCATACTTCTTCTGCTTCGCTCTTCTGGATGCAGATGGGCAATTACTTGAAAGTCGATTTCCATACTCGGTCATGACTAGCAGTTGAGTTTGTCTTCATCCAGTAGGAGAAGAGGAAGCGTGTCGATTCATAGACGAAAATAGATTGGCTGAAGCGACATAATGATCGAAGTCCATCGCTGGGTTTTGGCTGTGCTCAAATGAACCCGAACTCGGGTCCTCCAAAAGGGAATTGCCGACCAATATTAAGCCTCAATTCAAGACTGGCAATATGCTGATTTCATCGAAATGACCTTCGGGTATGTATAACTGACAAATCTTTAGCAGCAGTACTCGCATTTGAGCTTGAAATTCCCAAGTTGACACGAATAGTACCTTGCCATTGCTCTTCTTGCACGATACTCCTAGAGGAAGTACTCACGTTTGAGCTTGAAAGTCGCGAATTGACATCAGTAGTATCTTTGAATTGCTCTTCTTGTAAGATATTCCTCGTGGAATGCTCAGTAGCAAAAGCCGAGAAGGCGAACATGAAGGCAAAGACACAGTGGTAGAACCGACAGAAGGCTCATGACTGGGACTGGCATGTAATTACTGTCCTGTGAAGCATGATCTGTTACTGCTTATACATATTTATTGTGGATTAGGATTAGCAAAAAGAGAGATCATTCTGGACTAAAGCCTATCAAGAAACCTCTTGAAAAGCGCTGATGTTTGTGCTTTCTCGAAAGGGCAAAGCTGCAGAAGAACACCACCTCAAAGAATGTTGAGAGCGTTTCTTGGATCGATGAACTCCGTGATTCTCTTTGGGGATCTGTTTGTTGCTCACTTTGAAGTCAGAAGATTTCTTGGGTAACACCGTTGGTCGCGAGCTCCCTTAAGTGAAAGTCTGAAATTTACTTCATTATTTTTTTTATAATCGTATTTTATTTTTATTCAGTTGAAATATATTTAATCTAATCTGGGTGCTCCATTTTGCTCTAAAAATTTACTCCATTATATCGAAGTATTGGATTTATATTAGTATAGAAAGACATAATGTTTAGGACTTCAATAGAACTTTTTTCACAAAATTTGCAAAAGCTATTTCCTTATCTATTTAGCATGGATAATCAACTAATCTTTCAAATTGCTATAATTCTAAAAAGAAAAAAAGTGCTTATGTACAAATATATTGAGTTTATTTATACAGAATAGAAACAAGCAAATTTTTTTCATAATTTTTGCTAATCTACTTATATTTACTTTTATGAAATTATTTAATTATTTTTATGTTCATTTTGTAATAATATTATCTACTAATTTTTAAATTAATTAATATCTAGTTCAAGTACTTCTATTTAATTCATGTTCATGCTTATATATGTATATTGTCTTTCTTTTAACAAATTGAAACGCATGCAAGCAATTTACATATGTACAAAATGAATCAAATATAGGTGAATATGGTTTTAGAGTAGAACCAAAAACTTGAGAACTAGACTTGTGGGAACCCCCTCGATTTGGTTTTAAGTTTCAGAGAATGCATTGTAGGTTCTAAGTTTCAAAAATTAGGAAATCTGTTTCTATGGGTAAGTTCTATGTTGCCGCCTGAAACAATGTCTTCCTATGATTCTTGCAACATTCTATGATGTCCAATGATAAATATGTAATTTAAAACCATTAGTTGGAACTCACATTTCCGACGATTTACATGACTGAAACTTTTACTTTTTTATTATTCTACAATTTTTTATGTCTAGATTTGAGCTGTAATCAGCGATGGTAGTCATCATTGCAATTATTCAATTAAGAGTACATGTGGAACTTGGTAGACTCTGAAATCAATCCTAGAACTTGTAATAGGATGTGTTTATGGTTTTTGGGTATATAGGGTAGGTTCTAAGCTTCAAATAGAATATGGATGGAAACTTAGAACTGCTCACCTTAGAATCAGACTTCCATTTCAACATATTTTATGGGATAAGATAAAGATAAATAAAGATAAGATAAGACTCAAGTAAATTTCAAGAAGTGCTTTTAATTAAAAAAAGAAAAAGGAAAGCCAAAATTGAGAAAAAGCGATGGCACGACACGGCTAGTTTCATAACAATAACATCAAGTGGCTGAAGAGTGAAGAACGATCCTCTCACTAAATCTCATGCTTTTTTGATCGTTGAACCCAATTTGCTCTCAATAGCTAACAATGAGCTGATCTGTCAAGCTTCCCTATGACGTCGTCGTCCATATCATGAGGCGATTGCCGGTGAAATCCACTGTTGAGGTCAAGGGCCTGTGCCGGTTGTTCCATGATTGGCTTCCTTCATTTTGTGGCCCTGTACTTGGGTTGGATCCGGTTCCGATGCTGCCAATTGGAACATTGTGTACGGAAAAGATTTTCTGTAATATAACCGGTAACTTAGCTGCCTTTTGCAATTCAAGCATGTTACGAACTGGGTAACTTGGAAAGGACAGGGCAGTCCTACCTCATAGGATGGTTTTTTTTTTTTGTCATATTATTTCCTGGTAATTTGCTATTCTTGTCTTTAGGAAACATGTTAATGACCTGTCGATTTTGACAATGAAAATCTGATGCGGACTCAATATTGTGATTCAAAATAGCTGATAGTATCATCACCATCATCAATGACAATGTCAAAAAAGAGATAAATCATAATGAGCTATCGTTAAGGAAGTATTTCAAAGATCCAGCATAGATACTCTACTTACCAGTATGACTCTTTCTCAGCAGCTCACTATGGCAATGCAGAACAAATTCAGTATATTCAAATGGGGTTAAAATGTTTTAATCCTAGATATTTATCCAAAATGGGCACCAACATGAGTTGACAATCCGCCCATCGAGAACTCTAGCGAATTCATTGCCTGATTAGGGGAATTTAATCAATTTAAATGGCAGAAGTTAATATTAATACCGCAAATTAAAGTTAATAAAGTGGCGGTCGTCGTTGATAGGGGTCCATTTGCAGCCTCCGGGCCAATTTAGTTTGCTGTCCTGGCACTCACGGTTGAAGACTGGCACTCTCGATTGAAGACGATGCGAATTACTGGTATGATCAATCGAAAATGGCCGTAAGATGTTTATGTTGGCCTTTAAACGGCCTCAGATAACCGCGACATATAAATGAAATGAATAGGTTTGATTTCACTGTAATTTTAACATCATTATCTTCTACGAAACGAGGAAAAAATAACATCTCTATTTTCTCTTATGCCATTAAGATTTCTTTCCCTTTGTTTACCACTATATAAGAAGTCTAGGGTTACAAATTGGACTTGATGGACAACACGAAGGCTAAGTATGATGAGCAACTTCTCATCCTCTTCCCAGAGACCATAACATTTAGATCTCACAAAATCACTCTTAATCTAATTAGAATCAACCACAATTTTTTGCCTCGATTTCCCTTGCTCCATTGACGATGAGGCCAAACAAGAACCTTCCTCATGATATAGTCCTCGAAATTCTCAAGAGATTGCCAGTGAAGCCTCTCATGAGATTCAAATGTGTCTCCAAATCATGGCGGTGCATGATTGATGATCCCGATTTTGTGGCCATGCACTTGAAGCATTCCGCTCTCAGTGGCATGAATTGGTATGTTCTTCTCATGGATTGGTACTTTTCTCGCAATCAGATGAGCTCTTTATATCCAGATAAATCTATTACCGCAGCTTCTCAATTAGAAATCGAAGTTCCATTTGTTCACCCTATAGGCAATTATAGTGTCGTGGGTTCCTGCAATGGATTGATCTGTGTTGCTGAGGCTAATTCTGAAGATGGAAGTCAGACAATTTTCTGTGGAATTTATTCACTAGAAAATACAAGGCACTTCAGAGTTCCCATCCAGATTTTGTTGACACTCGCACGGTTCTAGGATTTGGATATAGCGACAGGATTAATGACTATAAGGTTGTTAGGATTACTTATTTTCATGATAAATATGAAGGATATTTGGGAGGATTAGAATCTGAAGTTGAAGTTTATAGCCTTAGTTCAGATATGTGGCAGCCGATCGCATTCAAAACCAGTGTGAGCTGAGTGACCTCTCGACAGTCTCTTTCAATGGAAATTTGCATTGGATCTCAATCGTTGCTGATGAAGACCATTTTTGCAGCTATGGATCAATAATCACATTTGTGGTAGCGGATGAGGTCTTTAGTGAGATAGCGCTGCCGAAGAGCAGTCATGTTGGAGTCAAGTACAGTCGTGTCTACTTGTCAGCTTTGAATAGTTCATTGGTGTTGTTGATTAATCATGTGGACTTGAGGTGTCAATTGAATGATATGTGTTATGTTTGGGTTATGATGGAATATGGCGTGCCTGAATCTTGGATTAAGTTGCACACCTTAGATCTCGGTGGGGGAGTGTCGAGATTTAATGGATTCACGAGGAGCGGCGAGCTTCTTATGGATACCTTCCAACATGAGCTGATTTTGTGGAATCCAAGCATGGGACCGACACGATTGCTTCAGACTCTGGGGGCATTTGATTTAGTGACTGTGGTGGAGAGTTTGGTTTCGCCGTAGGGACAAGAGAAAAGATTAGTTGTCCCTCTGCTGTCGGAGGCAAGATGAGATCTCTGAGTCTAATTCATACCAAATACTAAATACCGATGAGAACCAAAATACTCTTTTCATGTTTTCATTTCTGTTTGAGATATTTGTACTCTTAAGAAAGTGCTTGGAATGCAAGCAAAATAAGGTGCATCGAAACTGTTTAACAAGTTTAGCATCTTCTTTGAATGTTAATTTCTATACTCTTTAGATTCGCTCCTTTATTGTTCCTGAAAGCATTGAAGCTGCTAGAATTTTTAGTATCTTTAGTACGTAATGGATGATTCTGACAATATTAGGCCCTCGTCGACTTATTAAAAGTTGTCTGATCTCTTCCTTAGAGAGCAAATCCGCCTCTTACTCTTTGGCTCGGCAAATTCTGATGATGACGCTTCACAGATTGGAACTCCTCCTGTATCCATCGGTTATGTACTAGGTGTTTACTCACCAAAACTGCGAAGATGCGACGGGAAGTATTTATTTAAAATGTTAAATTCAGATTGCAATTCCTTGTCGTTACAATCCCTGAATGATTAGCACTCCTCTTGGCTGTCGTGGAAGGCCTTTAACAAGCCTGTAAAACATTGGAAGATCCGAATGAATATACTATAGTAGAAGCTGTGCAATCAGCAAACGGCATGGAAAAACTTAGTTGAGCTTCACTTATACAAGTCGTGATTAGGTGCTTGAAATGCTCTGCGGCCTGGTGAGAATTACGTCGATTTCTTGACAAGGGGGACGTTCATGGGGTCCTATCTTATTGGGTTCAGTGAAAGGCGTCATGACTAGTTGTTAGGATAAGATCCATCGGTGAAGTTTATATAAGATGCTTGGGTGAACTGGAAGTCGAGGTTTATTCGCTGAATATAACTTTGATGACACTTGTCTCCACATATTTGGTCCATGGCACGGGAAGCACTGTGATCGCTTCCTAAAATTCTGACTTGCGCATGAAATTCCCAGCAATGCACGGATCGTACTCCTGGTTCCGTCTATTCAAATTTCTAGGATCAATGGTTGGTGCTGGCACCCCGTTCATGCGCTAGGGATAATGAGCTTATTCCTTGGGTGTTATGTAATATATATATATATCACTACTTATTCTTGCTCATGTTAACTCTTTATTTTAGTCGAAAATCAGAATCGCTGGTCGTATTCCCTTCATCGTGTTTCGAATCTTTCCAATGGTTCATTGAGCTCCTCTAAGGTGTAAAATGAGATCCTGATGAAAATGTCCCTCTTTACAGGCAAAACAGGATAACAGGTAGAATTGGTTGTGAAGGCTTGGAGGTGTGTGAAGGTTATCCACTTATACTTGTACATGCTTTTCATATTCTTTTGAAGTACATGCAATATAAAAGATAAATTATCACAAAGAAGGATGTTATGCCAATGGAGTTGTGAAGTCGGATAGAAAAAATACTGTTAAAGTAGAGAGGGAAGCACCATTATCAAGGGTATGCATGTAATTTCCACTTCTCAAGGCTCTCCTATATATTGGGACAATTTCTCTTATAATTGCAACTAGTAGAAGAATACCCCAAATGCCACAAATTCGCACCGTGGGACACATAAATGCCAAAACTTTCAAAATGTACATTTAAATACCAAAATTGGAGAAAAAATGAACACTTTAGTGCCAATGGCAAGTTATGTTAGATTTTCAATGAGCGATGTAGACTAGTTTTATTGATAAAATAATGCTACATCAGATTTTCAACAAACCTCACTAGAGTTGGCATTTAAATCTCCAATGGAGGGAGGATAAAAGTTGATGATCCTTGTAAAACACCAATAGGTGTATGGGAATCGAGAATTCTAGCCAGCATTTGATTGATTAAATAAGCAGCGGTTAAAATAGCATCACTCCAATATTGAGTTGGGACATGACGGGCAAACATAAGAGACCTAGCGACCTCTAATAAATGTCAGTTCTTTCTTTTAGCAACACCATTTTGTGTTGTGGTATCAACACAACTGGTTTGATGAATAATGCCATGATTAAAGAATATTGTGGAAAGTGACCCTCATTGTACTTGGTACCATTGTCACTACGAAGAATTTTCACAGAAGTGTTGAATTGAGTTTGAACCATTTTGTGAAAAATTTGAAAACAACGAAAAACTTCACTCTTATGTTTTAACAAATAAATCCGAGTTGTATGAGAATAGCAATCTATAAAAGTGACAAACCATTGATGACTAGAAATAAATGTACAATGGAAGAGCCCCTCACATCAGTATGAATCACATGAAAAGGGAAATGACTTTTGTTATTTGAAGATAGATATGTTGAACGAGTTTGCTTAGCCAAAATATAGGTTTCACAAAATAACTCATCTTTATTACAAGCTGAAAGGAGAATAGAAAAAACTTTTTCTAAAGTTCCTAAAGGGAGATGACCTAATTCGTAGTGTCATTGGTGGAGATCTATCAATGTCGAGTTAACTTAATGAGGCACAGAAGACAAAGTCGAAGTAGAAGCCTTACTACCCTCGAGCACATAAAGACCACCATCCAATTTACTACATGCAATCTCCTTCTCCATTACCAGATCTTGAAGAACACAATAAGAACGAAAAAAAAAAATTATGTTGACATCTAATTTTTGATTGATCATTAATAATTTAATGCAAAAAATTTAGGGATTAATTTTAACTCCTAAATAAAAAAAAAATTAGAATTAAATTGCATAGCATATTGTTTTAGGAGCATTTATTATTATTGCATTTACAATGGATCGATGGTAGATAGGCTCAAATTGATAGTTCTAAGCTTTAATTTAATGAGTTGGACTAAGCCCATAGTAAAAGAGAATTTGCCTAGGCTCGTTAAAGAGTGACGAGTTGGAAGAGGAGAATATTCCCAAGAAGATTTGTATTATTCTTCCAATATTTAGGGAATGTGTCGGATGAAATATTGAAAAAAATATTACACGTGGGATACAATAGTTAAATATGTAATATTCAAATTTATTCTGTTTCCTTAAATAACATAACCCTCTCACTTATAAAAAGGGGGCCACACAATTCCATAGGGACACACAAAAAAATATATAGAGAAGGCAGAGAGAAAACGTGAGAGATAGAGAGAGGAGAGTGTGGGCTCCCCATAAAGAGATAGCATATTAGGAAGAGATAGTTTGCAGGTTGTCGCCCTCGAGCATGAGCCCTTGTAGCCACGATTGAGCTTCATTAACTCCACGGTGCAGCACTATTTCTGTGCTGCTATAGTAAATAATGATGTAGTCGATGCCCCCTGACTGCTTGCAAGGTCAATTTGCTCATTCGTGAAATAGGCAAATGAGAAAAAGACAAAAAAAAGGGGTTCAAGTTTTGAAGCTCATAATTTTTGTTTTTGCTTTTTGACCGCCACTTACTAGGACTCTACTGCTCTTTTTGGTTGCCACTTCAAGCATCGTGGGACAACTTGTTGCTCCAATTGACCAACGTGGAGCTGCCGCCGAAATCACCACCATTGAGTAAGCCCACACCGATTCATCACTCGACAATCGAGGTTTGCAAATTGCCAAATTTAGAAGAAAATATTCGAATTAGGTAAAATATAGTCTAATTTATGAATAATTTGTCTCCTTATTTGAAATATCATTGATGTACGAGATTGAAATTCATGATATATTATCTCGTTTGCAATATTGAGTAACCTTTTAAATTAGGAAATTTTTCTAATTTCACATTATGCGTATGATTGTCGATCCGATTTCATGCCCAAAATATGACTCGTAATCGCATGGAAAAATCATCAATTAGATCTCATGCCCGAGATATTATTCGCGATTTTCTGAAAAAATTGGCCAATCCGATCTCAAACTTGAGATACAATTCATCAACTTATTTTTATATTAAATGGACATGGATGGTATCTTACACGATTTGTTGCTGTGCTTGATATGGATGTGATTTCTTTCTATATTTGCTTGATTTGAATTATTTTCTTTTTAAAAAAAATCCAAAAAGATTAGACAATAAACTAGAGTAGATTCTTTTTTAGATAATATTGCATATTATGGGAAAATTTCTTATTCCGAATTTTTAAATAAAAAATACCAAAAAAAACATTAATTTAGGATGTTAAATTTTCTTTGATTGCATGTTTGATTATTGGGCAATTTTAATTTCGAATTTAATAAAAAAAGAAAAAGAAAATATAAAAAAAATCATGCGTATGTCATGTAGAATTAGGTCATCACTTGCGTGTCATCTAGTCATTGCACATTTAAAATTATTTAAATGTGTGCCACATTAGGATAGTTGCATCTAACATTATTCTTGTCATCTCATTAGGTCATATAATTTGTATGTCGCATGTCATTTTAGACATTTTAAACTTTATTAAATAAGAGAAAATCCAAAACTTTGAGTGATTGCATGTTAGTTAGAAATCACTTTTAGGTTGATGTGATTTTCTAACTAATATTGCAGGTGCTTTCGTAGCTTCGAGGCAAGTATCCTTTCCCTGTGCTCGCAATTTATTTATTGCTTTGCTTTATTGATTGTTTGATAATTGTTGTGCACTTGCATAATTACATTGCATATTCGGGAGTAAAGTAAAATCAATCCAAATTGCCTGCAAGTCATTTTTTTTTAAATAAAAGAGAAAATGTACCAAAATGGCGTTAGAGAAATCTAATGTAATCAAGTCTCCAATCGCATAGTCTCTGGTTTGTAGGAGTAAAGTAATTCTCCTGTTACTTTACTTAGATTTCTAATCAACCCACCAAAAATAGATTGATGGCAACTCATAATTGAAAATTATTGGCATGTTAAAATCTTAAACTCTAGGTCACGAATTGATATAGGCTTGGGAGAGCCTAAGCTATGTTTAGGCTTAGTAATCCATTAGCCAAACTTTAGGTGGTGCACCCAAGGTAAAGTCGCGACATATTACTTCACAGTTTCAGTCTTGAGTTAGACTATTAACAGAAAGGAGATTGGTAGAGAATGACAAGATATATAAAATAGAAGACGAGGGGAGAGTGGAGGAACAAGTGATAGACCCCTTTCTAGCAATGGAAGAGAGGGTTTTATCGGCTACTCGAACTTTGTCTTTGTTGGAAATAGGGTGTACTTATGGAAGAGACTAGAAGAACCTATCATGTGATCTGTAATCCCTATATCAATGATCCATGGGTTGGAAACAACTGATGTATTAAACTCCTCAAAGAAACTACTTGAAGTGGCTAGGTTTAAAGCAAAAGGAAAAGGTGAATTGGCAATTGTGAAGGAGGTAGCAGCTGCAAAAGCTTTCAATAGACGTCGACATGCCTAAAGTTCTTCCTTGGATAAATTGATATTAGAGTAGGTGTAGTAGGAATAATTTTAGTATGGTTCACCATTTTTTTTTTATCTTTCTTTGTGCTCTCTTTGCCTCAAAACCCATAGGTTTTCCATAAACGTGCGAGCCCCTAGAGTGCCAAAACTTAGTATAAGGGGACACTTGAGTGCCAAAAGTTTATAAAAGTATACTTAAGTGCCAAAATTGGAGCGAAAATGATAAATTAAGTGCCAACAGTGAGAAAATCTTGTTAAAACGTCGTTTTGGGCGTTGACGTGGTTAAATCAATCCAAAATGACGTCGTTTTAGCATAATTAGATTTTTATATAAATATTAATTATATAATATAAAAAATGAAATTTTAAAAAAAAAAAATGAGCGGCGCGACAACATAGGCGGGTGGGGCTCCTCGTTTGTGGCTGGTCCCCCCATTGCTGGTAGGGCGGTGGCGATGGACGGCGAGGGTTGCCAACACTTAGGCGGGGGTTGACGAGGGTCGGCAGACCTTTGCTAGCCATCGGGAGAGGGTGTTGACCCTCTTCCATATTTGGACGAGGGTTGCCCGCCCTCACCCTTGCCTAGGTGAGGGTCATTGGCTCTCATCCAGAGCCGCTAGACTTTAGGTGATGTTTGACGGTGTTGGGCGAGGGTTGCCAATGCCTACTCGAGGGCCAGCGACCCTTGCTAAAGCCAAGGTGAGGCCGGACGACCCTCGCCTAGATCTAGGAGGGTCGCCACCCTCTCCGGGTGGCTGGTGAGGGTCAGCCAGTCAGCGAGGGTTACCGATCTCTCGCCCAAGTGTCGACGACCCTTGCTGTCCATCGCCGCTGCTCCATTGGAAATGGAGTGGCGACCACAAGCGGGGGAACCCCTCTCGCCTGTTTTGTCGTTGCTTGCTTTTTTTTTTTTTTTTTTTTTTCAATATTATTTAATTAAAATTTATATTAAAAATAAAACTTAGGTCAAAATGGCATTGTTTTGGATGAAGGTAAGTTGACGTGGAATTCTGGCGAGTTATGTTGGCGTTAGAAATTATTAAAAAATAGCCACAAAGGATTTCTGAGAGGGGTTGCCGGAGTTGATATTGAAGTGATCTAATTTTCAAAAAAAGTAATACTTATGCATACTTTTTGTAACTTTTGGCACTTAATATCCCTTCATGCCACATTTGGGCACTTAGGCTGTTCTTTTCCCATTTTCCATGTAACTTCCAGTAGGTAGCCTTAGTATGATAGGGCCTATGACAATGCTCACACTTCACAACCTCTTAAAAGATATCACTACATCGAGCGGATGAATTAGATTTGACAATAGCACCAATACTAGTTTGTAGATCATATCGATCTACAATAAATGGAAGAAGCATTGCTATCCTATGGTTTTCTTCAAATTGAACTAGTGCATAGGACTGTTCCAAAGTAGGGAATGGAGATTGACTAAGGACTTGAACACATAACTGATCATATTCTACATTTATTCCTGCCAAGTAATCATAAAAACTTTGATCTTGTCTACATAGCTTCTATGTGCAGCAATGTCTATATCATTGGTTGGTTGATAATTGGTATGATGATCCAGCTCTTGCCACAAACTTCGAAATCCGCATAATATTGAGATATTGTCATCTCCTTTTGAGTGGTGTCATAAACCCTTTTTTGAAGTTCATACACTTGTGCATCATTCCCAAGTTGATCATAAGTAATCCTTGTAGTCGACCAAACTTGGATCACACTATCAAGAAACAAATATCCTTTTGTAATATGTGGTTGCATAGAATTAAGTAGAAAATACGTTACCAAAGAGTCATTAGAGATCCACTTGTGTTGAGAATTAGCTAGTGTAGTTGGCTTCATAGAAGTGCCATTAATATGCCCTATAACCTCACGGCTTGCAATGGTCAAGAATGCAGATCCAAACCATATCAAATAATTTGTGCCATCAAGCTTCACAAATATCGTAGCAAACATAAAATAATTTGGATGGCTATCCTGTGTAGGTGAAGGGTCCTCAATTGAATCATCATACATTGTGTCTCAAATTTCACCTTGAAAAAGTGTGAATGGAGCAATCAAACCATCGAAACTCGCCTAAAAAGGCCAAAAATTGGATCGAAGTCCTCTTGTAGTCAGCTGAAGTTGTCCTCTGAAATCAGTAAAATCAGATCAAGGGAAGGCAAAAAAGTCGATTTTTTTAAGGTTTGGGAAAAAATCGACAATTCTGATTTTTCTCAAAAAATATATATAAAAATAAAAAAAAAGTGGTCCACCAACTGTAGTACTTTGGTCTTCACACATGAGATAATTTTAGGCTAGCAGCAAGGCAAAAAAAATTCTCAAACAAGAAGATCCAAAAAATCACAGAAGAGGCTAAACCACCTATCACAGATTGCAACAAATCTTTAGTTTATCTTATAGAGGTGAGATTTAGGTAGACACTAGATTAAAAAAACCCCTCATTAGTGCTGCCCTACACTGTGGAAGAAAGCAAAGAAGAAGGTGAGAAGGAACTGCAATGGGAGCAAGTGAAGATGAGAAGAGAGAAGAAGGACTGCACAATGAAAGATAAAACTGAATTGAATGCTCGGGTAGGTTGATTTGACCTCAAGTTATTTATTTATATAAAGCCAAAAGGCCAAAAATTACAATATCATCCTTATTGCCCCCATACATAAAATAATATAAGAAATAGAAAAATATAGCCCTATAAGCAAAATACTCTCAACATCTCTATTCTTTGTTTTTCCTCTCTTTTCTATGATCTGTTTTTCAAGGGTAAAGTCAAAACAGAAGAACCAAAGGTACAAAATTTGAGGGGAGATATGAAGATCCACATATCTGAAGGAATGAGAATAGGATTTTCCAGACATGTTGCTTGGGGAATCCTGAATTTTTCTCTCCTCCTGCGGTGGTTAAGCCATGGTTCTTCAATATCTCTTCTTCTCAAGACAAGCTTCAGCCCGTTTTTACCACTCGGTCGGAGGGTGTCCACGTTGATTTAGTTTTCTTTTAGAAAAAGCCATGTCGGAGTCTAAATTTAATCTAAAAAGCCACCTAAGACGAATTGCCAGAATATGGACTTAAGCAATGAATTTTTTACCAATGTGATGCTTAAGTGATTGCTCGAAAAGTTTTGACATTAAAATGAAATACCCTATAAAAGTTGTGGCAATTTGGTGTCCTTTTCTCATTCTAACCACATTAGGCCCTTGTCAACAACTCCTTTTAAGTTCTCTAATTGCTTCGTCAGATGACAAATCCAGCCCTTACTCTTTGGTTGATGCAAATGCTGATGACGACTCGTTACTATTCAGAACTCCTCTTGTATCCATCGATTATGTACAAGGTGTTTGCGTGCCAAAACCGCAAAGATGCCTCGATGAAACACTTATTAAGATGAATTGCTGACATCTATAGTCTCGAGATAGATTCATGGAGAATAGTCGAGTGTGATGTTCCGCTTCTGTTGCGTATAGAGCTGAGCATCTTTAAAACATGGTCTCGATTGTGCCGATGAAGGCTGATATTGGAGTCACAAATCAATAGTCTCATTCAATGTCACCTATGAGGCGTTCAACAAGAGGTCGCTGCCAGGAAACCCAGTGAGTGGAGTCACTATCGAGGGGAGAATTGCCAAAAAAAGTTCTAAACCTATTACAGTTGTACCAATTTAGTTCTAAACATTTTTTTTTATCGATTCAGTCATAAACCTTTTGCGATTGTGCCAATTTAGTCCATCCGGCCAAATTTGACTAGCCGGACCTGACGTGGAACGCCGGCCGATGCCGGCAACAATATTTTAATAATATATTATTATTTTTTTTGACTTTTTTTATTTTTTCATTTTTCATTTTTTATTTTTTTTTATTTTTGTCTCTTCCTCCCCTCCCCCATCGGCGGCAATGGCCGGCCAGCTTCGACAAGGCTGTTGGCCACTGTGCGAGGGCCGCGAAGCCCTCGCCGGTGACCTCGCCTAGACACGGGGGCTATCGGCGAGGGTCGTGGCCCCAACGACCCTCGTTGGCGGCCTCGCCCGCACTGGGGAGGCCTAGGGGCCGCGGCGAGGCTGGCCTTGCCCAGGTCTGGGCGAGGCTGCCGAGGCCCGTGACCCTTGCCGACGACCTCACCCAAACCCGGGCGAGGCGGGGGGCGGTGGCGAGGCCGGCCTCGCCATGGCTTGGCTATGGGCGAAGGCAACCTCGCCCGAGGCTAGCGAGGCCATGGTAGGCCTGGGCGAAGGTCGCCATGGCCTTGCCAGCCGCGGGCAAGGCCACCTTCGCCCGTGGCCGGCCATGGCGAGGTCACCTTCGCTTGCGGCCAGGCCATGGTGAGGCCGCCTCGCCCTGGTCTGGGCGAGGCCGTCGGCGAGGGTGGCCGTTTTGACGGGGGCCGTGACCTTCACTGGCCGCCGGCGAGGGCTTCGTGGCCCTTGCATAGTGGCCGGCTACCATCCACCGACCGAGGGGGAGGGGAGGAAGAGACAAAAAAAAAAAAGAAAATAAAATAAAAACAAAAAAAACAATAAAAAATCAAAAAATATTATTAAAATATTGTCGCTGGCCCCGGCCGGCGTCCACGTTAGCTCCAGCCGGATGGACTAAATTTGCACAATCGCAAAAGGTTTATGACTGAATTGATAAAAAAAAAAGTTTATGACTCAATTGGCATAACCGCAATATGTTTAGGACTTTTTTGACAATTCTCCCTACCATCGAGCATAAAGTTGCGTTTCTTGCAAGGTTGAAGGACTTTTGGCTCTGTTGACTATCCATGTCAAGCAAAGTGTTCCATGGAATCACATATATAATGGTTGGGCTATGAGAGACTTTGGTGTTCCCAGGCCTTGGGCTAAGCTGTAGGCCTTTGAGCTGAGAAATGAAGCAAAGTTTCATGGCTGCATGAGGAACGGTGAGCTTCTGTTTGCTACCTTCGATCCAAACCTAATTTTGTGGACCCCTAGTCCTGGAACATCTTGAAAGCTTCAGTAGTTGGGGGCATTTTATTTAGTCAATGTGGTGGAGAGCCTGGTTTCTCCAAGGGACAAATGCATTGCTGCTTTTGCTAGAATAGGCAGCTGAAAAAGAAGTGGGGAAGTCTGAAATTGCCAGCCTAGTGCTTTTTGTTTCTCTGTTTTTTCTTTGCTCGTAGTCTCTTCATTCCAACGAAAACCCCTTTTTTTTTCCCTGACAAAAATATATGACGACCCAGAACCAAGTTTCTATAAGGAAACAAACAAACCCAACTTGACAACAACATTAAGCCTGACAGAACTGGGGACCTTACATCAAATTTCGATAAAGAGTGCCCCAAAGGCGCTTGTAATTTATTGTGCTTCGGAAATGTAGACACTCCAATTTGAGGTATGCGACATTTTTGAAACGTGTTTTCTCTTTTTTCCTGTTGTCCTAGAACTAACGGACATTGCTCAATGATGCTCCAACAAGTACCTCATCCTTATTCCTCACGGGTCCAATAGATCGCTCGTGATAAATCTCAATTTTAGCCTAACTCTAGTCCATAAGAATGTGGGAAAATTATCAAAAAATTCATAAACTTATTGCAATTATATCAATTCAGTCATAAACCCCCCATTTTTTATGCCAATTCAGTCCATTCAATTAATTTTGGCTAGCCGGCACTGATGTGGACGTCTGCTATAGACAATTTTTAATAATATATATAATTTTTGTTATTTTTCCTTCTCCTTTTGCTTTTTCCCCCACAATGGCCAATGAAGCTCTTGCTGACTATCGGCGAAAAGGGCCTCGCTAGTTGAGGGTGAAGGCTTCCCAGCCCTTGTGCAATGGCCAACGAGCCTCATGAGACCCTCATTGGCCACTATGGGGGAAAAAGGAAAGGGGGGAGAAGAGAAAAAAGAAAAATAAAAAGAAAATAATTGAAAAATAAAAAAATTAATAATTTTTTTTAAAAAATAAAATAAAATGTTATTAAAAATTGTTCACGTTAGCATTGACTGGATGGTTATGCCTCAGCCGCCATCCACGTCACGCAGGTCAACCAAAATTGGTTGGATAGACTAAATTAGTATAATTGCAAAATGTTTAGAATTGAATTAGTAAAAATATATTTATGATTGAATTAACATAATTACAATAATTTTATAACTTTTTTGGTAATTCTCCCGTAAGAATGCTTTGACATGTAACCCATCAATGCTCTTTTGATACAATAGCTATGCAAATGATTGGACGACCCAGTTCCAACCTTGATTTTTGTCATTACTAATTGTTCACTTTATGTGAGAAGAGAAACTGGGAATCATTGCTAGAGAAGAGGCAAACTTATTATTGAGGAAATCAAATCTTGCAAACTAATTATACAGCTGAAGACTTACTCTGTGACTGTTCCTGCAAGCATGAAAGCCTTGTAGGTGACAGTTCTGACCTTATTAGGCCCTCCCCAAGAACTCTCGAGCTCTTTAATCACTTCTTCAGATAATAGATCCACCCCTTGCTCCTTGGCTGAGGCAAATCCTGATGATGATTTTAAAAACTTCAAGTACCCTTCGAACAGGAGCTCCTTTGGAATGTCTAGTTGCAATGGTTCTCCCTCATGGCCTAAACCCACACTCTCAAAAGGAAAGGGAAGACTTCTATATCCATCAAATGCGTACTTGGTATTCGCGTGCCAAAAGGGCAAAGATTTTTCGTGGAGACGCTTACTTATGGTGTTGAATTCGGGACTAACAATCATGTTATTATAAGTCCAAACAGCTAATATGCCTCCTGGCTTACGTAGAAGGCGTTTGGCCAGCTTGTAAAACTTTGGAAGGTCAAACCAGTGCACTGCGATAGCAACGGTGATAAGATCAACACGATTTTCGCCCCCCATCAAGGCCACCATTTCATCCTCTGACATGGATTCTGGAGTGTGCACGTAGCGAACTCGAGGATGTGGCATTGCGAAACTTAGTTGAGCTTCGCTTATGTCGGTTGCTATCACTTGCTCGTAATGCTCGGCGACCTGGTAGAATTATGTCAACACATATTTGTGGTCAGTAAAAGGAAAGATTTTAATTGACGAGCGAAGGAAATTTTCCTCTGGAGAATCACGTCACTGTTATAATTTGATCTAACATATTGTTGTTCAAAAATCGCGTAGGGAGAGAGAGACTAACGCCAAGAGCAGCTTGACCATTTCCAGTGCCGACATCCCAAGCTAGAGAGTGATGAGAGGTGCGGGCGGCAAGCATCGAGTACCACTCACCTGGATAAGTTGGTCTCGCCTGCAGGTAGGTCTCTGCCTGCTTATCAAACTGACCTGCCATGTCTATGCAACTTCTGATATTCAGGTCACTCTGTTTCCAAGGGTCCCTAGTGTTTATGGTGATATATAAAGAGAGAGAGGCCGTTGGAAATTGTAAACCATTTTCCGAATTCTCTAGATTTTCAAGAGTGGTTAACTGACTTAATCATTAAGAAAACAAGGAGTGTCCATTTTGAAGAGGAAGACTTGAAGTCAAAAACGAAGGCTGCTTAGTCATGCAAAACAAAGAGTCAAGCACGTGGGCAACGACTAGAACCGAGAAACTTCCGCCTGGAAATATGCAGTCAAGTCTGTGCAACAGAAGAAGAAGCCAAGTTGAAGAAGCAAATGTCTAGCTTTCTTTGGTGATGGAGTCCTTCTAGAAGAAGAATTAGAATCATTCATGTAAGAGGTGTGGGGAGATAGCTTATAATACATATCCTATCCACCTCCAACTCTTCCTATATTCCTTGAACTTTCCGACGTTGTCCCATGTCCATCCACTCTATCCTCTAACAAATATCACTTACACACATACCTGAACATCACTTATACAAACTATTATTCATATCAAAATCATGCTTCCACATAGTCAAATTTTTAATAGAGACATTTCACCTTCCAAATTCATTGGAATCAATTTAATGATTGAACACCATTTTTTCTAAGCAACAACGCAATTTATGACTTCTGAGCGTTGGAGATGAACTTGACTAAGAACAGTCTCATCGCTCCATGTGGAATTAGACCTTTGCTTTCTTGTCGAGCTAGAAGATTTTCTTGCCTCACACGAATATCATTATCTGTGCATGAGTAAAATCTTTTCTCCATGAGGACATGGATTCTGTGTCCATCAGAGAACAGTTTCACAATCAAGAGAATATTGAATATTTTGGGAGAGGACACCAAATTCATGCTTTTGACTTTATATTGGTATAGATAGATAATGTTTAGGACCCTAATCCAACCAAACACAAGCAGATCCTATTCTCCAGTAAACTCGTTAATTTCCTTCGTTAAGCCTGGAAAATGGGCCCTCAGTCCCTCCCGGGTCCAACACGAAAGTACCCAGTTAGAGTGGTATACATCAGGAATTGCACCGTGAGAAGGCCCATTATGAATATTTACTTGGATTTTATCTGTTAGGGCCGTAACGGGACAAAATTGATAAGTGAGGTTGTCTCTCTACTTAAAATTTGTGGCTAAAGAATGAATAGCTAGTTCCTAAATTCACTCAAGAACTAGACCACTGGCTAGGTTCCCAAGTGGATATAGTTCACAAACTTGGAACTGGCCATCCTGGAACCAATCACCCATTGTATTTATATGAAATAGAAAGAAGCAAAAAGCTTTACATAATATCTTTTTGAGATTAAATTTTTGAATTTACTTCAATTTAACATTATTATCGTTACTTAAGAGTGATTTTTCAGGTTCATTTTAAATATTATTATCTACTATTTTTTCATGATATTCTGACAAAAAAAAGTACTTCTATTTGATATTATTTATTCATGTTCATGAAAGTATATTGTCTTCCATTTTATCAATTGGGACACATGCTGCCAAATTACATATACACATACTGAGTTAGGCTTCCTTTTTACTACATTTTACAAGGTAAAAACTATTAAGATAAGACTCTAATAGATTTCAATAAGTGCTTCTAATAAAAGAATAAGAAAAGAAAAGCCAAAATTGTAAAAAGCGATTGCGCCTTGCGGCCAGTTTCACTGAGAACAATAACTTCAAGTCGCTGAAGAGTGAAGAACCATCTCACTCGTAAGTCTCATGTTTACTTGATCGCTGAATTCACCCAATTCACTCTCGAGGTTTAAACCGTGAGCTCATCTGCGACGCTTCCCCACAACGTTGTCGCCCAAATACTGAAGCAATTGCTGGTGAAATCGCGATTGAGGTTCAAGTGCATGTATTGATCATGGCTTTCAATGATCCACGACCCTTAGTTTCGTGGTCCTGCTCTTGGATCGATCCACTTCCGACGCCACCAATTGGTACGTTGGTTAGTTGGAGAATTTGCTGCAATCTAAGGAAATATTTTGCTCCGTTTTCCTATTTAAGCATGTTGCGAACTCGGTATTTCGAAAGGATGAGAATGCATATTATTACCCTTTGTCTTTAGGAAACAAGATAATGACCTACCAATTTGAAAATGAAATCTGATTTGGAATCAAAACTACAATGCATAATAGCTAATAGCATAATCACAATCATTCGATCACAAGTCAAGGATGAGCTAATTCATTTTCAGCCATATTTAAAGAAGTATTAGGAAGCTCGAAGATTGATAATCTACTTACCAGGATAGCTCTTAGCAACCTGTTATGGCAATGGAGAGCAAGTTTAGTACATTCGAGTGGGGTGAAAATGTTTTGTCCTAGATTTCTATCCAAATTGGCACCAACTTCAGTTGACAACCTGCCTATTGAGAACTCTAGCGGATTCATTGCCTGATTTGAGGAACTTAATCATTCCAAATGGCAAAAGTTAATATTAATATGATGATATGGCGGTCGTCGTGTATTGCAATCCATTGCAGAAATTGCTGTCACGGGAACTCAGGGCAACTTTAGGTTTCTTGCCCTGGTCGTCATGGTTGAAGACTATGTGAGTCCCCGGTGTGATATTTCAGAAATGGCCATCAGAGGTCTTTTCTGGGCCTTCAAGAAGGACTCAGAGGGCCGCGAGATAGAGATTGATGAATAGATTAACTTTCCCTTGAATTCTAACATCGGTACATTCTCTCATGACATTAAGGTATCTTTCCCTCTGAACCCCAATATATAAGAAGAGATGTCCAGGATTACAAAATTGAACTTGATGGACAACACAAAGACTAAGTACGATGAGCAACAGTGAATCCTCTCCTAGGAGATCAGAACCGTCAGATCTCACAAAATTACTCCTAATCTAATTGGAATCAAGCTTGGTTTCAAATATTTTTGCCTCGATTTACCTTTATCCATTAATGATGAGGCTGAACAAGAACCTCCCTCATGAGATGGTCCTTGAAATTCTCAAGAGACTGCCCGTGAAGCCTCTCATGAGATTCAAATGTGTCTCGAAATTGTGGCGTTACACAATCGAAGATCTTGACTTTGTGGCCATGCATTTGAAGCACTTGGCTCTCAGTGTTGCAAATTGATATGATTTTCTCATGGAGTAGCACTTTTCTCGCAATCAGATGAGCTATTTGTATCCAGATAACTCTCTTACTGTAGCTTCTCAATTGGAAATCGAAGTTCCATTCATTAGCCCTAGGGGCAATTATAGTGTCGTGGGTTCGTGCAATGGATTGATCTGTATTGTTGATGCTAATGCTGAAGATTGCAGTCATAGAATATTTCTGTGGAATTGACCCACTAGAAAGTACAAAGCAATTTTGAGTTCGCGTTTAGATTTTCTTGACATGTACGTTGCTTGTATGGTTCTAGAATTTGAATATAGTGATGGTATTAAGGTTGTTAGGATTACTTATTTTCCTCATAAATATGGAGGATACTTGGGCAGACTAGAACCAAAAGTCAATCTTTATAGCCTTTGTACTGATATGTGGCAGATGTCGAATTCGATGTCGCATGCAAGCTGAGCAACCACCCAATAGTCTCTTTCAATGGAAATTTACATTGGATCTCGATTGACGTCGATGAAGACCTTGCTGTTGTTATGGATCGATAATCACATTTGGGGTAGCAGACGAGGTATTCAATGAATTGCCGCTACCAGAGTGCTGTTTTGTTGGCATCATGTTGTACCGTGCTTATTTGGCAGTGTTGAACACCTCGCTGGTCTCGCTACCCGAGAGGGTCACCGCCAGCCATAATGACAAAAAAAAAGGAAAACGAAAAAAGAATAGAAAAGAATTAAAAATTTAGAGAATTTAAAAGAAATTGAGGAATTAAAAAAGTTAGTGCCAGCCATGTCACATAAGATGGCCGGTGTTTATGTTAATGATTTCCTATTATAAACAATCGGAAGAATTACATTGACAAATCGTCAAAATATTTACAATTCAATTAGTTAAATTAAGAAGTTTGAAATATAAATGACATCAATATAATAGGTTTAAGATTCTTTTGCTAATTTCCACTTTCCAGCCATCATAATCTTGAATTTGACGCAACATCACGAATTGCCAATCCTATCATTTTGGAGTGGTCGGCTATCATTAATTAAAATATAACAAAGAAATACTTGCCTTTCATATTAGTTACCATTCTTGAGAAGCAAAACCCAAGGGAATAATTGTGTGAAGCGAAGATAAATATTATCTATGCTGTTCTATAAAGCATACTTTTATGAAAATAACCTCACCAAACTTCATTAAACAAGAGTGGTGAGATATCATTGTTGGTTTAGTACTAAAATTAACTGAAAATTCTTCCGACTCTTCTTAAGTGATTAGAGTTTACTCATAATTGGTGCAATCATGAGTAAATACCTTTTCTTTTTCAAGTCCACATGCAGATATTGTTTTCCTATCAAAATGGATTGGCCGCTATAAACAATGTCAAAGATAATATTAGCCTGCCTATTAGAATTCTCGAAAAGGGGGATAACAATTGACACTCTTAAAATTCAAAAAGACTGATAAAAAAGCATGTGTTTAATCTCGTTGTTTATAAGAGATTGCTCAAAGGCCAAGTTGACAATTTTGACGGGACAGAGAAAATTCTTAATCGATAATCGACCAAAACAAACCGCAGAAAATCAAATTACAGGTAAAGGTATTTTAATCTAATTTTAATCTAGTTATAGCTCCTGGTTCAAGTCACTCTTTAAGTGTTTGAAGTCCTTATCGGTTTAAAAAACTTAATTGGATTGCCATCGGTGTTGATTTCTTTGGCCATGCTTATCATGTATCAAAATATATCAAAATGGGACTCTTTCTCACTAAATAAATTGATTTTTATTGTTCACAAGAAAGGGTCTACTAAAATAGATAAGTTCCAAAAGGGTTGAGGCCTAGTTCAAGCTTGATTTTTCTATTAAAAGTCGCTCATAAAATAATTTTAATTGATTGATTTTTTTTATTCCAAAATGGCTAAGGTTTATTTCTTTGTATCCCTTCTTACTAGCTATCCTTTAAACCAACCATAGATATATCTCCATCTAGCAATTAATTAAAGTGACTATTACTTGCTTGTAGATAAATTAGAATTTTCCCAAATAGTTTATGGATTTAGATTTCAAGAGATAGTAAGCATATGGAGATATTACGAATTTCAATGTGTTGCATTGGTCTTGATAAAAAGTCAACGAGAACAAATCACAAATCGTGGAAAAGATACTCAGAAGAAGACGAAGAAGAGGAGTTGCAAGAACTAAAGGAAATACCAAAACAAAAGGATGTATATGTGTTATATGAATTACAAGAAGATAACTAAAACTAAACATGAAAGGCACGAAAAATTAATGGTGATCAAAAGCGATCGCCGAGCTCTTAGTACGCCCAAAATTTCATGTAGTTTTTCATGCATCAGAACTAAAAGTAAACGAAAATATTGAAATTACCTAAAACCTAATCATCCCAAAATTTCAACAAAAACCATAGAAACAAGTCAAATCATTAACCTAATTATTCCTAAAATAGTTTGCAAATCAATGTGGATGGGAGAACTTTCCCCCCTTCTCCTCGATTTTATGCTCCTTTCCTTTCGATGGTGTTGCTTTGTTGATCGAATTTGGCTTCTTGGACAAGCCAAAAAATTCCTCAGGCGTTCTTGTGGAGTAGGAAAATTTAGAGCCATCGTCCCGACTATAAACCTCCTTGATTATCTGGAGAGCGGTCTTTCCACTAAAAAGCTTGTAAGTATTCTCTCCGCTGTCTTCATCTCTTGGTCGATTCATGAGTGCAGCCGGCGACAGTGTGGAACGATTTTGTTGTTGTAGCACTGCCGTGTTGGAGGAGTCGGATTGCGTTGGGAAGATGCCTTTAGATTGCACTTTGTTCGGAGACATGACTTGTTGCGACGAACAATAAAATCGATGGAACAGAAAAACAAGTCTGACAAGAGAACGGCGCTTCTCAAGGAACTCCAATGTAGCTTGCGGAAGATACTTATATATAAGAACCCACGTTGACCAAGTCATGGTCAAACTCAAAGTCCATAGTGTAGTTTCCAATTTCAACCAAACACTTCAATGCACAGTAGGAAAGTCGATATTATATCCGCTTCTTGATCCCGATGCCACGTTTGCAATCACAGAAATAAATTTCCTAATTTGCATTACTCGATTTTGGTTGGCCATAAAATACTCAATTCAGAATGTTCACACCTTCACAAATAACAATTAATCTTGGGTGTCCATTAAAGGAAAAACAGTTCTATGGTTATTAAAGGAAGACCTTCCTAATTTGCTTATTGAGGGCCAATTTCTTATAAAAACAGTTCTTTAGTTACTTCCTTTATATCAAGAAAGCTAGCAAAATATATCTTTGAATCAATGAAGAGAAAAATCGAGTATCCAGTGAAGGAGCCGTTTAAGTGTACAAATCTCTGAGCCTTTAAGATTCTCTAGAGTTATAGAATTTTGTCATTGTCTCATCAAATATTTCCTTTTAGATTATGTTTCTCTAGTGTTGGGATAAGTATCTACATTTTAAGATAGCTTTTAAAGATATGGACTTATCCACACAATTAATTTGGATGGCCTAGGATGAGTTTGCCTTAATCCTAATCTTTTTTACCTTATATTTTCTTTCTGTTTCCGGTTTTCCAGAACAGCCCTCCTTCTAGCACCTGTAAAACACATCAAATTAGTGTTAAAGGGGCGGCGGTGATGGGCACCAGCCACGGTCGGTTTGTCATCGCGGCCCTATTGTCATCATCAACCCTCGCATGAGCTGTTGCACGACTCGCGACCATGCCCAGCCCCATCATAGACCCTCCTCTTCTCTCCCACTCTCTCCCCCTCCCCTTCCAAAAGTGGCTCGATCGAGCAAGGTAGTCGCCAGGTCGAAGACGCCATGTTAAAAAATCCAGCCAAAATAGTTAAGACTATTTGATGGCATCAGGCGCAATGAAACCCACTGACCAAGATGTGGAATTGCACTTTTAACAAAAGGAGCGCCCTAACTTTGAAGTTGCTCCCAAATTTTTAGCCTTTAGGACAAATTTAACCGTTAAAGTTACACCCTAATCTCAATTAATTAAATTCTAGCGCAATTTATTAGCATAGGCATTGGAAGAGTTTAGTGTTAGATACAGCAACATATAAAACCAACAAAGTATTATAAATAGAGCATATTTCCCTATCAATACCATCAAGTGATTTTGACGCCGCAAGTTTCTGAACTCTTTTTCATTGTCTAAAAAAGCATTGCCTGATTTGATAGTTTAAGAATTGCACCAGAGCACTTTTTAACAAACTCTTACGTTATGACATAAATTCATTAAATTTTCAACACGAACACCACTTTTGACGACTATAAATTGGGTTCACAAAGCTAGTGTTTAGATTGGTAAGAAAAAGGCCGGTGCTTTCAATTATTTAGCTTTTAAAAATAGTAGCAAGAAAATTATTATATAAAGAAAAATACTCATTATACATGATAGTGTAAACAAATCTCACATATTTAATATGATAACTTGCATATAAACTCCTTGAAAGATTACTAAATTTAATAACATGGTCTTGACATTCAACTTATCATATCGTGCGATTACATTAATAAGATTCTATGGATAAGGGGCCTATCGTCATCGCAACAGTATCTTTTCAAGCTATTGTATTGATGAATCATACATTCTTAGAAAAGATGTCATAATTGTGATAATAACAATAGTAACAGTCTAATTGAATCTAATATATCACACCAAAACTGCCTTTGAGTGCATACAATGTGGAAGTTCATGGATAAACAGTCTTTTCTTCCTAGAGAAGTTTGATAAAAAAAAAATTGATACCTTCGTTTGAGTATAAATATTTAAACAACTATCGTATAACATGGATATTGTGACAGGCACTGGGGGAGAATTTTTTTTCATATTCAAAGATTCTCCATTGATAAAAACTATTTTCTTCCTAGAGAAGTTTAATAAGAAACTTTTGAAATCATAATTTAAATATAAATATCTAAAGCTATTTTGTTATATATGTGTGTATTTCAAATTGTCATTTAAAGGTAAAAGGGCAACGCATGAGTCTAATCCTTTTCAAATAAAATTTTAAAGACTTATCTAACAAAAGTAAAAGCCTATGAGAACAAGTTTTGATATCTCAATTTAAAGATAAATATTTGGCTTTGCTATAATTTCTTTATAGGTACCATATCGACAATGTCTAATAGTTACAAGGTAGAGAAATATTTCAAGGCAAAAAGCACTAAAACCGAGGTTAATTGTGATCAAATTAAGAGTAATTTTTTAAGATCTGAATGTTTTGATCTCTAGGAAAAGGACTAAACCTCGTTCATCTTGCTTAGTCTCTGTGATGTCTATCGAGTTCACTTTTGGAACCCTAGACTTCTTATGTAGTGGTCTTTAGAGGGAAAGAAATCTCAATAGCATAAGAGAATTTAGTGATGTTATAATAATAGAGAAACCAAATCTATTTATTTATCTCTGTCTCATGGGCACGTGAGCCTAGCTTGAAAGCCACACAAAAACCTTCGACGGCCATTTTTTGATCAATCCCGCTTGCAGCCTATATCCTACTAATCTTTTTGTTTTTTAATCTATATAATTTATTCACTAAAAGTCATTTACATTTAAACTCAAATCGATGTTTTGGATAAAACCAAGTGTAATTTTTGTGCTTGAATTTTTAAAGGTTACCTTTTAATGAAAGGTGACATTCACAAGTTAACATATTAAATCCAAAGCAAAATGAAAAGAAACTCATGTCTTTTTCATCGGGGCTTATATTTCACATTAATAGTTTGTAGTTGAATTAAGTTTTTATTTCAAATTAAAATGTCTAGTTTGAGTTGAAATGTAGTCCAAACTGAACCATGATAATGCCTGATACAATTAAGCATTAGGAAATTTGATTTTTGTCTTAATTTGTTTTTATTATTCCCGTCATTATATTATTTATATAATTTTAAGCATACCATATATCCTTTTCAAACTAGATATAGTCTTCAAATCGATGTTATGTGAAAAATCGATCAATCTAAGGACATGCTCCACAGAAGCAGCAGCTTGACCATGAAGCAGATTGTTTCTTGCCTTCCACCTAAACTGTGGGTTGGCATTCGCAGGAAACTTCAACATCACTTTCTGATGTTCTTTTCCATTCCCCGTTTTTGCTAGAGCGAGGCGAACTCGCATTGCCAATCACAAGAATTCCAATTAATAAAGAAGAGCTCCAGCACCAAGCAGCAGACTTTAGGACCACATTCCCATATGGCTTGACATGCAAAATCATCAATATACCATGAGATGAAGTGAGAATTCCAACCCCAAAGCATTTGGGGGAAAAGAGTGTATCATGATAGTAAAATCTCCAATGTTCCTTAATCCTTACTAGGTATGCATTGCAAGTGCTACCACAAAGTCTTGAGATAGGACACAAAATATGATAATATGTAGTTGCAATAGTTGCAATGCTCAAGTATCAAGATGAGTGATTCAAGCCGTGAATAATCTAGTCAAATAGAAGCTGAAAAATGCTTATGGTGGCATTGCATCGAACACATACATGCCTAGCATTCAAAAAGTTCCATCATTTTCTTCCGCATAGTCTAAAATCTGCCGGTGCCGACAATGCTGAAGTTGTAGATGCATACTTTCACTCATACAAAGAACGCACTTCATTAGTCTAAAGAAAAAATAAATTGAAAGTGAAAATCCATTCAAAAGATTGCAAAAAGTACCAAAAGCAAATGGACACCACCTCACTCCTTCTCCTCATCATTTTGTGGCCGGAGCGCATACTAATAAAACCATTTCTTCTCAATTCAGATGTAACTATCAACTTTTCAGCAGGCAGAATCAATCTTTATCAATAAATGTAGCAGCAACCGGGTCATTTCTAAAGTGAAAAGAGGCTCTCCACAACAGGGACCAATTCGCTATTCGCCGACAATGGAAGATTTGAGAATTGTCCCGTGATTGGATTCCAAGAAACTCGTTTCTCAAAATTTATATCAATAAGAAGCTCGCCATTCCATGGGAAGCCATCAAATGCTAATGCCTGTCCACTAACCTCAAAAGTATACAGCTTAGTCCAAGACTCAGGCACGCCGTAGTCTCTCATAACCCAAACAGAACAAACGGAATTCAAATCAGAATGCCCAGCTTCCTTCCCAACGCTAATGAACACAGCCAACAAGTCATTCAATACTGCCACAGAAAATTCTAAATGGGTACTGTCTATGTCAAGATCGTCAAGCATCTCCTCCGGCAGAACCATTTCATCAAACACCTCACCTGTGACATCGAACGAGGCTATTGATCCGAATCCAAGCCGCTTTCGATTGGTAGCATACCAGTGCAGATTCCCATTCAAGAAGACCGCCCTTTTGCCGAGGCGGATAGCAGGAACCTCACATTCCAAAGTTCTCCAGGAATCCGTACCGAGTGAATAAATCTCCACTCGAGGCTTTCCGTTGCGTAAGCAGAAAGGGTGTAAATCCGGAAAAAGGAAAATGCTCACAACATTATAGTCGTTAGACTTAGCGTCGAAGTAAAACCCTTGAACTACACGAGCACCCTCCATGGAAAGATTTTGCTGCTTCGGACCGGGCAGTCGAACCGCCCTATGCTTTCTGGTGAACAAATTCCACACATACATCATCTGACCATAGCCATTGCTGGAAATTTCTGAGACGCAGATCAAGCCATCACACGAACCAACAACTGCGTAACAGTTGGGATGAGGAGTGACGAAGGGAATTTCGATTTGCGACTGGAAAGGCAGGGTCAGAGACCCATTGGAGAACAGAGAGCACGTGTTCTGGACAGGATCGAGATCATCGCCGAAGTCTAGACACACGAGATACCGATTGGAGGGGTCAAGAGCGGAGTGGTTCGAGTGGAGGGCCACGAAGCGAGGGTCGTCGATGGTGGAACGCCATGACTGGCAAACGCACCTGAATTGGAGGAGCGATCTCGCCGGCAACCGCTTCAGGATCTCGACGGCCACGTCGTGAGGGAGCTTTGGGCCGCCGCCGCCGCCGTTGCCGTCGTCGTCGGAGGAACTCATGATGGTTTTAGGTGTTGAGAAGAAGAGCGAAGCAGAGAGCTGGAAAGAACTTGCTGCAGTCCTGGCCCCCTCTAACCTCTCTCTGTTTGCCACGTGACATAGCACGATTTTGTCACGTGACATTTCTTTGCCTTTTTCTTTTATATACATACACCTCCACCAGCATTAGCCGTACTAGCCCCGGATGTCTTCCTCACAGCATAGGTAGCCGATGCATGTAGCCCATGCATCGATGACCAATTCACATATAAAAAGATTACTGGTTTTTATCATTTCTCAAAACTTGAATATTATTATTCCGCTTATATATTTTGTAATAGAAGCAGTAAGTAGAGAGTATAAATCATATCAAAAGACTTAAAAAAAAAAACCGTAAGAGACAATTGACGGTAGGGGCAAATACCATTTTCAAGCCCAACCGATCCAACTGCACATTTCAAGTCTTTTGGAGTTGGGCTTCATTCTAGATCGAGTAAAAAGGAAATAGGAAAAAGTTGAGTATCTTCATAAAATCCATTAAGAAAAACATAAAAAGTAAAACAATCCCATCGCTTTCTTTAGTAACTACGCACTTCGCATGCTTCATTTGTGTGATAGGATGGGCCTAGTTAATTACATATCTCTTTCAAGATGTAGAGGTAGGTGTTTGGACTCAACTTTGGAAATTTGGGCATTCTTGGTTAGATAACTATATTAATAATAATAGTAGTAAAACACAATTAAACTTCATCCTCTTCCTTTAATAATCAGAAATATGTTAATCACACATAACAATCTCATTTCATACATGTGTAAAGCATGTGTTTGTTTCTTGTTTAAATTTTCATATATATAACTCCTAATTGTCTCAACTTTTGAATGTGCATGTAGTCTTTGAACATGTATTACTCTATTATAAAGTAAAGACAAAATAAAGGTAAAAGTGGTCAAATATAAAGGATGAAAGGGTAAAGGAAAGAAATTAACTACTTACTTTCCATCAAGAAACAACAATCAATAAAATTCCTTGATTGTCCTCATGGTATAATGACTAACCTCGTAATTAACGCAAGAAAATTTAGAATGCTCATTTCAATTTCTTTTACTTTTTAGTTATTAAAGAAGGCAAAATTTTCATTTATTAATTGCATTATGGAAAGTGGTGAAAAGATCCATGTTTGAGGACTTGTGACAGAGATATCTTTAGCAATTAATGGTGCCTTCTTTGCAGATCATTAATCAATAAACCCTTTCTGTGATAACTCGGCCCGTTGAATCCTTTTCCGATAATTTCGGGCTTATCGATAAATGAAGGAGTGTCAAGAATTCACGGCATTTGCGTTTTGGAAAGTGGTGAAAAGATCCTTTTCCAATACACGTTACATTTGGGTTATCACAGAATATGGCGTGCCCAAGTCCTGGACTAAGCTGCACACCTTAGATCTTGACGAAGGAGTGTCAAGAATTCACGGCTTAACGAGGAGTGGCAAACTTCTTATGGAGACATGCCAACATGAGCTAATTTTGTGGAATCCGAGCGTGGGACTAACCCGATTCCTTTGGACATTGGGGGCGTTTGATTTAGTGACACTGGTGGAAAGTCTGGCTTCCCCATAGGGACAGAATTAGTTGTTGCTTTGCTATCGTGGGCGAGAATTTGAGATGTCTCAGTTTAATTCATACCAATTAATAAAGAAGGATAACAGCTATGGTACTCTTATTAACTGGTGACTTCTGCATCTGTACAAGTCATACTCATAACCGTTTGAGATGTATGTACTCTTAAGAATGTGCTTGGAATGCAAGCATAATAAGGTGCATCGACAATATGCAGCATCTTCTATGTTTATGTAATACTTGAAGTATGCATTTGCTTTGGTTCAATTTCATCAATGACAAGCATCATAATTCATGTTTTCTCCGGTAGCTATTCAGACCACCAGATTACCCCATTTCCGACCGTAGTAACCGTGATATGCTACTTAGGGTTATACGTAGAAAGAGAAAAGCCAAGTGTTTATTGCCAAAGAAGCTAATTCTTGAGCAGTAAACATTCTGCCGAAGGTTTCTCCTCTGTTACTCCTGCAAGAATGACAACCTTGTTGTGATAATTTGATCAGGAAAAAGCATACTATTGGTATTATAACTTTTGTATGTCGCTCTCTTTAGCACTAAAACTTCTTGAACGATCACTCAAGTACCCCTGGGGAAAAGATTGGTCACTTTAGTGACATCACCAATTTGTGTTTCAGGAAAAATTAATATGGCATTAATTTATTATAATTTGGCTGATGTGTGTCAGTGACACGCCAAAAATTAATCAGCAAAAACCATAAGAAACGAGTTATTTTGGCCCTATGGATGCAAAACTATATAATATATACAATTAGGGTTGATCCGGATTGGACCAATCCAAAACTCCTAGAACCGATAACTAACCCGAATAGTGTCGGTCCAGAGATCCCAAGACAAAGGACCAATCCAGTCCTCTTAGGCATGGGACCAAGACCAATAGAGTTGGGCCGATCCAAGGTTGACTCTGGATCAATGCTCACCCTTATCTAGTTTGTGACTTTCTATAGGCAAGTTTTTGGATGCAGGAGTGTGGGGTAGTATCAACAAACCTTGACCTTCTTCTAAGAGTTAAGGCTTTGTATTTTGTTCCTTTTGGTACTTATATTAATACTTGGAAGAGGTTGCTAATGGGAAAAATTGTTTATGTAAATTATTAGAACTTGCTAATTACGTTTCTCGTGCGCTATAATTTTGTGCTTTTGCATCCTTAATAATAATAGTCTTAACAAATGACATGCGTCGCTGTGACGTTCTAAGGCATCACAAAAAGTTAGGTAGTTTCATACTTTCCTTTTGTTCAACCAATTACTCGGAACTTTTTATGTTCTAATAGCATCGTGGTCACAATGTCCTGCGTTTTTCTCTGTCCATTTTCAGTGATATTGGTGCGTGCAGCGGCAAGAAGAATCATAATAAAGAAACTGTTTTCTCCATCTATGTCCATTAGATAGCAGTTTCACCGTCAAGAGAATATTGAATATTTTGGGAGAGGACACCAAATTCAAGTTTTTGACTTTATATTAGTATTGATAGATAGATAATATTTGGCAAAAGTACAGCGGGAGTGCCAAAAGTTGGCACAAAGGATCACTTAAGTGCCAAAAGTTACAAAAGGTACACTTAAGTGCAACTTTTTAAAAAAAATGGATCACTTAAGTGCCAAGTCGCCGGAATCCCGCCGGAAATCCTACGTGGTAATTTTTTTATTAATTTTCTTACCTACGTGGCTCGCCGGAAACTGAATCGGCCAAAAATCAGCCAAAACGATGTCGTTTTGGCTGACGTAGATTTTAAAAATTATTAATTATAAAATATTAAATAATTATAAAAAAATATTTTATTATAAAATCGATTTTATTAAAAAAAAAAAAGGCGGGGGGGAAGAGGGGATCGGCGAGGGCTGTGCAGCCCTCGCCGCCGCCGCCGCGCCGCCCCACCTCGCCGGGAAGGGCCGGCGACGGTGGGCGAGGGTCGGCGGGGGTCGCCGGCCCCGCCGGTGGCGCGACCCCGGCCGGCCTCCGGCGAGGGTCGCGACCCTCCCCGATCCGGCGAGGGTCGCCCGCCCTCGCCCAGCCGGGCCAAGGGCCGTCGGCCGCCCATATCGGCGCGCTCGGGCGGCCGACGGCCCTTGGCCCGGCTGGGCGAGGGCGGGCGACCCGCCCCAGATCCGGGCGAGGCGCGCAGCCCTCGCCGGAGGCCGGCCGGGTCGCCGGCCACGATCGGGCCCGGCGACCCCGGCCGACCCTCGCCCACCGTCGCCTGCCCTTCCCGGCGAGGTGGGGTAGCGACAGCGGCGGCGCCGAGTGCTGCACAGCCCTCGCCGATCCCCTCCCCCCTTTTTTTTTTTTTTAATAAAATCGATTTTAATTTTTAAAAATCTGACGTGGATATTTTTATAAAAAAATTACCACGTGGATTTTTTATTTTGAAAAAATGTCACGTGGATTTTTTATTTTTAAAAAATGCTCCGTCGAAAATTAAGTCGCCGGAAAATTGACACGTGGCAATTTGGCCGGAATTTTCGCCGTTGGCACTTAAGTGATCCCTTTTGCTCCGATTTTGGCACTTAAGTGTACCTTTTGTAACTTTTGGCACTTAAGTGATCCTTTGTGCCAACTTTTGGCACTCCAGAGGTCCGCACCTCGATAATATTTAGGACTGATGCAACCAAACGCGAGCAGAGCCTATTCTCCAGTCAACCCCTCAATTTTTTTCGTAAGCTTGGAAAACGGAACGGATGGAAATTTTCGCTTTGTCTTCATGAAGTCTCTTAATTTTACACGTTAAAATCTTGGTTAGCTGGAATTTGTTTTGAGGATGAAATACTTTTCATCGAAAGTTATTGTTCAGATTTTATATGAGGAAATAGGTTTTGTGGCGATTCTCAATAGGATATATTATTGGAGGACAAAAAAACCGATAGATAAAGTTCAACGGAATTTAATCAATGTTAAAATACACAACACTTTGTCATAATTTAATTAATGAGAAAGCGAGATGATAGAGAGATACAACACCCAAAATTTATCAATGATAAAGATCTGAAAATTACAGATAAGATACAAGCCAAAATTTTGTTGACGACAACATATGTGGAAACTACGATTAGGATACAAGAATTAAAAGACAAATGGGTTTTGTTTGTTTGCGGTGGGGTTTACAAACATTATGATGGGACTATTTAAAGACTACAATTGACGATTATTGAAAAAGAAATAACTTCCTGATTACATAAAGTTACATCATCCACTATCTTCTTTTATTTAGAAATTATTTATATAAGTTGTACTATCCTAAAATAACGATTAAAAAAATAACCACCCACCCACCCATTTGCACCACCAAATCGGATGGATATATATTATATATTATATATAATTTTATTATTACAACAAAAATAAAAAGCCTAATTATTAATTATCCATTTTTCTCGGTTTACTCTCACTTATGCCGAAAAGTGATAACCCTAATTGTCCCTTTCTTAACTCGCGCCTCCCCCTTGCTTGTGACGCTTACTCTTAGACTCTTAGTCATGCCTCTTACAGCGTCACTCACAACACTTGTCGCTCACTCTTAGCCACGCCTCTCACAATCGCAACCTCTCATGACGCTCACTCTCAGTCACCCCTCTCCCTCCTAACAGCAATGCTCATTCTCAGTCTCACTAGTCATGCCTCTCATGCGTCTGTCACGGGCCGATCGATTCCTCGTTCCTCTTGCACCCGTGCGGCCTTAGGATTTCTACCAAGCAGCCTTTCCACTCAAACTCACACAATTCTAGAGAGAGAAACTGTAGAGAGAGAAGCTCTGGTTTTCTATTTCTTGTGTAGAATGAGATGCTTACAATGAGGGGGAGGAGCCCCTATTTATACAAGTACGGACTCACTGTATCCGTAGATCCATCCTCGATCTAACGGTGGATATTAGATCTCCCCAACTACCATCTACCCACATTAATTACATTGAAGTAGCCCCCAACTACTTCCTACCCGTATTGAATACATAGGAGTAGCCCCTCAACTACTACCTATTTACATTGATTGCTTTGTGTACAATGACCGTATCGCCCGATTCTAGGAATAATCTAGAAGACTCAAGAAAACCCTAGAATACGAAGATCACGGTTGAGGGTCGCTCGTACCAAGGTTCGGTCACGGCATCGCTCAAGAACCCTCTTGGATCGTGCAAGTCCTTGAGCCGTGACATTCTCCCCCACCTAATCGGGCGACGCCCTCATCGCGTCTTCGGCATGGAATGCTTCGATTTGTCTCTTGAATTGCCAAAGAGCGTGCGCGGGTTCCCAGCTTGCTTCACTCTCCGAAAGACCCTTCCATCGAATCATGTATTCTCGCTTCGGTGCACAGTACCGCTTCCGTATGACTTGGTCGGCCATGATGTGGTCGACCTCTCGATCATACGAGGCCTTAGCTCCCATGGGTGCCCGTTGCGACTCCCCCCGGTTCGGATCTTCCTCATCCATATGGAAAGGTTTAAGCATACTTACATGGAAAACCGGATGTACCTTTAGCTTAGGCGGTAACTCCAGCTTGTATGCAACCTTTCCGACTCGTTGAAGTACACGGAACGGCCCCTCGTAGCGTCGGATCAACCCTTTGTGTACGTCTTTGTATCGGAGGACTATGTGTAGTTTGACTAACACTTGGTCCCCGACTTGGAACTCCACGTGCCGACGCTTTCGGTCCGCCCATTTCTTCATGCGCTTCGATGCCTTGTGTAGGCACGCCCTTGTCAAATCCGCTTGTTCTTGCCAATCTTTTGCGAACTTGAAAGCCGGAGGACTACTCCCCTTGTAGCCCGACGCAACCGCACTTGGAGTTTGCGGTTGTTGTCCCGTCGCGATCTCGAACGGACTCCGGCCGGTCGACTCGCTCCGTTGCAAGTTATAGGAGAATTGGGCCACGTCAATCAGCTTTGCCCAGTCCACTTGCGTTGTGCTCACGTAGTGTCGAAGGTAGATCTCCAGAAGTGCATTGGTCCTTTCCGTCTGACCGTCAGTTTGTGGATGCAAACTTGTGGAGAAATTCAGCTCCGACCCTAGCAATTTGAAGAGCTCCGTCCAGAATCGCCCCGTGAATCGGGGGTCACGATCGCTCACGATCGTTTGTGGCACACCCTAGTACTTGACCACATGCTTCAGGAAAAGTCTGGCTGCCTCATCGGCCGGGCAGTCCTTTGTCGCCGGCACAAATGTTGCGTATTTGGAGAACCTGTCAACCACTACCATTAGCGTCCGACACCCTTCGGATTTTGGTAGGTTGACGATGAAGTCCATAGAGACACTCTCCCCTGGACGGTTGGGAATGGGAAGAGGCTCCAGAAGCCTCGGCGACGTTCGTTGTTCGAGCTTGTCTTGTTGACATACAAGACAAGTCTTCACATACGCCTCGACGTCGTCCCGCATTTGAGGCCAGAAGAATCGTTCCTCGAGGAGTGCCAAGGTACGATGGATCTCTGGATGGCCCGCCCACTTCGAATCGTGGCACTCTTGCAGGACTTCCTTCCTTAGCTTCTCATGTAGTGGCACGTACAGTCGCCGTCCCTTGGTGTAGAGAAGCTCGTCTTCACACCAAAATTGGCGAGTCTTACCTTCTCATGCGTATCGTAGGAGTCCTTCAGCCCTTTGATCGTGCTTGATCCCCTCTTTGATATAGTCAACCCATGGGCAATTTGGTCGACTTACGATGTTGGCCAGCTCTGCCTTTCGACTTAGTGCGTCCGCCACGGAGTTGGACTTCCCGGGCTTGTATTCCAGAACGTAGTCGAATTCCGCTAGGAAATCCTGCCATCGAGCTTGCTTCGGACTCAACTTCTTTTGCGTCTGGAAGTAGCTCGTGGCCACGTTGCCCGTCCTTACGACGAACTTAGCTCCCAAAATGTAATGCCTCCATGTCCAAAGGCAATGGACCACCGCGGTCATCTCCTTCTCTTGGACGGTATACCGTCGTTCGGCATCGTTCAATTTTCGAGACTCGAACGCAACCGGATGACTGTCGCGACCTCACCTCGGGTGCACCACCTAGGGTTTGGCTAATGGATTACTAAGGCTAAACTTAGCTCGAGCTCTCCCAAGCCTATACCAATTCGCAACTTAGGGTTTAAGTTTTTTAGCATGCAAATGATTTTTACTTGGAGTCGCCACTAATCTATTTTTTTGGTGGGTCGATTAGAAACCCAAATAAAGTAACAGGAGAATTACTTTATTCCTACGAACCAGAGACTATGGGATCGGGGACTTGATTACGTTAGATTTCTCTAACGCCCTTTCGGTACCTTTTTCTCTTTAAAAAAATGCTTTGCAGGCAATTTGGATTGATTTTAACTTATTCCCTAACATGTAAGGTGATCAAGCACATGCGCAATCATTATTTAACACTCAATAAAGCAAAGCAATAAATAAATTGCAAGGAAAAAGAGGAAATTACTTACCTTAAAGCTACGAAAGCATCTGCGATGTTAGCTTAAAATCACATCACAAATCCTAGATATGATTTCTAATTAACATGCAATTATTCAATTTTTTTTTAAGGTTTTAAATTATTTAATGAGGCCTAAAACTACGTGCAATGCATGACATACGAAAGTATCTAACTATACTAACATGCAATGTGCGATTTAATATGCAAACTATATGTCACGCAACATTAATTATTTAACTTAATCTAATACTAGAAAATATTTAATGCAACTATCCTAGCATGACACGCATTCGAATGACCCTAAACATGCAATGACTAGATGACACATGGAAGATGACCTAATTCTACATGACATGAACATGGCAATTTTTTATTTATTTTTATTTTTTATAATCAAAATTCGAAATTAAAACCTACCTATAGTTAAACATGCAAACTATCCAAAAACCACATTCAACTAAACTATATATTTTTTTTGGGTTTTATTTTTATAAGCAAAATCAATTTGGGCAAAGGCATCAATGAAAGCATGGCAACAAATCAGGCAAGATATTTTCCACATCCATTTAATTTTGGAAACAAATAAAATTGACGAATCGTATCTCGAGCATGAGATCGGATCGGCCAATTTTTCAAAAGAAATCGTGAATCGTATCTCGGGCATGAGATCGGATTGACGATTTTTCGTGCAATCGCGAATCGTATCTCGGGCGTGAGATCGGATTGACGATTATAGCACGTTGTGAAGTGAGGAAAATTTCCTATTTCACAAGGGGTCGGAAATCTTTTGGATGTGGCAATATTGATCAAATATTCAACTAAGATCGCAATTCCATGAACTAGGCAACAAAATATGAGAAAATTGCATTAATCAGGATTCTCACATAGCTTTCAATATTGCACGAACAAAGTTTCCAAATCGGGGCTCGTCGGATAACGGGATCGAGTATTGTAGTTTTTCTCGGTGCAAAATCACGAGCAAATTTTGTTGTCACGACGTAGGCCTCCTCAAATCAGCACGAACAATAAGGACCTCGAGGGTGAGTGGTCACAACAGATCGACGTTGCCGTTCGAGCAACAACGATTTGGCTTCGATGGCCACAGCAGACAACAAGCGGGCATCGATCGAGTGCCACGGAGGAGCGGGGCTGTAGGGACGTTGAAGGGTTGAGGCGCGCGGCACTGGGAGTTGCAGCGTCATCAAGCAGCTCGTGGCTTCGGCTTGGTCGGCGTTCGAAACTACAGGCGGTGGAGAGCAATTGGTGGAAGTCGTCTTTCTTCCCCCCCTTTTATTCTCCTTTGTTTTTTTCACCAAAAAGAGTGGTGGGACCTCTTCTCTTTTTCCCTCTCCAGCGTATCGGAGGGAGCCTTCTCTTCTGCCTCTTTTCGTTGACCGAATTCTCTCTTTTATTCCCTCTCCCCTCTTTTATTTTTCGCGTCTCCTTCGTGGCTCTCTCTCCCTTTTCTATGGATTTTTTCTGTGTCTCTTCAGTGTGTGTGGCTCCTTTTTATAGGTGAGATGACTATGTTATTTAAGGAAAGATGATAAATCTGCACATTGCCTATTTAGCTCTTGTATCCCACGTGCAATATTTTTCCAATATTTCATCCGACGCTTTCCTTGAATATTGAAAGAATAATGAGAATATTCTCGGGAACAATCTCATATTCTCGGGAATATTCTCATATTTCAACTCGTCACCTCTTAACGGGAATATTTCATTCGACACCTTCCCCGAATACTGAAAGAATAATGTGAATATTCTCGGGAACATTCTCATATTCCAACTGTCACTCTTTAACGGGCCTAGCCAAATTCTTTTCCCTTGTGGGCTTAGTCCAACTTATTAAATTAAAGCTTAGAACCATCAATTGAAGCCCATATGCCGCATGTCCTATGCAAACTCCTAAAACTATATGCTATGCAATTTAATCCTAATATTTTTGTTTAGGGGTTAAAATTAATCCCTAAATTTTCGTGCATTAAATTATGAATGATCAATCAAAATTTAGGTGTCAACAGCTGCCCCTCTTTGAAGGTGAGCTCGCGAGAGGTTGCATTCAAAGATAAATTGAAACCTAAATTTTGACCATGCATATGCAATATAATGTTATTTTTTGTGGGAAAATGAGTCCCATTTTAAAATGCAATATGATATGATGCATGGAAAAGCTAATGCAAAGTATGAAAAGGAAAAAAAGAAAGAAAGAAAGAAAGAAAAATGAAAAATGAAAAAAGAAAAAAAAACGTTCCTGTAGTTACTTGCCAATCAATATGGTAAAGCATCTTGAGGTGCAGGATGAATTTTTTTTTTTTTTTTTTTTACTCCACAAGCATTTGGTTTTCATTCCAGATTTCTTGAAGAGTAATGTTTATCGAATTGCCTAAATCCAAACTGAGGCAATCGATTGAATTTAATCAACATACGCTCAATGTTAGGTGAGACGACCATTGGAACAAGATGTCTTGAAATACCTAGATCAAAACTAAGGTATAACAAGAAAAATCAAAGAACATTCATATCCTGAATGAAATGTTCAATGAAAAGATTCGAGACATTTAGACTAAGACTAAAATGTCAAGAATTGGGAAACTTAACCAATAAACACTCAATGTTAGGTGAGATGAATATTGAATTAAGACAACTTAACCAATAGATGCTCAATGTTAGGTGAGTCAAATACTGGATTAAGATAACTCGAAAAAAAATCATAGAACATTCATATCCAGAATGAAATGTTCAATGAAACTTAACCAATAAACACTCAATGTTATGTGAGATGAATATTGGATTAAGACAACTTTGCCAATAGATGCTCAATGTTAGGTGAGTCAAATATTGGATTAAAATGATTCGAAATACCTAGATCTAGACTAAGGTATGACGAGAAAGCTCAGAGAATATTCATGTCAAAAATGAAATGTTCGACAAAATATTGTGTAACATTCAGATCCAAACTGAGATGTTAACTTATGGGAGGAGTTACCAAATTTTGCTTTGGATACTCAGAGGTATTAGATACTTACCTGAGGCTTCCTTCCTGAGGGCTAGATCGGCTTGCCTCAAGGTTGCTTGCTAGCAATGGTTTGGGAACCATGGAGTGTTTGAACACATCCTAATGCTTCGGACAGCGAATCGAGCATCAATTATTATGAGAACTTTACCTGTTAAACATGGTTAGCAACAACAGGTATATGCATTTATCATTACCAAATATTTCCAATCCATTTGCAGTTCATGTGTCACAATTTTATCAATCCTGTATTACCAAATCAGAGTTGGCAATAATCCATTCAGAATGCGAGTGTCATCGATGTGTCAAATAAAGAACCCATTTGGTCTGAAAGGACTTTTCGCTCACTCTCACAAAAAGGCCGTTTTATCCCAATAATTGATGTGGGAATTTGAGAATCGCTCTATTTCACTATCATCATACTAGACAGGGGTCTGAGTATTCTCGCAATCGATACGACTTTACCAATCTGAAAGGTCTTTAACATGGACCATAATATGGGCTTGGTCAACGGCTTAGCAAGGGGACTCTTTGAGTCAAGGTTATTGAAAGAACAATTTTGCAATTATCTCCAGGTTTACAAGTCAAGAACCCTGTAAAATGAGATAGAAATAATCTTGCTCACACTTCTTCGAGCAATGCTTAAGACATGTGAACACCTACATTAGTTCAAGTGCCCTAATCTGAAGAGACTTTATGAGGGACGTAATGTAGGCTAGGTTCATGGGTTGAGAAATGAAAGGATTATTAGGCTCAAAATGTGTGTAAATGGGTGAGAGTTGGTGATTATCCACCAGTCTTCATCTTTGCCATCAAGGATTATTTCCAAAATGTGTTCTGTTGACTGCAAAAGTTTTGCACTTGACAACTTTTCACAATCGATAGTCATCTATCTTGACTCTTTTTCATTTTCCCTTATGGGCATTGGCCTTGCTTTTACCAGGCACACTGCTTTTTCACGCTCTCTAGTTCTATTTTTACCATTGACACGTTGTCTACAATGTATCAATTTTCCATTTGGACTTTTGAAGGTCTCCACATTTTGTTGGTGCTCTAGACCTTGTTGCTTTCATTTGGACTTTTTGCTTGCCTAGTGTGGGGGATGATCACCAACTGGGTTCAAAGAAATGAATTTTTAGGCTCAAAAGGGCTATGCGATGGCTATAAGTGTGTAGGATAGAGAAAAAAAATGCTCTTCGTCATCCTAAGGCACTTGGATTATTGTTTGAGTTCATCTGCAATAACATACCCAAAGATTGATGCAAGTGAGAGCAAGAGAATTTCTATCTATTTTTCTCATCGTGTGATGCCAATTTACCTCCAGTTTGCCCCGATATTGGGTGGTTCTTGACAGGGGTAATTTGAAAGAAATCTCCATGAATGTATGGGGCTCAAAGAGGTTAAGCAATGGATCTCTTGCAGTATTTGGGATAGAGAAATAAATTGCCTCTCATCATTTCAGTCGGCGTACCTTTCGCAAGAAAACTCTTTGCCTTGTAAGTATGGAATCTTTCCGCTCAACTCACTAAGGATCAGTGTATGGAAAGTGTTTAGGACTAGGCCTGCCTTTCATCATTCCAATGTATCCCATTTGACACATTTAATTTATTTCGCCGAAAATGATAATGCAACATTTGCAAAAAAATGGAGAAACTGACTTGCAATTCATTCATTATGGAAAATAATAGGATCAGGGGTAATATTTCTTGACAGAATCAGAATTAACTGGACTAGAAAACTCACGACCATCCATTTCTGCAAGGATTAAAGCACCTCCAGGGAGTACCTTCTTTACCACATATGGGCCACTGTAATTCGGAGCGAATTTGCCCCCAGGATTAGGAAAAATTGGTAATAGCCTCCTCAAGACCAGATCATTTTCCTTGAAATGCCTCACACGTACCTTCCGGTTAAAGGACCTGGCTACTCTTTGTTGGTATGACTGACCATGGCAAAGAGCTTTAAGCCTTTTCTCATCAATTAAGTTCAACTGCTCGTACCTTTGCTTCATCCATTCTGCCTCGGATAATTCCACCTGGGATAAGACTCTCAAAGAGGGGATCTCCATCTCCACAGGCAAGACTGCTTCCATGCCGTATACTAGAGAGAATGGGGTTGCCCCAGTAGAAGTACGAATTGACGTCCGATATGCCATTAGTGCGAAAGGTAACCTATCATGCCAATCTCGGTAATTCTCGGCTGTTTTTGCCAAGATCTTCTTGATGTTTTTATTGGCCGCTTCAACAGCTTCATTCATTTGCGGGCGGTAAGGGGATGAATTCAGATGCTTGATCTTAAACTCAGTGAACAGTCCATCCACAAGCTTGTTATTCAAGTTTGTCCCATTGTCAGTGACAATTGCTTCAGGGACCCCATAACGGGCAATTATGTCACGCCTGATGAATTTCACAACGTTTCGGGCAGTGACATTAACATAAGATGCGGCTTCAATCCACTTAGAGAAATAATCTATCGCCACCAGAATGAATCGATGCCCATTTGAAGCTTTAGGATTTATTGGGCCAATCATATCGATGCCAAACATTGAGAAAGGCCATGGCTCAGATAATTGATGTAGCTCATTTGGGGGGACATTTATCTTATCTCCATGAATTTGACAACGATGGCAACTTCGAACGTGTTGGATACAGTCACTCTCTAATGTCAGCCAGTAGTATCCCAACCTCAAAATTTTCCTAGCCATCATGTGCCCATTCATATGCGGGCCACAAACTCCTTCGTGCACTTCCTGCATAATTTGCATGGCTTCGGCGACATCTACACATCGCAACAATATTGAATCATAAGATCTCTTGTATAAATTGCTACCGCTGACAAAGAACTTGGATGCCATCTTCATTATGTATTTTCTATCGGCTGGAGAACTTCCTTCAGGGAATTCCTGTTTCCGAATGTAATTCATGATATCGTAATACCATGGTTTCCCATCATGTTCTTTATTCACAACCATACAAAAAGCTGGTTTTGCCAAAACCTCTATTCTCAACGGTTCGACTTCTAATCCATCAGTAACTTGCAACATTGATGACAACGTCACGAGTGCATCAGCAAACTGATTGTGAGATCTTGACAAGTACTCAAAAGAAATTTCATCAAATTCTTTTACCAGCTCTTCTAGATACTCGTGATATGGGAGTAATTTAGAGTCCCTGGTCTTCCATTCACCTACCGTCTGTAGTATGATTAGTGCGGAGTCTCCGAATACCTTCAATTTAGCCACTTCCATCTCAATTGCGGCTTGGAGCCCGAGAATACAAGCTTCGTACTCAGCTATGTTGTTAGTGCATGGAAACATCAACTTTGCAGCTACTGGATGGTGTTGTCCATCCTGGGGATATCAAAAACGCCCCCCTGCCGAACCGGACAAGTTTACAGCTCCATCAAAGAACATGGTCCATGAATCTTCACTTACATATAGGATGCGGTCATCCGAGGGAACAATCATCACTATTCAAGAGTCCGGGACTTTCGGCCAATATGTCAAAGAATTACTCGACCTTTAACTGATTTTTGTGGCATAAACTGAACGTCAAATTCTGAAATCAGAATTTGCCATTTTGCTAACTTACCCACTAAAGCCGGTTGATCAAGTAAGTACTTGATGGGATTGTTTTCGGTCACGAGAAATATCTGATAATGCAATGTATACTGACGTAGTCTATGCAGTACCCACACTAATGCAGTGCAAGTCTTCTCGATGTCAGAATATTTCAGCTCTGAGATAGTGAATTTTTTGCTCAGGTAGTAAATGGCCCGTTCTTTTTATCCACAGGGACTTTCTTGAGCCAACATTGCACCCAATGATTCACTATGAATGGTGAGGTAGAGAATCAAAGGATGCCCTGGTAATGGTGGGACAAGAACCGACGGATTCATCAAGTATTGCTTCACTTCTCAAACGCTTCTTGACATTCATCATTCCAGTTGACTAGTGCATTTTTCTCGAAGCTTAAAGAACGGTTTGGCAGTCTCGAAAAGTTGGGAAATGAATCGGGCAATGTAATTCAATCTCCCTAAAAGACTTCGAACCTCTTTGGTTGTTGACGGGGGTCGCAACTAGCATATGGCCTTAGCTTTAGATGGGTCGATCTCGATGCCTTTACTACTCACAATGAACCCGAGTAATTTACCAGACGTAGCCCCGAACACGCACTTGGCAGGATTTAAGCGGAGCTTGAATTCACGAAGCCGATCAAATAACTTCTTTAGAGTCTCGACATGACTTCTTCCAAGTTGAGTTTTTGCAATCATGTCATCAACATAAACTTCAATCTCTTTATGCATCATGTCATGGAATAGTGTCACCATGGCTCGTTGATAAGTAGCCCCTGCATTTTTTAGTCCAAAAGGCATAACCTTATAATGAAAGGTTCCCCACGGGGTGATAAATGCAGTCTTCTCCTTGTCTTCCTCCTTCATTTTTATTTGATTATACCCGGAAAATCCATCCATGAATGAGAACAGTTCAAATCCAGCAGTGCTATCCACGAGGACATCTATGTGTGGTAACGGGAAATCATCCTTCGGGCTAGCCTTGTTCAAGTCTCGATAATCAACACAAATCCGAACTCGGCCATCTTTCTTCATCACTGGCACTATATTAGCCACCCATTCGGGGTATTGTGAGACTTCGATGAATCCCACTTTCAGAAGTTTCATTACCTCTTCCTCTATCTTCTTCGAGAGTTCGGGCTTAGTTCTTCGTAGCTTTTGCTTCTTAGGGTGCATGCCCGGATTAGTAGGCAAGGAATGCTCCACAATGGATGGATCCAACCCTGGCATATCAGCATACGTCCAAGCAAAGATATCTTGATAATCCTTTAGTAGCCGAGTCAGGCGTTCGGCCTCCTCTTCAGGGAGATTTGCCCCTATTTTCACTTCCTTGGCTTCTCCGGCATTGCTCAAATTGATAGTGATGGTTTGGTCAGAGGTGAGAGCTTTGATTTTTTCATGCTGCTCCCATTCACGTTGTACCTCAATGGAGTCCTTATTAGGATCGCCGTTGTTTACTACTGCGAGATTGTACCTGAAACACAAAGTGGCTAATTTAGAAAAACAAACAGGGCTAAATGACATTTTTTAAATATTTTTTCTGCAAAAACATCTTTTAGACTTCTTTTGCTAAAATATCTTATTTTCTTTTTTTTTCTTTTTGAAATTTTTTGACACGAGGAAGCATGATGAAGCCCAGGCCTCAGAATTCTCCTTGGATTTTTTTTTTAATCGGTTGGATATCATCACCGGGCTGGTTTGGTGTACCCCATCATGCTCTAAAAACAAAAATTGTAATTTTATTGAAATTCATCAATCAATTACATCTTATTGAATGGAAAATGCGGTATTCAAGCCCTAAAAGAAAGCGAAAAAGAAGAAAAGAAAAATTCCTAAAATGCAGTAAAAATTCCCACGCAGGGGAATATGCGAAAATGATAAACGAGTTACTCTTGTGGGCTAGCGCCCGCTTCCTCCGAAGATTCTTCTTCAATGGCACCTATAAGGAAATCATCAAATAGGTTAATGATTCCTTCCAATGCATCATCAGGGTTCTCCTCTCCTAGAGGTATCGGATCATCCATTCCACCCCATCCATCCGGGACAATGTCACGTGGGTCAATGTAAAAACTAGGGGGAGCTGAGTACTTCACGTAATAGTCAAATTTGCCACTCGGCTGCCCCAGGGTATCCATCACCTCTCTACTATCCTGCATCATTCTAGCGGGACCAGGGAATGTCTCGTGAATATGAGGGGGTAGCGAGTTTTCCTTTTTTTGTCCATGTGAGTTTCGCCTTTGTTGCCTTTGCCCTCCAGAGCTTTCTCCACCTCTTCCATGGTACCCTAATCCAGCAAAACGAGACCTCTGAGGGGCTTCAATAGGGTTTCTAATACCTTGACCTCTCCTTCCAAGACCATGGCCAGCAATAAAGCCATTTCCAACCATCACTTTTCCTACCATAACAGCAGCATTTGAAACTTCAGGAGTGGGTAGCGAGGAACCTCGAGAAGCGTGTATGGTGGATACCAACTCAAATGAGTGGTAACTCAATCCAAGTTCAGAATCTGGCTCGATATAAGGAATAGCGGTTTCATGATAAATCCGGTGGTCTTCCTCACCATGGACAATGACTAGCTTCCCCTTGATCACGAATTTCACGCTTTGATGGAGACTTGATGGCACAGCCCCAGCAGTATGTATCCAAGGACGACCCAATAAAAAATTAAATGCGGTGGGGATATCCATTACTTGAAAGGGGATGTTAAAAATTACTGGCCCAATGCACATCAAGGTGGATCTCCCCAATCACTTCATTCCTAGTTCCATCAAAAGCTCGCACGCAAGTCTTCGCAGCATGTATCTAGGATAGATCTGTCTTGAGGCGGTGAAGAGTGGCCAACGGACATATATTCAGAGCAGATCCATTATCAATAAGCACGCGGGACACATGGGAAGTTTTGTGTTTGACTGATATATATAGTGGTTTATTGTGTCGTCTCCCTTCAACAGGGAATTCTTCGTCAGAGAAAGCGATCAAATCCTTGAGAAGGATTGACCCAACAAATTCTTCGAGCTGGCTAGGCTCAACTGTCTCTGGTACATGAATTTCGCTCAACACCTTCGTTAGAGACTTCTGATGTGTGGGAGATGTTTGCAAGAGCTCAAGCAAAGAGATTTGAGCAGGCATTTTCCGTAGTTGATCGACCACATTATACTCACTTGCTTTGATTACAAGAAAAATTCTTTAGCCTCTTCATCGGTAATGGGCTTTGCGGGTTGAGTATTGGCTTGAGCATAAACTCGACCAGACCTTGTAACCAAGTCAACATCCAAGTCATAGGACTAAGGAACCGCCTTATTATCAGCATATTCATAGGGTTGAGGTATCTCAATCACTATCCCTTCGTTGTGCACCGGGACCTCAGTAGATGGTTCCGCATCGATTTGATCCTTACTAGCATTCAGCGCAGCTCATTCTTCTTCCCAATCAATAACGACTTGGGATATAGTGGAGACCATGCTAGTATGGTCAGCATATACAATCATACCGGCTTCCGCCATCATAGTAACCCTCTCTTTCATTAATGATAGGGGAACTGCCTCATGACTCGGGTAGTATCCAGCTTTTACTAGCCCATTATAGACATCTGCAACATGCACTCTCAAATTCTTGACTTGACCAGCATCAAATCCAAATATGGCATTTACTTTGCCTTCGTGCTCAGGCAATGGGTTCCTCTTGACATTTGGTTGGGTGGTGCAGAATGAGAATGCATTAGTGTCCAATAAATTTTGAACTTTGTGCTTCAAGGTCATGCATTCATCAGTTGAATGTCCCACTTCTCCCATATGATACTCGCATTTCTTGGAGGGGTCGTAGTTAGAGAATTTCTCCGCATTGGGCCGCTTCGGTTCATGGGAGAGCAGCCCATTCTTTTGCAAGATCGGCAAAACTTGAGATAGAGGACCAGGAAGTGGAGAGAACTGCCTCTTAGTGAATGGTCGTGACGCGGAAGGGCGGCCTCCACCTTGCTGATTTCTAAGGACATGAACGATCGGGGGCTTATTAGAGGTGGGTTGCACATATGCAACATTTACTTCAGTGGTTGGCTCTTTCTCTTTCTTTGCAGTAAACCTCATGTTTGGAAAGGTCGGTTCATTGAACCACCCCTCTTTCAACCCCATCTCAATTTGTTCGCCCACAGGGATGAGTTGATTAAAGTTCTCAACATACGTGCCAACCATCCGATTGCGGAACTCAAAAGAGAGGGTCTTGACGAATAGCTTCATCAATTCTTTGTCAGTGGGCTCAGGAGTGATTTGGGCAGCCAAATTTCGCCATCTTATGGCATACTCCTTGAACGACTCGCTCTTCTTTTTTTCCATCCGCTCTAGGTCTTCTCGGGAAGGTGCAATGTCCATGTTGAACTTGTACTGCTTAAGGAATGCATCGACCACCTCACTCCAAGTGTTGAGGAGGTTTATGTTCTTCATGATATACCAAGTAAGTGCGGGCCCGCCCAAGCTCATTTGGAACCATTGGATCATAAGGGGTTCATTCTTGATATGTTGGGCTATCCTCATGTGGTACATCTGCAGGTGAGCTTTCGGGCAAGAAGTACCATTATACTTTTCAAATTCTGGCATCTTAAATTTGTTTGGCGTGTTAACCTTCTCATAAACAGACAAATCAATGGGGAGTGAACTTTGCAAACCCTGCAATTGTTTCACTTTCTCTTCAAGCTTCGCAAAGCGTTCATCCTGCTCTGTTTTAAAGACCTTATGAGTTTTGGCCTTTCCTTCCACGACAATGACATCATCTTCTAAGGGGGGCATGTCGTCCTCAAATTCGTTGGATTGGCCATGATCAACTTTTTGCTTAAGTGTTGTAGTTCCAGGAGGAGCGACTTCTAGGCTTGAACTTGCTCGGAGCTCCTTAAACTCGCTTGTCATTTGTTGTATTGCAGCGAAGCATTGATTCATTTGATATTCCATTTTATCAATACGTTCGCCCAACTCGCCTTGCTCAGCCATTCGTGCTTTCAATCTCGTAATGATGGGTGAACGAGATGGCTCCGTTATCACCTAATTTGAAGAAAAGAGAACACATAAGCATCGCATATGGAACGTGCCAGTCCATGACAAAGGTCTAGCCTTTTTATTTATTAATGGAAGTATTTTACGTGAAGTAAAAACTTGAAATGCCCTAAACAAATGAACTAGGAAGGTAAAGAACTCAACTAGACATTAAACTAAAAAAAAAAATTAGACTCAAGACATTTCACTTGGCTTGATCAATATACAATTGGGAAACTTTTAGACGAAATCGCTTATTCTCCTCCGCAAGATGTGCTACACGCCTTTTGGTTTCTTCAGCAACTCTTTTGAGGCATCTATTCTCCGCATGGTTGGTGATCTTCTCGGGCACTTTCGGTATCTTCGGGTGTAGCTCCTTTGGGATCTTGTGCCGTTGAATATATTCGATAGAGGCATAGTACCTTCTTTCTCTACCCTTCAACTCCTTCTCTGGCCATATGAGCTTCCGTGGGTGGCACATATCCCACATCGATTTGATTGTAAGAATGGAATCCTCCTGGTCTTGATTCTCATCAGTGAAGTTAACTTGGAGCGGGTCTGCTTGCAAAGCTTGTGGAAGTTCTTGTACAACTTGATATTGACGAGTCACTCTAGTTGGATAGTACTCCGTTGCTCCAGTAAATCCCAGTAAAGGGATAGGGCCAATATGCCCGCATGTGAGCCTCGCCTTACGAACTTGAAACCATTTAGCATGCCATAGGAATCCTTTGGAATTTGGTTTTTTCATGAAAGCTAGCCATCTAGAATAATGATAATCCGGCGCATGTTTTTGTTTGCTCTCAAATCTCATAATAGGGTGATTAGAGTCGCAAACATCAAGTATGGTCATTAAACCACCAAACCCTTTTATGTGAGAAAGAAACCAAATTTGTAAAAGCTCAGGAGAAGCATGCAAAACCTTGTCACCACCTTCTTTAAATCGAGTAAGGGAAAAAAAAGTTTCGGTCAAAGTAGTGTTAACGAAATTCTTTCCTTCAAGGATCTGTCTAACTAGATTAGCAATCAAAGGATTAATAGCATTCTTGCAGTGAGGGAAAACTATAAACCCAAAGAAAGCTAATAGGAAGACCCTACGCATTTGAAATGAGTTGCCATTTTCAAAATATTCATTTAAAAATGAATTTCGGTGACCTTTCAAAACTTTTCTTATTTTATCTTCTTTAATTCTCAGAAAATCAGACAAGGCCGTGATAGGATCTATTCCAATAGGTGGACTAGCTAATTCAGCTTCCAAAGATTTTCCCATGGCAATACTATATTCTTCCAAGGTTGGAGTGAGCTCATGCTTACCACCAAAAATAAACGTAGAAGTCTGAGGGCACCAACAATGGGCAAGAGCTTGAACAAGACCACCATGAATATTAATGCGTAGTAGAGGAAGGAGCCGACCGATGTGTGACTCCACGAACTCACGGCTAGCTTGGTCCAACTTACCCCACCATGTGTTAAGCTCTTCCTTGGGAGGGAGAATAATTCGAAGGTCTGATATTCCCATTGTATATTGACCAAGACTCAAGACCAACCTAATGTCATGGACCGACAAAATAATAAATTAAATAAATTACAAAAGGAGGGTTAAGAGAACTTACTTCACTGATAAAAAGGTAACAATCACATAGACATGCGCATGGTACGTGGCTCGATTTCTACTCTAGAAGGCTTAACAAAATGGAGCCACAAGGATGATCGGACTAGCCGCGGGCTTGCGGACTAAGTCGGGTCCTCATGACTCCGGCTTGGTCAAAGAGCCGACCCGGGTCGTGAGCATACGGACCGAGGTGGGTACTTTTGACACCAGAAAGAAATTTCGGGACCGAGATGGGCGACTCGCACCGCGGCATGCGGTCGGAGTGGTATCCATCTCAATACCATCCTAATTAATCCTATGCGGCCCAGTCCGGCGGCGGTTGTGTGTGCAAGAGTGTAGTGTAAATGCATAGGCATGCACAACAGTTTATATTCACAACAACACTTCAAAAATTCAAAACATTCATTCCCAACTCCAACCTGCAAGACAAGGGGTTAACAATCACTCCACCCCTTATAACTCCCATATGCAAAAACATTTAACACCTTAGATGGTTAGGGACGTACCTGGTATCCTCGCTGCCAAACAAAATTTTTTTAAAAAAAAAAAAAGAAGAAGAGAAAATTAGCCTAAGTCCACTAAGAGTTTAAACTCAAGTCTCCAGCGGAGTCGCCAAGTTGTCGCGACCTCACCTCGGGTGCACCACCTAGGGTTTGGCTAATGGATTACTAAGGCTAAACTTAGCTCGGGCTCTCCCAAGCCCATACCAATTCGCAACTTAGGGTTTAAGTTTTTTAGCATGCAAATGATTTTTACTTGGAGTCGCCACTAATCTATTTTTTTGGTGGGTCGATTAGAAACCCAAATAAAGTAACGGGAGAATTACTTTATTCCTACGAACCAGAGACTATGGGATCGGGGACTTGATTACGTTAGATTTCTCTAACGCCCTTTTGGTACCTTTTTTCTTTTAAAAAAATGCTTTGCAGGCAATTTGGATTGATTTTAACTTATTCCCTAACATGTAAGGTGATCAAGCACATGCGCAATCATTATTTAACACTCAATGATCAAAGCATTAAATAAATTGCAAGGAAAGGGAGGAAGTTACTTACCTTGAAACTACGAAAGCATCTGCAATGTTAGCTTAAAATCACATTACAAATCCTAGATATGATTTCTAATTAACATGCAATTATTCAATTGTTTTTTAAGGTTTTAAATTATTTAATGAGGCCTAAAACTACGTGCAATGCATGACATACGAAAGTATCTAACTATACTAACATGCAATGTGCGATTTAATATGCAAACTATATGTCACGCAACATTAATTATTTAACTTAATCTAATACTAGAAAATATTTAATGCAACTATCCTAGCATGACACGCATTCGAATGACCCTAAACATGCAATGACTAGATGACACATGGAAGATGACCTAATTCTACATGACATGAACATGGCAATTTTTTATTTATTTTTTATTTTTTATAATCAAAATTCGAAATTAAAACCTACCTATAGTTAAACATGCAAACTATCCAAAACCACATTCAACTAAACTATATATTTTTTTTGGGTTTTATTTTTATAAGCAAAATCAATTTGGGCAAAGGCATCAATGAAAGCATGGCAACAAATCGGGCAAGATATTTTCCACATCCATTTAATTTTGGAAACAAATAAAATTGACGAATCGTATCACGAGCATGAGATCGGATCGGCCAATTTTTCAAAAGAAATCGTGAATCGTATCTCGGGCATGAGATCGGATTGACGATTTTTTCGTGCAATCGCGAATCGTATCTCGGGCGTGAGATCGGATTGACGATTATAGCACGTTGTGAAGTGAGGAAAATTCCTATTTCACAAGGGGTCAGGAAATCTTTTGGATGTGGCAATATTGATCAAATATTCAACTAAGATCGCAATTCCATGAACTAGGCAACAAAATATGAGAAAATTGCATTAATCAGGATTCTCACATAGCTTTCAATATTGCACGAACAAAGTTTCCAAATCGGGGCTCGTCGGATAACGGGATCGAGTATTGCAGTTTTTCTCAGTGCAAAATCACGAGCAAATTTTGTTGTCACGACGTAGGCCTCCTCAAATCAGCACGAACAATAAGGACCTCGAGGGTGAGTGGTCACAATCGACGTTGCCGTTCGAGCAACAACGATTTGGCTTCGATGGCCACAGCAGACAACAAGCGGGCATCGATCGAGTGCCACGGAGGAGCGGGGCTGTAGGGACGTTGAAGGGTTGAGGCGCGCGGCACTGGGAGTTGCGGCGTCGTCAAGCAGCTCGTGGCTTCGGCTTGGTCGGCGTTCGAAACTACAGGCGGTGGAGAGCAATTGGTGGAAGTCGTCTTTCTTCCCCCCTTTAATTCTCCTTTTTTTTTTTTTTCACCAAAAAGAGTGGTGGGACCTCTTCTCTTTTTCCCTCTCCAGCGTATCGGAGGGAGCCTTCTCTTCTGCCTCTTTTCGTTGACCGAATTCTCTCTTTTATTCCCTCTCCCCTCTCTTTATTTTTTGCGTCTCCTTCGTGGCTCTCTCTCCCTTTTCTATGGATTTTTTCTGTGTGTCTCTTCAGTGTGTGTGGCCCCTTTTTATAGGTGAGAGGACTATGTTATTTAAGGAAAGATGATAAATCTGCACATTGCCTATTTAGCTCTTGTATCCCACGTGCAATATTTTTCTAATATTTCATCCGACGCTTTCCTTGAATATTGAAAGAATAATGAGAATATTCTCGGGAACAATCTCATATTCTCAGGAATATTCTTATATTCCAACATCGTCACCTCTTAACGAGAATATTTCATTCGACACCTTCCCCGAATACTGAAAGAATAATGCGAATATTCTCGGGAACATTCTCATATTCCCGGGAATATTCTCATATTCCAACTGTCACTCTTTAACGGGCCTAGCCAAATTCTTTTCCCTTGTGGGCTTAGTCCAACTTATTAAATTAAAGCTTAGAACCATCAATTGAAGCCCATATGCCGCATGTCCTATGCAAACTCCTAAAACTATATGCTATGCAATTTAATCATAATATTTTTGTTTAGGGGTTAAAATTAATCCCTAAATTTTTGTGCATTAAATTATGAATGATCAATCAAAATTTAGGTGTCAACAATGACCATCCTGCATAAGAACACCACCTATAGCAAAGTCGGAAGCGTCAGTCTCTACCTCGTAGGGTCTTACGTGATCGGGCAATACCAGCACCGGCTCCTCGGTCATAGTTTGCTTCAGTCGATTAAACGCCTCTTGGCATTGCTTGGTCCACTCCCACGGTTTGTCCTTCTTCAGCATGTCCGTGAGTGGCACCGTGATGCTTGAGTAACTTCGAATGAAACGCCGGTAGTAGTTGGTGATGCCAAGGAATGACCTCAACTCCGTCACCTTGGTCGGCGGCTTCCATTCAACTATCGCATGGATTTTCACTCCATCCATCCGAACACGACCGCCCCCGACAATATGCCCCAAGAAAGGAATTTCCTTTTGGGCGAAGGCACATTTCTCCCGCTTCATGGACAACTCATTCTCACGCAAGACTTGGAAGACTTGTCTTACGTGCTCAATATGCTCCTCCAACGTCCGGCTATATATCACAATATCGTCTAAATAAACTACTACGAACCGATCAAGGAACGGATGCAGTACCTTATTCATCATTGTGCAGAAAGTGGCCGGAGCATTGGTGAGACCGAACGGCATGACGAGGAACTCGTACGATCCGTATCGTGTCACACATGCGGTCTTTGACTCGTCCCCTTCAGCAATCTGAACTTGGTAGTAACCCGATCGGAGATCCAACTTGGTGAACCATCGGGCTTCTCCAAGTTGATCGAATAGATCCGCAATGAGAGGGATCGGGTACTTGTTCTTCACGGTGAGTTTGTTCAATGCTCGATAATCAATGCACATCCGGAGTGACCCATCGTGCTTCTTTTGGAAAAGGACCGGCGCACCGAACGGAGACTTGGACGGCCGAATATAACTCGCATCGAGCAGCTCCTTAAGTTGTCTCCTCAATTCTTCCAACTCCAGGGGTGCCATGCGATAGGGTGCCATGGTCGGTGGTCGAGCGTTAGGCACTAGCTCGATCCGATGATCCACCTCTCTTCTAGGTGGGAGTTTCTTAGGAAGCTTGGATGGCATTACATCCGCAAATGTGTTGAGAACTCGGGTTACCTCAATGGGAATCTCCTCCACCGCACTCGTGTCTTCTTCAACTTTCACCGTGGCCAGGAAGGTCACCTCACCCTTCCGAACTCCCTTCGAGAGTTGCATAGCCGATAACATCTTCCGATCGCGACCCGATGCGCGATGGATTGGAATCATGCATTGGCACCTCTTGTCCAGAATGCAAATACAATCCGCGAATGGTAGTACACCCACATTGATCCTATCAAAAAATCCTAGACCTAGAACAAAATCATAGTCGTCTAGGGGAATTACCTCGATGGTTTTTTTGCTTGACCATGGTCTAGCCAATCCGCTAGTCGGGACCTCCTTGGAGTTCACCGTCTTGAGCCAACCAGCTCCTTTTTCGATCGGAAGGTTGAGTTTCTTCGCGGCCTCTTGTGAAATAAAAAGATCGGATGCTCCGGTATCCACGAGTGTACTCATCGTGGTGTCGCCGATCTTTATATCCACAAACATCATCCCTTTAGACTCCTTAGCTTTCTTCGTCTTAAGGGAACTGAGGATACGCAGCAAACCCAGCCGCGCTTCCTCCTTTGACTCGTCTTCCTTACAAAGGGCCGCCAGCTTGGCCTTATTCGGACAATCACGCGCCATATGTGAACCGTCACAGAAAAAGCACTTATATGTGCGTACCTTTCTTTGTCCTCCATTACTTGACTCCGCGTGAAATCTAGGAGGGCCGGTCGGGGTCTACCTCCATACGGACGATGGAATCTCCTCGATCTCCCCCACCAAAGGCCCTGTCCCTTGGTCGAGGCTCTGGCTTGGGAGCCGAAGACGCTTTGTACTCCACAAGCGATTCGGCCACCGTAATGGCCGCCGTGAGATCTCCCACGCTGCACCGCTTGAGCTCCTGTTTGGTCCATGGTTTGAGACCACTCATGAACTGATGATACGCCTCTGTGTCGCTCATCGAAGGGATTTGGAGTAGCAACTCCGAAAACCGCTTGATGTAGTCACGCACCGCACCCTTTTGCTCAAGCCGTTTCAGCTCATTCCGAGCATCCTCCTCCGCGTACGAAGGGTAATACATCCGTCGAAATTCTTCGACGAATCCTTCCCATGTCGCGATGGGATCGCCACTCCTCCCATCCGACCGACGACGCCACCACAATAATGCATTATCAACTAAATACATAGATGCAGTGTTTACCCGAGTAAGGTCGTCATTGATTCCCATAGCCTGGAAGTACCGTTCCATGTACCATAGGAAGTTGTCCACATCCTTGGCCACCCGCGAGCCCCCCGAACTTGTCCGGCTTGGGTGCGTCCGTTCGTGGACTAGTATGCACCGTGACCACTCCGTTCACGCGTGCCACTTCTGATTCCGCAAGCTTCCCTTTGAGTTCCTCAACCTCAGCACGCATAGCCACCATCACGGCTTCCAAGGTTTCCTCCCGTTGTTCCAGTTCTTACCTCAGGGTCCCTAGCAACTCGCCTCGGAGCTCTCCCATGCTGGACTTGAGCTCTAGCACTTCGGCCTCAAGCTCATCCTTACCAGCTTCAACTCCTTCGACGGTCTGGGTCAGGTCGTCGACCGATCCTTGGATCTCGGAGGCGAATATCTCCACCTTTATCACCGGACGATCTAGATCCCCTATAGCATCCCTCGAACCGGAACCAACACGGTTCTTTCTTACCTTGGGGCCTTTAGCGGCAGCTCTTGATCCGCTTCCGGCGCGATCAACACCTCAGGACGGGATTCAGCCATTGCGCCTAGGAATGAACTTTGCTCTGATACCACTTGTCACGGGCCGATCGATTCCTCGTTCCTATTGCACCCGTGCGGCCTTAGGATTTCTCCCAAGCAGCCTTTCCACTCAAACTCACACAATTCTAGAGAGAGAAACTGTAGAGAGAGAAGCTCTGGTTTTATATTTCTTGTGTAGAATGAGATGCTTACAATGAGGGGGAGGAGCCCCTATTTATCCGTAGATCCATCCTCGATCTAACGGTGGAGATTAGATCTCCCCAACTACCATCTACTCACATTAATTACATTAAAGTCCCTCTTCATTGTCCTCAATCCCTCTCGCTCGTGGCTTGACACCATCCTCTGCCCTCTCTCTCTCCACCTCCCTCTTGTTCGTGGCTCGATGCCACTTTCTTTCCATTGCTCCCTCTCCTGTATATCCTCAGTCCCCCTTTGGTCCAACACAAAAGTACCCAGTTAGAGTGGTCTACATGAGAAACTGCACCGTGAGGAGGTCCATTATGTTTCTTGGTTTGGAGAGGTGATTACGAATATTTTGCTTGGATTTTATCCATTAGCACTGTGATGGGACAAAACTGATAAGTGAGATAGTCTCTCCACTAAAAATTTGTGAGTAAAGCATGAATGGCCAGTTCCTAAGCCTATTTGGGAACTGGACCACCCTTAGAACTCATCACTCCTTCCTTGTATTTATATGAAATAAAAACAATCATTTTAAATATTCTTATCTACTATTTGAAATATTGTTATCTACTATTTTTTCAAGATATTATGACAAAAAAATACTTCTACTTGATATTATATATTCATGTTCATGATAGTATATTGTCTTCCGATTTATCAATCGGGACACATGCTGCTAAATTACATACAAATATACCGAGGGGAAATGCATTACAAGTGCCAAAACTTTTGTATGGCATTTATTTTGGTGCCAACATTTTTTTCGTTTATTTGAATGCCATAACTTTGAAAAAAATATTTACTTGAGTGACACCTCGCCAAAAAAGTTGATGTGGCCACTGATAGTCAATATTTAAATATTTTTGAATATTTTTGCTCTTTTTTTTTTTTTTTTCTCTAAGGTTGACGAGGTTCACTAGCGATCCTCAATGACCGCAAAACCCTTGTGACCCTCGTCGGCCACAAATGCCTTGAGCAAAGCCATCATAGCTTTGTTGGTTGTTGGCAAGGGTTGTCCCGACCTTGTCCACAACTGGCGAGGTCGCGACAACCTTGCCCATGGCCTTTTTGTGATCAAATTTGGGCGAGGGCCACCTCATCCTTGTCACAGGTGCCCTAGGTGAGGCCATCAAGCCTCGCTGACTACTAGCAAGGCCATGACTGCCGTTGTCATCTCTAGGCGGTTGCGGGCGAGGGCCCTTGTGACCTCACCGGCTTTAGTGGCATCACCCGCGACCACCCAAAGCTGGCAAGGGCTGTTAGGGCCTCACCCAAGGCCTTCGCAGCCAAGGGAAAGGTGGCCTTCGCCTAATCTAGACGAGGGTTTCACAGCACCATCCTAAAGAAAAAAAAAAAAAAAAAAAAAAAACTTGAAATATATTAATAAAAATATTTAAAAAATATTAAAATATTGTCCATTAGTGGGCATTAAAAGTAGTATTCAAGTGAATGTTTTTTTCAAAATTGTAACACTTAAATGAACGAAAAAAGGGTTTTAGCTCCAAAGCTAAAAGCCGTATGAAACTATTGGCACTTGTAGTGTACTTCTCCCCACATACTAAGTTGGGCTTCCTTTTTACTATATTTTACAAAGTGAAAATTAATGAAATAAGATTATAGTGCATTTCATTAAGTGCTTCTAATAAGAGAATAAGAAAAGAAAAGACAAAATTGTAAAAAAGCGATTTCGCCTTGCGGCCAGTTTCATTGAGAACAATGACATCAATTCACTGAAGAGTGAAGAACCATCTCACTTATAAGTCTCATGTATACTTGATCGCCGAATTCACCCAATTCGCTCTCAAGGACCAACAATGAGCTCATCTGCGAAGCCACCCCACGACATTGTCACCCAAATCCTGAAGCAATCGCCGATGAAATCGCTGTTGAGGTTCAAGTGCATGTACTGATCATGGCTTTCCATGATGACCCTCGTTTCGTGGTCCTACTCTTGGATCGATCCGCTTCTGATGCCGCCAATTGGTCTGTTGGTTAGTTGGAGAATTTGCTGAAATCTAAGGAAAAATTTTGCTCTGTTTTCCAATTTAAGCATGTTAAGAACTTGGTAATTCGGAAAGGATAAGAATGCATATTATTACTTGGTAGTCTACCATTTTTGTCTTTAGGAAACATGATAATGACCTGCCAATTTTGAAAATGAATATCTGATTTGGAATCAATACTCTAATGCATAATAGCTAATAGCATAATCACAAATCATCAATGACAAGTCAAGGACGAGATGACTCATTATCAGCTATGCTTAAGGAAGCCTTAGGAAGCTCCAGGATGAAAACTCTACTTACCAGGATAGCTCTTACTCAGCTACTCGTTATGACAATGGAGAGCAAATTTAGTACATTCAAATGGGGTAAAAATGTTTTGTTTAAGGTATCTATCCAAATTGGCACCAACATCATTTGACAACCTGCCTATTGAGAACTCTGGCGGATTCATTGCCAGATTTGGGGAACTTAATCAATCCAAATGGCAAAAGTTAATATTAATATGATGACATGGCGGTCGTTGTGGACAGTGGTCCATTGCAGTCGTGGCTGTTGCGGGGACTCAGGGCAAATTTAGATTGCTGCCCTGGCGGTCATGGTTGAAGACTGTGAGTCACCGGTGTGATATTTCAGAAATGACCATCGGAGGTCATTGTCGGGCCCTCAAGAGGGCCTCAGATGGCTGCGAATCATAGATGGATGAATTATTTGCTTTCCCTTGAATCCTAACGTCAGAACATTCTCTCATCGCATTAAGGTATCTTTCCCTCAGAACCCCATTTATAAGAAGAGATGTCCAGGGTTACAAAATTGAACCTGATGGACGACACAAAGACTAAGTATGATGAGTAACAGTTAATCCTCTCCTAGGAGATCAGAACTGTCAGATCTCACAAAATTACTCCTAATCCGATTGGAATCAACCTCGGTTTCAAATTTTTTGCCTCAATTTGCCTTGCTCCATTGATGATGAGGCTGAACAAGAACCTCCCTCATGAGATTGTCCTTGAAATTCTCAAGAGATTGCCGGTGAAGCCTCTCATGAGATTCAAATGTGTCTCCAAATTGTGGCGTTGCACAATCGAAGATTCTGACTTCGTGGCCATGCATTTGAAGCACTCTGCTCTCAGTGTTGTGAATTGGTATGTTTTTCTCATGGAGTGGCACTTTTCTCGCAATCAAATGAGCTCTCTGTACCTAGATAAGTCTCTCACTGTAGCTTCTCAGTTGGAAATCAAAGTTCCATTCATTAGCCCTATGGGTAGTTATAATATCGTCGGTTCATGCAATGGATTGATCTTTATTGCTGATGTTAATGATGAAGATCGTAGTCATAAAATATTTTTGTGGAATCTATTCACTAGAAAGTACAAAGCAATTCCGAGTTCGCATCTAGATTTTGTTGACATGTACGTTGCTCGTACTGTTCTAGGATTTGGATATAGTGATAGTATTAATGACTACAAAATTGTTAGGATTACTTATTTTCCTGATAAATATGGAGGATACTTGGGTGGACTTGAACCAAAAGTCGATGTTTATAGCCTTAATACTGATATGTGGCGGACAGTCAAATTCGATGTCGCACGCGAGCTGAGCGACCGCTCAATAGTCTCTCTCAATGGAAATTTACATTGGATCTCGATCGATGTCAATGAAGACCGTTGCTGGTGTTATGGATCAATAATCACATTTGGGGTAGCGGATGAGGTCTTCAATGAAATGCCGCTACCAAAGAGCTGTTTCGTTGGCATCATGTTATTTCGTGCTTATCTGGCAGTGTTGAACAACTCGCTGGTGCTGCTGATTCATCAAGTGGATCCAAGAGGTCAATCGAAGGATACGTGTTACATTTGGGTTATGACAGAATATGGCGTGCCCAAGTCCTGGACTAAGCTGCACACCTTAGATCTTGATGGAGTGTCAAAATTTCACGGCTTCACAAGGAGCGGCGAGCTTCTTATGGAGACATGCCAACACGAGCTGATTTTGTGGAATCCAAGCATGGGACTGACCCGATTCATTCGGACATTGGGGGCATTTGATTTAGCGACTGTGGTGGAGAGTTTGGTTTCTCCGTAGGGACAGAATTAGTTGTTGCTTTGCTATCGTAGGCAAGAATTTGAGATGTCTCAGTCTAATTTATACCAATTAATAAAGAAGGATAACAGCTGAGGTACTCTTATTAATTTGTCATTTCTGCTTCTGTACAAATCATACTCGTAACTGTTTGGGACGTTTGTACTCTTAAGAATGTGCCTGGAATGCAAGCATAACAAGGTGCATCGACAATGCTGACACCTGTCGCATCTTCTTTGAATGTCTATGTAATACTTGAAGTATGCATCTTGCTTTGGTTCAATTCTATCAATGACAAGGCATCATGATTCATGTTTTCTTCGGTAGCTATTCAGACAACCAGATTACCCCATTTCCGACTGTAGTAACTGTGATATACTACTTCTTAGGGTTAAATGAAGGCAGAGAAAAGCCGAGTGTTTATTGCCAAAGAAACTAATTCTTGTGAACTAAACATTCCACCGAAAGTTTCTCCTCTATTATTCCTGCAAGAATGAAAACCTTGTTGTGATAATTTGATCAGGAAAAAGCATGCTTGATATTATAACTTTTATACGCTGCTCTCTTTAACACTAGAACTTTTTGAGCAACAACTCAAGTACCACATGGGGAAAAGATTGGTCACATTAGTGACATCAGTAATTTGTGTTTCCGGAAAATTTAATGTGACATTAATTTATTATAATTCGGTTGATGTGACTTGCCGGAAAATCTAATCAGCAAAAACCAAAAGAAACGAGTTGCTTGGCCCTCTGGATGCAAAACATTAGGGCTTGAATTCGAAAATTACAGTTTGTTGTAAGTCTTCAATTTCACAGACTAAAAGTCTTCTCTGTGGCAAAAGCAAGGAACCGTGAACTTTTCTTCTTCAGAAGGTATTGTCAGAGCCCGTTTCATGGTAGGATCCGGATTGCCCCTTGGCTTGCTGGAATAGGCTCTGAAAGCCAGGTCGGGTCAAGAAGTCGATGCAAACGACGTACCTGCTTCTGTGTTCACTAACGTGCACAACAGAGTGGCCTTTGGGCACGCTGGAAGGAAGTCCTTGATCGCAGGCGTGCTTGTTCTTATCTCTTCACAATTTCCCTGGTCTTTGCAGTTTGAGAAGGCTTGCTTGATTTTCTAAGAACTCTCTGTTCTTTGTTTTTCCTCTCTTTTATATCCTCTGTTTTTGAAAGGGTAAAGTCAAGACAGAAGAACCAAAAGTAGAAAATTTGAAGGAAGAAATGAAGATCCATAAGTCTGAAAGAATGGGAATAAGATTTTCTAGACATGTTGCTCGTGAAATCCGGAATTTTTCCCTCTTCAGCGGTCGTTGAGCCATGGTTATTCAATATCTCTTCTTCTCTTTACAAGCTTTGGCCCCTTTTTACCACTCGGTTGAAGGTTGTCCACGTTAGATTTAATTTTCTTTCAGAAAATGCCACGTCAAAGTCCAAATTTAATCTAAAAGGCCACCAAAGACGAATTGCCAATATAAGCACTTAAGTGATCGATGTTTTGCCAATATGATGCTTAAGCGATCTCTCGAAAAGTTTTGGCACTTTGGTGTCCTTTTCTCATTCTAACCGCATTAAGCCCTTGTCAACAATTCCTTGGAAATTCTCTAATTGCTTTCCCAATATAATAAATCCAGCCCTTACTCTTTGGTTGATGCAAACGCTGATGACGATGCTTTTCTAATCGGAGCTCCTCTTGTATCCATCGATTATGTACAAGGTGTTTGCATTCCAAAACTGCAAAGATGCCTCGATGAAACACCTGTTAAAATGAATTGCTGACATCTATAGTCTCAGGATAGATTCATGAAGAACAGTTGAGTGCAATGTTCCACTTCTGTTGCGTATAGAGCTGAGCATCTTTAAAATATGGTCTTGACTGTGAAAGGCCGATACTGGCGTCACAAATCAATAGTCTCGTTCAATGTTACGGACGAGGTGTTCAACGAAAGGGCGCTGCCAGAAAACCCAGTGAGTGGAGTCACCGTTGAGCATGAAGTTGCGTTTCTCGAAAGGTTGAATGACTTTCTGGCTTTGTTGACTGTCCATGTCAGGCAAAGTGTTCCATGGAATCACATGTATGATGAGTGGGCTACGAGAGACATCACATGTATGATGAGTGGGCTACGAGAGACTATGGTGTTCCCAGGCCTTGGGCTAAGCTGTATACCTTTGAAATGAGAAATGAAGCGAGGTTTCGTGGCTGCATGAGGAATGGTGAGCGTCTGTTTGCTCATTTGATCCAAACCTAATTTTGTGGAAACCTAGTCCTGGAACATCCTGAAAGCTTCAGTAGTTGGGGGCATTTGATTTAGTCAATGTGGTGGAGAGCCTGGTTTCTCCAAGGGACAAATGAATTGCTGCTTCTGGTAGACTAGGCAGCTGAAAATGAAGTGGGGAAGTCCGAAATTGCCAGTCTAGTGCTTTTTGTTTCTCTGTTTTTTCTTTGCTCGTAGTTGCCCCTTATTCCAACGAAATCCTCTCTTTTTTTCCCTGATAAAAAGATATAACGACCTAGAACCAAGTTTTTACTAGGAAACGAACAAACCCAACTTGACAACATCATCAAGCCAGACAGAACCGGGAGCCTTACATCAAATTTCGCTAAAGAATGCCCCTAAGGCACTTGTTATTTACTGTGCTTTGGAAATGTAGACACTCCGATTTTAGGTATGCAACATTTTTGAAACGTGTTTTCTCTTTTTCCTTTCTCTTTTTCCTTTGTCCTAGAACTAACTAACATTCCTCATTGATGCTCTAACAAGTACCTCAACCTTATTCCTCTCGGGGTCCATTAGAATGCCTCATAATAAATCTCAATTTTAGCCTAACTCTGGTCCATAAGAATGCCCTAACTTGTACCTCATCAATGCTCTTTTTGCTGCGGCGGCGGCTCTGCAGATAACTGGATGATCCGGTTCCAACCTTGGTTTTTGTCATATACTAATTGTTCAAGTTATGTGATGAGAAATTCGGAATCATTGCCAGGAAAATTGAGGAAATCGAATCTGGCAAACTAATTATATAGCTGAAGACGTACTATATGACCGTTCCTGCAAGCATGAAAGCCTTGTAGGTGACAGTTCTGACCTTATTAGGCCCTCCCCAAGAACTCTCAAGCTCTTTGATCTCTTCTTCAGATAACAGATCCACCCCTTGTTCCTTGGCCGAGGCAAATGCTGATGATGATTTTAAAAACTTCAAGTACCCTTCAAACAGGAGCTCCTTTGGAATGTCAAGTTGCAATGGTTCTCCCTCATGGCCTAAACCCACACTCTCAAAAGGAAAGGGAAGATTTCTATATCCGTCAAATGCGTACTTGATATTTGCGTGCCAAAAGTGCAAAGATTTTTCGCGGAGGCGCTTTCTTATGGAGTTGAATTCGGGACTAACAATTATGTCATTGTAAGCCCAAACAGCTAGTATACCTCCTGGATTACGCAGAAGGCGTTTGGCCAGCTTGTAAAACTTTGGAAGATCAAACCAGTGCACAGCGGTAGCAACGGTGATCAAATCAACACGATTTTCACCCCCTATGAAGGCCACCATTTCATCCTCTGACATGGATTGTGGAGTGTGCATGTAGCGAACTCGAGGATATGGCATTGCGAAACTTAGTTGAGCTTCGCTAATGTCAGTTGCTATCACTTCCTCATAATGCTCTGCGACCTGGTAGAATTATGTCAGCACATATTTACAGTCAGTCAAACGGTAAAAATTTTAATTGATGAGCGAAGAATATTTTTCCATTTCAGGTCACTGTTATAATTTGATCAAACATATTGTTGTTCAAAAATTGCGTAGGGAGAGAGAGACTAACGCCAAGAGCAGCTTGACCATTGCCAGTACCGACATCCCAAGCCAGAGAGTGATGAGAGGTGCGGGCAGCAAGCATCGAGTACCACTCACTTGGATAAGTTGGCCTCGCCTGTAGGTAGGTCTCCGCCTGCTTGTCGAACAAGCCTGCCATGTCTATACAACTTCTAATATTCAGGTCACTCTGTTTCCAAGGGTCCCTAGTGTATGTGTTATATATAAGACAGAGAGACCGTCGGAGATTGTAATCCACTTTCCAAATTCTCTAGATTTCTCAGGAGCGATTGACTAACTTAATCATGAAGAAAACAGGAAGTGTGCAAGTTGAAAAAGAAGACTTGAAGTCTAACGGTAAGGCTGCTAAATCATGAAGAAAGAAGAGTCAAGAACGTGGGCAACAACTAGAACCCAGAAACTTCCAGCTGGAAATATGCTGTCAAGTCTGGGCAAGAGAAGAAGAAGCCAAGGTCCAGCAAATGTCTAGCTTTCTCTGGCGATGGAGTCCTATAGATAGGCTTACAGACATTCATGTGAGAGGTGTGGGGAGACAGCTTAAAATACATTTCCTATTCTCCTCGACCAAAACCTTCTCCAACTTACCTCTCAACTAAATAGACAATATCCCCTGACCTAAATTCCTTAAACTATCCGACCTTGTATCATGTCCATTCTCTCCATCCCCTAACAGGTATATCACTTACATACATACTTGTACATCACTAATAATTTCCTATTATTGATATCAAAATCATGCTTCCACACGGTCAAATTTTTTATAGAGACGTTTCACCTTCCAAGTTCACTGGAATCAATTTAATGATTCAATGCCAATTTGTCTAAGCAATGACACAATTTATGACTTGAGTGTTGGAGTTGAACTTGACTAAGAACAGTCTCATCGCATGGAATTAAACCTCTGCTTTCTTGTCAAGCTAGAAGATTTTCTTGCTTTGCACGAATATTAATCTGTGCACAAGTAAAATCTGTAGGGACAATGTTAATCTGTGAAACAAACTCATAAACAAAACTGAAGAGAGTACTAACAGTGAAGAGTGTAAAAGATTCTGTCATATTAAACTTGGTGAATATTTTAGCGAAAGTTAAAATTTTCCTTAGCAGCAAAAGCTGAGATGCCGAACTAGGAGCCAGACTTATAGTGCAGTGGAATGGGGGAAAAACCAATGTTGAGAGTGGCAAGCAGAGCGATAATTACTGTCCTGTGAAGCATAATCCGCTATTGCTTAAACATGATGGATGTGGATTGGGATCAGGAGAGAGAGATTTTGTTGGATCAACCGAAACAAGAAAGCAGAACTTTTCTCAAGGAAATTATAATATCTGTTAGAAACTCAGTTAATTTATGAGTTTAATCCCACGAGGTTGATCGGAAATGTAGGAAACTGTGAATGCAATGTCATTAATATATGTAGTTCAAGTACTCGATCGTACAGGATGAAATTTCAAGAGCTTAGATTAAAGGAAGACGAGGAAACGCCCACAAAAATCGGCTGCTCAAAGACTATCAAGAAACCTCCTGAAAAGTGCAGAGATCAGCTATGGAGGAGGGAGAGAGAATTTAGAAACCTGTAGATGATTCTGTGCTTACAAAGGAGCCGAAACTGCAGAAGAACAACAGCTTCGAGTGTTGAGAGTGCTTCTTGAATCAACGAACTTCCGCAACTCCTTTTGGAGTTTTGTTTTTGACTTTATATTAGTATAAATAGATAAATAGATAATGTTTAGGACTTCAATAAAACATTTTTCAAGCATTGAAGCAAAGTGACATCTGTGTTTTGTCAAGCTAGTAAGAGAATCCAAAGGTGACTTAGAATTTTTTATTTTTCTAGGGGAATCTTTCAAGTTCATTGGATTGACTGATTCGATGCCAATATATGTAAGCAATGACGCAACTCATCACTTTGAGTGTTGGAGGTGAACTTGAATAAGAAAAGTCTCATCACCTCGTGGGATATCAAACTCTGTTTTCTTGTCAAACTAGCAGATTTTCTTGCCATAGCAACCATATTAATTTGTGAAATAAATTCATAGAGATGAAGTAGAGCTATGCTAATATAGTAGGAGAGTGTACATTACTCAAAACTCCCGTCATATTAAACGACGTTAATTCTATGGCAAAAGATGATGAAATTCTCCCTTGTTGGGAGCGCACCCCTTTTTTTGCATATTTCTATTCAAGACATCAATGATTGTTGTTAATGGGAAAGAATATGCGGAAGAGAGAATGGTGTAATTTATGTATATTTTATAATAAAAAATATATGGAATATTTATAAGCTTTACAAGATTGATTATAATATTAATTAGGAATAAATATGTTGGAAGTCCTAAAACTTATCAGAAAAATGCAATTATATCTTAAAACTTTGAAAAAGTGTAATTAAGGCCTAAAACTTATCACATAAGTGCAATCGAGTCCTAAAATTTTCAAAAAGTATAATTAAGTTCTAAAACTTGTTACAAAAATGTAATTAAGTTATGAAACTTTCAAAATATAAAACCAATAGAATGACTTGTTTGGACCAATTTGACAAGTTTTAAAATTTAATTACACTTTTTGAAAATTTTAAGACTCGATTGTATTTTTATGACAAGTTTTAATACTTAATTGTACTTTTTCACAGTTTTAAAATTCAATTACACTTTATTAACAAATTTAAGGTCTTCTAGAATCAATCAAGTATATGCATAATAAATGAAGACATATGCACAAACCTCATATTATGACAAAATCAAGTTAGATATAGAGAATCTCACATATATTTCTAACAAATCATATGATTAAATGTGAGTTAAGATTGTGTCTCACGTAATGTGACAAACATGAGAAAACATTCATCAGTTTATGAGGGTCACATCATTTGCTAACATGGCATGCATTTATGCACTCTATGCAAGTTACATAATGTAACACTCCACTGACGATGAGGCTTGATGCTAGAGAAGAACTTCTCTCATGTAATAGTCCTCAAAATTCTCAAGAGATTGCTGGTGAAATCTCTCATGAGATTCAGATGTGTCTTCAAATCATGGCATTACACGATCAAAGATCTTACCTTTGCAGCCATGCACCTTAAGCAATGCGCTCTCAATGGCAAGAATTAGTATGTTCTTCTTACTTATTGGTACTTTTCTCATAATCGAATGAGGTTTCTATATCCAAATAAGTTCTTACCCTAGCTTCTCGATTAGAAGTTGAGGTTCCATTCATTAGCACTACGGGCAATAGTGGTGCTCTAGGTTTGTGCAACGGATTGATCTGTGTTGTTGGTGCTAATATTGAAGTTTGCAATCGAATGATATCTTTGTGGAACTTATACATTAGAAAGCACAAGGTGGTTTTGAGTTTGCCTATGGATCATCGAATTTTTTATGTGTGCATTGCACACATGGTTCTAGGATTGGATAGAGTGACAAGATTAAATGACTACAAGGTTATTAATGATTACTTGTTTTCCTAATAAAAATGGAGGATATTGTTAGTCACTGAAGTCAATGTTTATAGCTTGAGTACAAATATGTGGAGGACTGTTGAATTCAGTTTTGGGTACAAGCTAAGCGTTGGCTTGAGGATGTGACGGCTCAGGTGGTAGTGCGAGGGGCAAAGTCCCCGAATGTGCGCAAGGAGAGATGCGTCTCTTGTCCCACATTACCTAGAGGGGATTCCTAGACTAGTTGATAAGTACTTGGGTTTTCTAACTGTATAGACGCATTACACACTCGTGCCGCTACGTAGCTCTAATGCGTATGTACAGGGTGAGAACAAAACCTTGAGGGGCATGTCGACTGGATGGCCATGGAGATGGGTCTTATGCGAGGCGCCCAAAGAGAACAATATATATGCCAAGCCCCATTCCTAGATATATGAGTTTTTTGGGCAAAGCCTAGAGGAACAAAATCGTTCGAGCTTTGGCCAAAAGCGGACAATATATGTACAGTGAGAACCTAGGTCCTTACAAATGATATTAGAGCCAACTTCCGATCACATATCGACTCCCGACCACATATGGGGCCACAGCATGGACGTTGTGCTTGAAGGGGGGGAGATTGTGATGGCCCAAGTGGCGGTGCACAAGGCAAAGTCCCCAAACGTGTGTAGGGAGGGGTGCGTCTCTTGTCCCACATCGCCTAGGGGGAAGTCTTGGGCTAATTGATAAGCACTTGGGTTTCTAATTGTATATACGCATTTCACGCTTGTGCCGCTATGTAGCTTTGATGCATATGTATAGGGTGAGAACAAAACCTTGAGGGGCTTGTTGACTGGATGGCCATGGAGTTGGGTCTTGTGCGGGGCGCCCAAAGAGGACAATATATATGTTGGGCCCCCATCCCCAAATATATGTGTTTTTTGGGCAAAGCCCGAAGGAACAAAACCATGTGGACCTCAACAATAAAGCGGACAATATATGTATAGTGAAGAGCTTAAATACTTACAGAGAATCTTCTTAAATGGAAATTTGTAATGGATCTCGATCGGCATTGATGAAGATGATTGCTGGTGTTATGGATTGATAATCACATTTGTGATAGCATATGAAGTCTTTAACCAAATGGCATTGCCGAAAAATTGTTTCGTTTGATCTATGCCACTATAAGGGTTTCAATCACTTTCGATAACCATTGGTTTGCGCACGAAAGTGCTGGCAATGCACGGGTTGACTTATATTTTTGTTATGGTTACAGAGCATTCACTTTGAGCATAATTTCTTGATACTATGCTAGTTAGCAAAAAGAACTCCTACGTCTTTTGTTGATGAAGCTAGTTTGTGAAAAAAAAAAAGATCATACTCTAGGGCATAAACGTCCAAGTAATTAGTAATTAAGGGTGTTACCGGGTTGGTTTGGTTCGCTTTTCCACTAATACCCAAACTGACTCGAACAAAGATGATATATATAACGTGGCTTGAGACCCGCCGCATAGAATCGAAACCAAAATGATGGTTCAATTTGGTTAGAGTTACAAGCTCAGAGCAACTTGCTCCAAAGTCAAGCCAGTCACCATGGACGGATCTTGAGATCGTGGCATGAGCTTCGAAACGTCGTTGTTGAGACCATCTTAATCGAAGATGAGGCACCTCTAGATTTGGAGTGTCTTCTCATGATTCGAAGATGATGAGGCTCCATGACCGCCTATCTCGTTGAGATCTGAACGAGGAGGAAAAGACCAGAACTTGAGTGTGGACAACCCTGGAAGCTGCTCCGGAAATATTAACGTCCATGGGACCATTGACATCTGGACTGCCATGAAGAGCTGAACGACCATGAACAATGGCTCCACAGTGTTAATAGTAAGCCCTTTTTGTTGATCTAGGGAAGGCGGCACCTGACATTGAGGTCCGATGAATGGTGGCGGAGAGGCCAAAGGAGGAGGTGGAAAGTGCTGAGGGAGCTGCAGTGTTTAGGATTCCTTTTCTACATATTTAATGTGTTTCGGGTCAGTTCAGGTATACAACCAAAACTGAACCGAATCATCAAGACATTCGTCTTTTTTTTTCTTTTCTTTTTTGTGTTGATCTAGGGAAGGCGGCACCTGACATTGAGGTCCGATGAATGGTGGCGGAGAGGCCAAAGGAGGAGGTGGAAGGTGCTGAGGGAGCTGCAGTGTTTAGGATTCCTTTGCTACATATTTAATGTGTTTCGGGTTCAGGTATACAACCAAAACTGAACCGAATCATCAAGACATTCCTTTTTTTAACTTTTTTACTTGTTACTCGACAATGAGACCTATCCGTTCGGTTCGGGTCTTATGCTGTTAGTGTCTCTTACTGTTTTTGGAGAGGCTTTTGATATAATTTTGACTCTTTATTTAATGTTTTCCCCGTGAAATTGCATAAGAGAAAAAAAATTAAGTTTTAAGAAATGATAAAAATTAATAATCTTTTAATTGTTGATTAGTTTTCACTCATTGTTAGTAAGAAAAATCATAACTTTAATTAGATGGGGAAACAAAATCGTAACTATAAAATTCAAAATTTAAAGTTCAAATTATTTTTGTATTTTCCACTATATAAATTATTTTCCTAGAAAGCCACAAAAGAGATAAGCATTTTTCTAATAATTAAAAAAAAAATTTAAAGTTCAAAAAGTAAAAGAAAATGAAAGGAGCATTCTAAATGTCCTTGTATAGAGCGAAAGGATGAGTTTAGTTATCACACTATAAGGACAATCAAGGAATTTTATCATTTGTTTTTTTCTCAATAAAAGGTAAGTAGTTAATTTATTTCCTTTACCTTTTGTAATTTTTCTTTTACCGTTTTACCTTTTATTTTATATTACTTTATAATTAGGTAATACGTAAACAAGAGGCTAAACAAGGTATTCAAAAAGTGAGACAATTGAGACAATCGAGAATTTTGACTTAGATATATGAATATTTAAACTAGAGACGAGGCACGGGCTATGCATATGTGCGAAATGAGATTGTTATGCATGATTAAGATATATGCAATTATTAAAGGAAGTGGATGGAGTTTCATTGTGTTTTGTTATCATCATCATCATTATTGATTGGGTTTTTGGTCGAGACCGCTCTTCATTTAGAAAAGTTGAGTCCAAACCACTACCTCCAAATCTTGAAAGAGATGTAGCCAATTAGGCTCATCCTATTTGGCAAATGAATCAAATGAAGTGAGTAGTTATTAAAGGAAGTGACGAAAAATTCAAAATTTTTATTTTCCTTTTTTGCCCTTTTAAGAGTCGATGAGTGGTCGTCGGTGACCCTTGCAAGCCTTGAAAAAAATAAGGAACATAAAAAAAAAATTTAATTTAAAAATTTTAGTTAGTTTTTGAATTTTTCTTTTCTTTTTTATTTCTTCATTTTCTAGGGATGGCAACTGGTCACCGTTGACCTTTGTTAGCCCTAAAAAAATTAATTCAAAAAACTCAAAAACATTTATTATTTTTAAAATTTTATTTTCCCTTGTTTTTTGCCCTTTTTTAAAGGTTGATGAGTGGTCACCGATGAGCCTTATTAGCCCTAAAAAAAAAAAGGGAAAAATATATGAAATTTCAAAATATTCAAATTTTTTTAATCATTTTTTCGAAATTTTTATTTTATTTTTTATTTGCCCTGACCCTTGCTGGCCCTAAAAAATTGAGCAAAATAAAAATTAAAAAAAGTTCAAATTTTTTTTGAATTTTAATTTTCTTTTGCCCTTTTTTAAGGGACGGCAAGATATTGATAGTGACCCTTGCCAACTCTAAAAATTATGAAAAAGAAAAACAAAATATGAAATACAAAGTAATTCAATTTTTAAATTTTTTTAAATTTTTATTTTCCCTTGTTTTTTGTCATTTTTAACTAAGTTTTTGATCAGTTAAGGCATATTACCCCAACAGAACTGAATCATCAAGATACTTGATTTTTTTTCTTTCTTTTCTTAAAATTCTGACATGAGTTGGAATGAGAAGCGACCCTAGATGTTCAGTTCGGGTTAGTTGGGTTTAGATATGTTTTTATGCTCCAACCGATAGCGTCTCTTACTATTTCCTGAGAGTTTTTTGATTTGGTTTTACCCTTTACTTATTGCTTCCTCTATAAAATTGCATAAGCAGAAAATAAAATTTACGTTTTGTGAAATGATGAAATTTAATATTCCTTGACATGTTAATTGGTTTTCACTCAATATGCAGCATCATAACTTAAAAACAAAACCCATAACTTTAAAATTCAAAACTTAAAGTTGACATTATTTTTTGCTTATTTCCACTATATAAATTATTTTTCCATAAAGCAACTAATAAACGAACAGTTTTCTTTTTTTAATAAATAAAATATAAAAAATTTAAGTTCAAAAAGTAAAGGAAAATGAAAAGAGCATTATAAATTTTCTCGCATCAAACGAAAGGATGAGGTTAGTTAGTACACTATAAGGACAATCAAGGGCTTTCATCAATTGTTGTTTCTCTATATGAAGTAAGTAGTTAATTTCTTTCTTTTACCTATTTGTCATTTTCCTCTAAACATTTTTATCTTTATTTTAGGGTAATGCATATACAAGGGCTAAATGCGACACTCAAAAAGTGAGACAATCGAGAGTTTTGACTTAGATATATGGATTTTTTAAACTAGAGACAAGGCATAGGCTATGTACATGCATGGAGCAAGACTATTATGTCTGATTAAGATATTTGCAATTATTAAAGGAGGTAGATGTCATCTAATTTTGTATTATTATTATTATTATTATTATTATTATTATTATTATTATTATTATTATTTTGTAGCCATGACCACCCTGCTTCCCAAAAGCTAGGTCCAACAGATAGGTCTAACATGTACTTCATCCATGCTCTAGCATGGATGCAACTTGTAGGTTTCCAACACAATGGAGAGATTCTTTCACTTGTAGATCTACCAGCCGAATATTGTTTTATGAAGTTGATGATGTAATGTATAAACTTACTTATTTGAGAAAAGAATTGCAGTTCAGACTTAGATATGCGGGTGCCAAGTACATATCAAATAAATTGTTACATCAATTATACGTATTTTAAGAATTTAGATATGCTATTGTGACATCACCAATGACAGATAAAAAGGGGTAGGCGGGGGTTATTGCATTGTTGGCCAGCTCATGCTTGGTGTATTTCATATGAGTAATATGTAAACAAATCAAAAAATCAACCTAATTGGCGAAAGAGGGCAATGAGAGCTTGTTGGAGGAAAATATCAATATGCTTGACGTATGTTTTACTACATAATAACTAAGTATATTCTATGAGATTTCATAAACTATTCCTATATCTTATGTTTCAAGTTAGATATGGCAGAAACTTTTATCTCACCTCCCGAGTTAGATTTTTACATCTAACGTGGCACATTGTTATCAATGTGCATATGTGTTTGATTGTTTAATGATTTGAAGACTGCAGATTTAGGTTATAGCTTGTTTGCTTTAAGAATTTTTCAATTGAATTAATAATATTTTTATGAATAGTCTTGAAAATAATAAAGTAATTGCTCAATTCCACCTAAAATATACATTGATACTTGGTGGACGATTTTGAAAATCGTGATAAACCTAAACAAATGCCTACATGCTTATGGAAAAGACAAATGCATACATATGTGAATACATAGAACTAATATTCTGGATAAAATGAGATATCCGGACTGTACACTATGTTGTGCTTATATTGATCTAAAAGATATATTGATGGGAATAAATAAAAAATCAAGAAAAAAATCTAAACCCCTATTTATTTAGGTAGACAATTATATTATACTATCCTTCCTTCATCTCAGCTATTTTGACTGTGGTTCTGTTGAAAAGGGTCATCCTTGTGCTCGATTGTGTTAGACGTGCTTGTGGTTCGGCAAGGATTACATATCAACTCAAATAAGACATTTCATATTGTTTCGACTTTATTTAATTAACATAATTCCTAAACAATAGAATCATAAACCAATGATATAGTTTAACTTGCCAATATCATCCTTTCATTGAAAAGAACCTTGAGAAATTCATATGAAGAAATAATACGTGATTTGATCCGAAGCATTGATTCTAGTATAAACATAAATGACTTTTAGTGAATAACCTATATAGATAGAAATGAAAACAGATTATACAATCGTAGTTTTACAAGATGACCCATTCAATTCATTCAAATCATAATTTTCTTCATCAGTTTAGTCTTTAGTTCAATTTATTCACTTGCTTGCCCCATTTCCAAGTGCAGTCTTATCACCATGATTTCGGACATAAATCTATCTATACAATCCAAAAGTTGGTCTCTCTTAAAACAAGACAAGAAGGAAAACAGATTTACCTTTAACACCCAAAGAAGGATTGCCTACATCTGCAACACTCTGCAGCTTATCAATAGCTTCATCCAAATTACCCCTGCAACAAGAAAGGCATTTAAACAACTGTGGGCTTTATCTCCGATTGACATTCTAATTTCCCCACGATCAAATGACAGAATCAAGATTACAATGGCAACACGACCTCTAATACAACAGAGTGGACATGGCAAGCAAGACCATTGATCTCGTGTTCTCAGCAACTTGGCCCGCACTGGGTTGGGCGGACAGACACTGCTCAAGCACAAGCATGCCCTGAGAATACGATTCATCTGCACAGGCACATTACACATGCCCCCAATTATGGAACAAGAAAAGAAAGAAAGAAAGAAAGAAAGACAACCGATATTAGCCCTCAAATGAAAACAAAAAAATAAATAAATTTGAGGACGCATAAAACCTGTGGAAAGTCGCAACTTCGAGGGCCCGAATGAATCAGAAAAGTACCTGATTTCTGGGACTTAGTAAGGGAGAGGGCGTAACCGATCATCTGAGACGCGACTGGGTTCAGGTCTTGACGTTTGGTGCGGTCGTGCAAGAACCTGGCGGGTGGCGACGGCGGACGACCCACGGAGGCGAGTCTTGCCACCTTCGCGCGGGCCGAACAACTTCCACACGACGCCCATCATCGTCGGAACCGCCAGCGTCGGCTCGCTGCAGATTGTCGCGGGTTCTTCTCAGGGAAAAATGGCGACGAGAAAAACCTCCAACCAACGAACTGGCAGGGGTTTACCATGGGGGCAGACCAGAGGCGATACGAGACGACGTCGTTTTTTCGGCTTGGGCCACCGTATGGGCTTTCTTTTCTCGGCAGAGGAAGGAACTCATAATAATTTACATAATTTAGTGGCATGAGAGGAATCTACAATAATAATAATAAAATGAAAAATTAAATAAAAATTTAATTTCTGTGATCACTAGAAAGAAATGTAAATATAGATCCGGTAGCTTCGTGTCTCAATGAGAAGATGCGAGCAATAATATTACACGATTATATTAAAATGATGGAGCTTTCAGAACATGTAGAATTAATATATATTCAACCTATTACGAAGAATATTAACATAATTCGACCATATGATTATACCATATGCACAAATATAAAAAGAATTAGCTCACTATCGGAATCAGCTAAGTCGAATATTTTCTACTTTTTTTGCCTTGTATTGGGATCAAATTGTATGATTAGAGAAGATTTATAAAGAGAAGAAAAAGTATTGCATTTTTTGCCCCATCTAATCTCAAAACACATAATAGAAAATAAGGAAAGTGTCACAAGAGCTTTTCTTTTGCCACCCATTAAGGTAAGCAACCTTGATATCTGGAATTGACAGTACCTGCTGATTCCCACTGTTCTGATGCTCAACTTGCTATGGATTTCAGTCTTGGAAGTTGGTTCTTCCTTCCTCATGGAGCTTGAATCTACAACAAACTTGTTGAGTTTATAAAATCCCAATATAGAGATCGAGAGTACCAAGAGGTTTATATCCTGATGACTTGTCATATTACTTGAACATAAATACTACTATTTAGTAATCAATCAACTTATTTTTCCAAGTCTTGTCACCAAATATGTATAACATGCAACTGTGGGAAACATCTGGTCATGTTGTGAATTACAAGGAGAACGTGTTTGTTTTTGAGGTGAGGTTTATACTGCTTTGTGAAATTATGGCTATGAGTTCTAGAGAGAGCTTCTAGGGAATATGTATTCCTACAAGAGGCGTCTAATGGCAGGTGGTTTATTGACAAGTTGTTATTTAAGTTATCAATTATTTTCATTCATGTATAAAATAGCCCAAGGATCAAATCAAGAAGAAGCAAAATGTCTAGAATTTGCTCCTGTGATGTGCCCTAGTTGTTGCCTCTTAATTACAACAGGAGACTTTTCAAATCATTTTATTAATGACTCGGTGGGAGTTTAAGTTAAAATCAACCTGCTAATAGTCAGTTAACATAAAGGCTGTCCATGCACTTTGTACATTTTCCTTAAATAACAAAGGTGCACCCTACATGGTCTCTTAAGGTCGTAGAGGATTGACAACTAGCACTTTTTGACTAATGTTTGTGCTGTGAGGCCAGATTAGCCGATTGCTCCCAGAACTCATTTACCTTTGACAGTGAGTGAAAATGAATGTTTTCTTCTTTCCTTGTGCATGTCATTACAGATCCACTGTTGAAATATGCTAATAGATGGAAGTTCAGATTAGAAAAGTTCAAATATTTTCCAACTTTGTTCATCTTATCCATTCAAGAACGATCTCTAATCATGATATACATAATGCACAATTGGTCTGCAAACAATAGACTTCTTTTAAGTGGGAGCAAAGACTCTACTCTGAAGGTTAGTTGCACATAGCATATAGCTTTTGAAGGATTTCCATGAAGAAGTTGGCATGTCAAGATTTAACGAGAAAAAAGAATATTCAACTACAGAACGATCTAAGAGATGTAGAGATGTATCATTAGTTCATGATGATGAGGAAAATACCTCTACTTGCTCTAAAAAATCGAAAAGATGCTCTTCTACTGTATGGTCTGAATTTGAAAAATTCACAGATGAGGATGGCAAGGAAAATGCCAAGTGTAAGTGGTGTGAATCAACTTATATGACTAGTCATGGGACAAAAAATTTATTACGTCATTTACATTCTTGTCCCAAACGAGAGACCAATATTGATAATTCAATGGAATGATTTGATCAAGCTGTGTTTAGAAGTAAGCTAGCAAAAGCGATAATCAAACACAATTACACCTATTCTTTTGTAGAGCATGAGGCCACTAGAGAGTTGCTTAGTTATTTTAATCCCAATGTGAAGCACATCTCAAGAAATACAGCAAGAAATGATGTGGTAAAAATTTATTAGAAAGAGAAGAAAATTTTGAAATCAAATGTTGTCTCACTTTCTAGCAGAATATGTTTAACTTATGACTTGTGGACTTCTGTGACAACTGATCATTATATGACCGTCACTACCTATTACATTGATGAAAATTGGCAATTACATGCAAAGGTTTTGTGCTTCTCCTACGTGCTACCTCCATACAGTGGTGCTATTTTATTGGAAAAATTGCTGACTTTATTGAGAGAGTAGGGTATTGAGAGGAAAATTTTCAGTATATCATACAATGACAGCATGGTTGATATTTGGAGAAGTACACCTTCTTTGAGATCTTCTTTGTTGTGTGATGGATAATTTTTTCATGTGTGTTGCAGTGCACATATACTGAATCTTATTGTACAAGAAGGTCTGAAGGTGATTGATAAATCATTACAAAATATTAGGGAATCTATCAAATATGTGAGAGCTACACAAGGGAGGAGATCAAAATTTGTTGAATGTATATCACAATCTTGTTTGAAGGCTGGTAAAAAGGTATGTCAAGATATGACTACTAGATAGAACTCTACGTACCTAATGCTTAAAGGTGCATTGGTCTTTGAACAAGCATTTTCTCATTTGAAATTTATGGATTGTAACTTTCTCACATGTCCATCACTTGAGGATTGGGATAGAGCCAAGAAAATTGCATTCTTATTACAACTTTTCCATGATATTTCTACTCTCCTCTCTAGAGTTAGATATCCTACGGCAAATTTATATTTCTATGGAGTATGGCAAATTCAGCTTCATTTGATAAATGTGAGGAATAGCGATGATGTAGCTATTAGATCTATGGCTATGGCAATGCTAACAAAGTTTGAAAAATATTGGAAGTGCTATAGTGTTATCTTGTCTTTTGCGGTTATATTATATCCTCGCTATAAGCTACACTTGTTAGAATTTTGCTATTCAAAGTTGGAGATGAATGATCATGTGGGATATGTACGGAGCATTCAAGAAAAGCTTTATATGCTTTTTGATGAATATGTGACCTCTACGTCGAGAGATGATCACTTTACATCTTCAACTAGTCGAGAGAACATTTCAGTTGAGGACATTGTTGAAAATATTGGGGACAATCTTGATGAGTATTATGCATTTGAGAGTGAACACTTTGGCTCGCAATCTACAAAGTCACAATTGGATTTGTATTTAGAGGAGAATAGGGTTGATAGAAAAAAAATTTCATATCTTAATGTCCTTGATTATTGGAAAGCTCACTCACATCGGTATCTTGAGTTGTCTCTCATGGCACGTGATATATTGAGCATTCCTATCACTACCGTTGCCTCAGAATAAGCTTTTAGCATAGGAGGAAGCATCCTAAATAAATATCGTAGTTCCCTTTCCTCTGAAAATGTAGAGGCTAAGTTGTGCACCAGAGATTGGTTATTTAGAGTTCCGCCTAAGGAAGATTTTGATTATGAGTCTCTTATTGTCGACTTTCAAGACTATTTGCATTAGAAACTTTCTTTTATCTATTCTCTTGATTTACTCACATGTTTACTTAAGTGATTTAATGCACTTGATTGTTTAGGGTTTGTGTGTACATGTGTGCTTGCTGCTTCTACTAATGGTTGTTGATGTTTTTGGCTAGGTCATGGGGTGTTAACTTTGTAAATAACATAATCCAATTATCTAGAGAAGCAGCTGTCATTTCTAGCCAATTCATCTTCTTCGAGCAAAATGGTTGTTGCTGGTTTTGCGTTGTAATTGGAATTCTTGACTACCAAAAGGTCACATTGGTTGAGCTCACAGGAGCTTTGATATTAATAGATTTAAGCATATTTTCAGAGGTGTGTAGTTCACTCATTCCTTTTCCATGTGGAGTAACAACTGCTCTTATGTTTCATATTGAATGGATTGATACTAAAAGGCATCACTTGTGCTTTTTTTTTGGCTTGAAACTTGACAGGTCAGCCACGAAGGCATTTGCTTACAACAGGATGGAGTACGTTTGTCATATCGAAGAGATTGGTTGCTGGTGACTCATTCATGTTCTTAAGGTGTTTCAGTTTGTGATTTTCTGTTTAGACACTAGTTTCCTTGCCCTATCTAGGAACCTTTTTGCTTCCCCCCCAGCGGAAGTTAAAGATCAGTTTGTGATGTGGTAGGGGGACAATGGCGAATTGCGTGTTGGAGTGAAACAAGTTGCTCGTCAGCAGAGCAGTGTGCCTTCCTCATTGATTTCAAGTCAAAGCATGCACCTTGGAATTCTTGCAACGGCCTCTCATGCTGTCACGACTCAAACTCTGTTTGTAGTTTATGACAAGCCAAGGTTTGATATGCCAAATTAATGTCCTTTTTCACTGTATGATTGTTGCTGCTGAATCACACTTCTGATAAAAACTTGCCCTTTTTAATCAGGACTAGTTTTCTCGAGGCACCAAAGTCTCAACATCCCTTTATTATTGAGCTAACATTTTATGGTGAAAATTCTCACCAACCTTCCATTCGACAAATGATTTTCAGTAACGGAAGATGATTGGCACGAAAATAGAAAAATAAAGAAAAGAAAAAGAGCCGGTGAATTTCATAACGATGAAATACAAAAAAAAAAAAAATTGTAGAAGTTGCTGAAAATAAACACTTGCCCTCCCGAAGTGTAGTTTAGATACGAATGGGAGTATTATAATAAATAAATATTATGACAAAATAGATGCTGAATAGTCAAATTCCGTGTTTCAGAACCTAAGATGAGATCGGTCAGTTTAGAAAGCAAATTAAAGGACGGAAGGATGAGGTGGAGGTAAATGCAAGAACAATAACGAATAAATAAGAAAATATCAATTTGTCTTCGTTCTCGACTGTGCCTCCTTATAAAGATGCAGAGGTCCTCTGTTTTTTTACCGTACTCTGTTTCAGAACGAGCGGAAGAAGATCTTGCCGATAGCAGAACAAGGTTGGATTGCAGGGCCTTTCCCTTAACTCTCTCTCTCCGGTCAAATCCCTTTCCGACCACCACCACCACCATCTTCATGTCGTCGTCCTCGGCTCAGATCCTCGAGCACGTCGTCCTCATCAAGGTCAAGGACGGCACCGACCCCTCCCGGGTGAACGCCATGATCGATGGCCTCAACGCCCTCGTCTCCCTCGACTCTGTCCTCCACGCCGCCACCGGCCCCGTCCTCCACACCCCACGATCCTCATCCTCCCCTTGACTTTCACCGTCATGTTCCACGGTCGCTACCGGACCAAGGACGACTTGGACGTCTTCGCTGACCACCCGGACCACATTCGCGTGGTCGAGGAGCTCAATGCGCCCATCCGCGAAGACATCATGACCGCCGATTGGATCACCGACCGCGTCCCCGAAGGTGCCGTCGCGCTGCCCCCGGGGTCCGCCGTCCGGGTGAGCCTCCTCAAACTGAAGGAGGGGTCGGGGGATGAGGCCAAGGGCGAGGTGCTATCCGCAGTGGCCGAGGGGATTAGGGACGGGCTCGGTAGGGTCGAGCACGCGACGTGGGGCGAGAACTTCTCCCCCCTCTCCAAGGACTTCTCCATCGCGTCGCTCACGGTGTTCAAAAACATGGAGGAGATGGAGGCTGCAACGGCGGCGGCGGCTCCACTGCAGGAGAAGGTTGGGAAGCATGTGGACAGCGTGATCTCGGTGGATTACGTGGTGCCGCATCCGCAGCCGGCGAGCCTGAGTCTTTGATAGAACGTCGTGCGTTTGTATTGCTTGCTGCTCGGCCTCTTTGCCGGACTTCGTGGGAAGGCCACTTTTGTAAACTGCATGTTTGACGTGTGAATTGACCCAATTTGTTTTGTCTTGTTACTTGAAATTTCCCTAGTATTTGGGATTATATAACATGAATAAATTGAGATCTAATGTAGTGCCGTGCCATCTCTTTCGCCGTTCTTGTGCTTATTCCTTGCTCTCTGTTTCTATTTGTGAGTACTTAATTTGTCCACCAATCATCGTGCCTGGTGTCTAGTGTTGGGGAGAAACGGGATAACAATTTCGTCTAGAGCAAACCCAATCCATCAATCGAAATTGACTTAGGTTGTGTTTATTTCAATGAAAGTATTTTTTGAAAAATATTTTCCAAACTTTCAGTTATTTGTTTTCTAAAAATAATTTGATCAATAGAAAATACTTTCCGGTTAATAAAAATATTATATTTTATTATAGAAAAATGAATTCCTATGTGTGGAAAGGGGAAAACAATTTCCCTCTTTATTAGATTTTTAAGTCATTTCTTTTTATTATAATAAATATTATTCAATTATTTTCCAAATGCTATCTAAACACTGAAAATATTTTTAATCACATATCACCAAACACAGGAAAACTAATCATTTTCACCATTAACGTCAATAACTACTGCCTAGACTAGGCAAAGTGTCCTCTTTACAATTTGCAGCCGGAAGAACTCTGCAATTTAATAGCCCAAATCAAAACCGATCAAAATTTATATTATATATGTATAGAGATATTAAAAGAAAATATAAAGAAAAATAATGTACTATGTCATGTGGCAAACAGAGGGGTATAAAATGGGACTGCGACAGTCGCTCTTCTTGTCAACCCCCTGCTGACTATCATGAGTTCCGACGCCGACGACCCGAAGCTCCCTCAAGACGTCGCCGTCGAGATTCTAAAGCGATTGCCGGTGAGATCGCTCCTCCGATTCAGGTGCGTTTGCCGATCATGGCGTTCCGCCATCCATCGACGACCCTCGTTTCGTGGCCCTCCACTTGAGCCACTCCGCTCACGATGCCACCAGTCGGTATCTCCTGTGTATAGATTGGCGGGATCCTGTCCATAGCCTGTAATCTCCATTTTCCGATGAGTCTTTCACCCTGTCTTCCCCGTCGCAAATCGAAATTCCGTTCGTTACTCCTCCCAACAATCACCTTATCGTCGATTCATGCAATGGCTTGATCTGCATCGCCGAAATTTCCACAAACGTCTGCGATCAGAGGACGTATTTGTGAAATCTATTCACGAGAAAGCACAAGGTGGTTCCACGGTCCGGTCTGGAGCATCAATTTATTAACAGGGACATTGCTTATGTAGTTGTGGTGTTTTGCTTCGACGTCAGGTCTAATGACTATAAGATCGTGAGGATTCTCTATTGTATGGATAATCGTAGTGGATGCTTTGGTAGACAATGTCTCCAGTCGATATTTATTCCTGGAGAAGTTTGGAGTGTGAGGTTCCTGCTTTCTGTGGCTATAGACCGCGGTAATCTTAAATGGGAATCTGCACTGGTCTACTTTCAAGTTCAATGATATGTGCCTTGAGGGTAGATTTGGATCGATGGTCTTGTTCGACATCACACATGAGGTGTTTGATGAGATGGCTCTTCCAGAAGAGGTTCTTCACATAGATGATAGAATCACTATAATAGTGTGTGTGGCGGTATTGAATGACTTGTTAGCTGTGTTCTATAGTCACGGGCGGCCACTTGGGCACCATGAATCACATTCCGATTGTTCTGTTTGGGTTATGAGAGACTATGGCTTGTCTGAGTCTTGGACTAAGCTATATACTTTTCAGGTTAGTGGAATGGTGATAGGATTTGGTGGCTTCGCGTGGAATGGTGAGCTTGTGGTGGATTTAGAAAGTGGATAACGATTTTCTTGGAATCCGATCACGAGACAATTCACAGATCTTATACTATGGACAACATGTGATTTGGTCACCGTCAGAGAGAACCTCATTTCACTTTAGACATGACTTGATTGTTGTGGAAGATTGATTCTGCTTGTAGAAAATTCAAAAGTTACATCGAAATTGAGAAGAAAGGGTTTTATGCATATCCCTTCTAGCCACAAAATGACAGACCGGAAGAAGTGAAATGGTGTCCATTTACTTTCGGTACTTCTTGCAAGCTTCAGAATGCATTTTCATTTTCAAATTTTTTTTCTTTTGAGATTGGTGAAAGTATGCTGCCGAAGGCTGCATCTACAACTTCAGCATTGCCGGCCCTAGCAGATTTTAGACCATGCGGAAAGCAATAATGAAGCTTCTTGAATGCTATGCATGTATGTATGTATGTGTTTCATTTGACGCCAGCATAAGAATTTTTCAGCTTCTACAAGATCAAACTATTCACAGTTTTGAATTACCTATCTTGCTTTCTTGGCATTGCAACTAGTCAAGCTATAGACTACTCTATTTTGTTTCCAATGTCAAGACTTTTTGGTAGCATTGGCAATGCATACCTAGTAAGCTCATTTATGGATTTGTGCAGACAGCTGCATTAGTGGAATAAGGAAACATTGGAGACTCGTATTATCATGATATACTCTTTTTTTCCCCAAATGATTCGTTGGTCGGAAGTCTCACCTTATCTCATGATACCTTGAGCATTTTGCACATCAAGCCATTAGAGAATGTGGTCTGTAGATAAGATAAAATGTGGTCTGTAGATGAGATAATCTCTCTCTATTAAAGTATGATGCAAGGTGCTGGAGCTCTTTTTTATTAATAGGAATTATGGTGATTGGCTAACCGCGTTCACCTGGCTCTAGCAAAAATGAGGAATGGCATAGAACAGTAGAAGGTAATGTCGAAGTTTCTTCGGAATGCCAATACGTTATAGTTTATGTGGAAGGCAAGAAACAATCCGCTTCCTGGTCAAGCTGCTATCTCTATGGAGCATGTTCTTAGATTGATCGATTGTAATAGTAAACATCGATTTGAAGGCTATCTAGTTTCATAAGGATACGTGGTGTGCTAATAATTATCTACATAATTTAATGGGGAATAAAATCAAATCAAGACAAAAATCAAAATCCTCCACACTCAATTGTATGCGGAGGTCGTTGTGCGCCTTGGAGCTAGCCTCAGGTGGCCATGACATAGAGAAGGATAAATAGATCCATTTTTGCTATAATTCTAACATTACTAAATTATCTTATATTGAGATTTCTTTCCCTCTAAAGATCACTATATGAGAAGCCTAGGGTAACAAAATTGAACTCCACCGACGACAAAGAGACTAAGCATGATGCGCAATGTTTAGTCCTCTTTCTATCTGACAAAATTACTCTTAATTTGATCAAAATCAATCTCGGTTTTAGGGCTTTTTGCCTAGTTGCCTTGCTTCATTGACAATGCGGCTAGAGAAGAACCTCCCTCATGAGATAGTTCTCAAAATTTTCAAGAGATTTCAGAGAAACCTCATGAGATTCAAATGCATCTCCAAATTGTGGCGTGGCATGATCAAAGATCCTACCTTCCTAATCACGCACTTGAAGCAATGCGCTCTCAATGACATGTATTGGTATGTCTTCTCACATGTTGATACTTTCATTGCAATTGAATGAGCTCTCTGTATCCACTTAAGTTCCTACCCGGGCTTCTCAATCAGAAATGGAAGTTCCATTCATTAGCACTACGGGCAATTGTGGTTCCCTAGTTCATGCAATGGACTGATCTATGTTGCTTATGCTAATGCTAAAGTTTGCACAAGGTGGTTTAAAGGTTGCCTCCAGATCTTTGATTTGTCGACGTGTACGTTGCCAGCATAGTTTTAGGATTTGGATACAGCCATAGGATTAATGACAACAAGGTTACTAACGGTTACTTTTTTTTCGCAACAAATATGGAGATGCTATGAGTCACTAAAGTCAAGGTTCATAGCCTTAGCAAAAATTTGTGGCAAATGGTCAAATTCAATTTGGTGTGCAAGCGAAGCGACAGCTCGAGGGTCTTTTTCAATGGAAATTTGCAATAAATCTCCATCGGTGTCGATGAAGATCGTTGTTGGTGTTATATGGATTGATAATCACATTTGTGGTAGCAGTCCTAGCGGATGAGGTCTCTAACGAAACCGCATTGTCGAAAAACTATTTCATTTGATCCACGGCACCAGAAGCATTTAATCGCCTTTGATAACCACTAGTTTGCGCATGAGTGTCCCCATGAACTGTAGGGGTATCGGTTCCCGGTCCAATCCAATTCCCAAATCCTAGAACCGTGGACCGGACCAACCGATCCTAGAACTGGGAACGAAACCTACCGACTAATCCAGTCCGATCCGATGGAACTAGTAACTTTGCTTTTCCGTGTAAAAATTTGTTAATGTTATAGTACGTTCTCAAAGACAATCATCTTTGTTTATACACTTCTTTATCAATTTGTTTTCTTAATTTGCATGCAATTGAATTTTCTTGAAACTCTTAAGAATTTTCTTCTTTTTTTTCAAATTCTTAAGAAATTTTAAAATATATATATTAAAAACTACCAGTCGGTCCGATCTATCCGGTTTCCACATTAAAACCAGGAACCAAACCAACTAGCCACTAGTTCCAAGAATGGGAATCGGGAAATGGACCGCTGGCTATGAGAATTGCCCAGAATCTGCTAGTCTGGTCCGATTTGGACGGTTCCCGTTGCACAACCCTAAGGAACTGACTTTTTGTTCATGTTGCAGGGCATTCACTTCGAGCATCTTTACCTGATGATGCTAGTTAGTGAAAAAAAAATAGAACACACTCTTAATGATGGATGTCCCAATAATTAGAAATTAGGGCTGTTAATGGGTTGATTCGGGTTTCTCCCAATATCTGAACCAACTCAAACACGGCCTGACTCACATAAAATCAAACTGAATGATGGTTCAGTTGGGTTTGAGTTACAAGCTCAGAGCAACTTGCTCCAAAGTCAAGCACATCACCATGGACAGATCTTGAAATTGCAGCACAAGCTCCGAAAGGTCATTGTTGAGACCATCTTCACCAGTGACAAAGCGCCTCTTAGATCTGGAGTGTCTCCTCCTGATCTGGAGACGATGAGGCTCTATGACCACCTATCTTGTCGAGATTTGGACAAGGAGGAAAAAGATAGAACTCGAGCGTGGACAACCATGGATGCAGCTTTGGAGATACCGATGTCCATGATGCATGAGATTTGGATTGCCATGGAGAGCTGAACGACCATGAACGACGGCTCTAGCAATATTGATGGTGAGCTATTTGCGTGAAACTAGAGGATGCGCCACTGAATATGGAGGTCCGGCGGACGGCGGTGGAGAGGCCAAGTGAGGTGACTGAGTTGTTAGGGGAGCTGCTTGGTGATTGAGATTCCTTTTCTATATGTTTAATGAGTTTCTGATCAGTTAAGGCATATGACCCCAACAGAACCGAATCATCAAGATACTCGATTTTCTTTCTTTCTTTTCTTAAAATTCTGACATGAGTTGGAATGAGATCCGACCCCAGATGTTCAGTTCGGGTCAGTTGGGTTTAGATATGTTTTTACGCTCACTATAAGGACAATCAAGAGCTTTCATCAATTGTTGTTTCTCTATATGAAGTAAGTAGTTAATTTCTTTCTTTTATCTATTTGTAATTTTCCTCTTACCATTTTTACCTTTATTTTAGGGTAATGCATATACAAGGGCTAAATGCGACACTCAAAAAGTGACACAATCGAGAGTTTTGACTTAGATATATGGATTTTTTAAACTAGAGACAATGCATAGGCTATGCACATGCATGAAGCAAGACTGTTATGTCTGATTAAGATATTTGCAATTATTAAATGAGGTAGATGTCATCTAATTTTGTATTATCATTATTGATAGGTCTAACACGTACTTCATCCATGCTCTAGCATGGATGCAACTTGTAGGTTTCCAACACAATGGAGAGATTCTTTCACTTGTAGATCTACCAGCCGAATATTGTTTTATGAAGTTGATGATGTAATGTATAAACTTACTTATCTGAGAAAAGAATTGCAGTTCAGACTTAGATATGCGGGTGCCAAGTACATATCAAATAAATTGTTACATCAATTACACGTATTTTAAGAATTTAGATATGCTATTGTGACATCACCAATGACAGATTGAAAGGGGTAGGCGAGGGTTATCGCATTGTTGGCCGGCTCATGCTTGGTGTATTTTATACGAGTAAAATGTAAACAAATCAACCTAATTGGCAAAAGAGGGCAATGAGAGCTTGTCGGAGGAAAATATCAATATGCTTGATGTATGTTTTGCTACATAATAACTTAGTATATTCTACGAGATTTCATAAACTATTCCTCTATCTTATGTTTCAAGTTAGACATGGCAGAAACTTTTATCTCACCTCATGAGTTAGATTTTTACATCTAACGCGGCACATTGTTATCTGTGTGCATATGTGTTTGATTGTTTAATGATTTGAAGACTACAGATTTAGGTTATAGCTTGTTTGCTTTAAGAATTTTTCAATTGAATTAATAATATTTGTATGAATAGTCTTGAAAATAATAAAGTAATTGCTCAATTCCACCTAAAATATACATTGATACTTGGTGGACGATTTTGAAAATTGTGATAAACCTAAACAAATGCCTACATGCCTATGCAAAAGACAAATGCATACATATGTGAATACATAGAACTAATATTCTGGATAAAATGAGATATTCGGACTGTACACTATGTTGTGCTTACATTGATCTAAAAGATATATTGATGGGAATAAATAAAAAATCAAGACAAAAATCTAAACCCCTATTTATTTAGGTCGACAATTATATTATCACTATCATTCCTTCATCTCAACTATTTCAACTGTGGTTCTGTTGAAAAGGGTCATCCTTGTGCTCGATTGTGTTAGACGTGCTTGTGATTTGTCAAGGATTACATATCAACTCAAATAAGACATTCAATATTGTTTCGACTTTATTTAATTAAAATAATGCCTAAACACTAAAATCATAAACAAATGATATAGTTTAACTTGCCAATATCATCTTTTCATCGAAAAGAACCTTGAGAAATTCATACAAAAAAATAATATGTGATTTGATTCAAAGCATTGATTCTAGTTTAAACGAAAATGACTTTTAGTGAATAACCTATATAGATAGAAATGAAAATAGATTATACATTTGTAGTTTTACAAGATGATCCATTCAATTTGTTCAAATAATAATTTTCTTCATTAATTTAGTCTTTAGTTCTATGATTGAGATGTTTCGCTTTTGCCATCTCTGTTGTTCGATTAGGTTCTTTTTTTGAAACATAAAATATTTACTAAAATTGAATATATGATTATCTTCAAACAGAAGAAAAAACAGAACAAGATAAATTTCATATTTAACATGAAGTAGATTATAATATAATAAAATGGGGAAAAAAATATAGCCTTATCTAGTTCCCAGGCCAACCCTAGAATTAATCGATCATATATGTCCCGAAGCGTGTGTCAAGTCACGTGACAAAATTGTGCCATGTCACGTGACTGTCACGTGCAAACAGAGATGTAAATGTGGGGACTTCGACGGCCGGTACTGCAGCGAGTTCTTCTCAACCCCTGACCATCATGAGTTCCGACGACGACGGCGACGGCGACGGCGACGGCGACGGCGACGAATCTCCCTCACGACGTCGCCGTCGAAATCCTGAAGCGATTGCCGGTGAGATGTCTCCTCCGATTCAGGTGCGTTTGCCGGTCATGGCGTTCCACCATCGACGACCCTCGTTTCGCGGCCCTCCACTTCAGCCACTCCGCTCTGGACGCCTCCAATTGGCACACTGCCCGTCTAGATTGGTGGGGTCCCGTCCATAACGTGTGCTCTCTGTTTTCCAACGAGTCTCTTACCCTGCCTTTCCAGTCGCAGATCGAAATTCCCTTCGTTACTCTTCCCGACTGTTTCATAGTTGTTGGTTCTTGTGATGGTTTGATCTGCGTCTTAGAAACTTCCGTTAATGACTATGGTCAGGTGATGTATCTGTGGAATTTGTTCACCAGAAAGCACAAGGCGGTCCGACGATCCGGTCTGGAGCATCGATTTGTTTCCATGGAGACTGCTCACATGGTTCTAGGGTTTGGTTTCGACGCTAGGTCGAATGACTACAAGATTGTGAGGATTCTCTATTTAGATGATAATCGTCGTGGGAGAAAGGCTCAAGTTGAGATTTATATGCTCCGTACAGATCGTTGGAGAAGTTCGGAGTGTGAGATTCCTTCTCTTTGCAACGATTCGGCGGTCTTCTTGAATGGGAATCTGCACTGGTTTGAGGGTGGACATGGATCAATAGTCCTGTTCGATGTTGCAGGTGAGGTGTTTGATAAAATGGCTCCTCCGGAAGAGATTTCTCACTTAGACGCCGATGCCGATGTTTTGGTAATGTCTTTGGCAGTGTTAAATGACTTGCTGGCTGTGTACATTAGTTTCATCGATCCAGTTATGGATCCTGAACAACATTCCATTTGTTCTGTTTGGGTTATGGGGGAGTATGGTGTGCCTGAGTCGTGGAATAAGCTGTATACTTTTAACCCTTGTGGTGAGGTAGTAGGATTTGATGGCTTCATGAGGAATGGCGAGCTTCTGATGGAAATATATGGTGGAGGACGAGTTTCTTGGAATCCAATCACAGGGCAATATGCAAATTTTCCACATGTAACGCGATGTAATTTGGTCACTGTGGTAGAGAGCATTGTTTCACTTTAGGACAGATTGATTCTGCTTGCAAAAGAGTTGAAAGAGACATCTGAATTCAGCAGAAATGATCTTATGCACATCCGCTCCAGCCACAAATGATGGGCAGAAGAAGTGAGGTGTTGCCCATCTGCATTTGGTACTTCTTGTAAGCTTTAGAATGCATATATGCATTTTCGCATTTTGAGTTTTTCTTTAGAATAGGCAGAGTGTGGTCTCTTTACAATTTGCACCTGGAAGAAGTCTGCATTTCAGTCGCCCAAATGAAAACCGAACAAAACACCAAAAATGAAATCTAATCTGATTGATTTTGCTGAGAACCTTCATGAATAGCATATGTATGTATGCATAGTCATGAACTCTCTGGTTCCTAAGAAGTGATGGAGAGCGAAGGGATCGAGATGGCCGGAGCTAGCATCCACAGCCATGAGAAATGGATGGGGGTTTCGGACATTTTATGCTTCTTTTCTGTGAAATGTAAGTGTGGTTATGATCAGAGAGCGATGGTGGTTTTAACAGGAAGGATGAGATGAAGAGGAAATGGACAAATAGAGCATGCGATGGAACAAAGAGAGGACTTGTCCAAGTCCACAGCGAAATCGTTGGAGGAAATTGAAATGTTGGGACAAAGCTAGACAAACGCCTACAGAGTCATAAATAATGACAAATGCATAGATACGTGCATACATAGCCAGAAAAGTCTGTCGAAAATGAAATAGTCGGGACGGTATACACGGTGTGCTTTTGATTATCTAAATAATCTAATGAGTGGGATAGTAAACATCAAATCAAAGACGAAAATTAAAATAGTCGCCCCATTGAGAAGAGTCATCCTCGTGGTAGGCCTGCTTGTGGTTTGATCTGACTATATTTCAACTCAAACCGGGCACATCTCAATTAGGAGAAATTTCATTCTGCTCCAAACTATGAAATGAGTCACCTGTTAACCCCATTTAAAAAACATATGAGCTTTTAAGGCATTTAACAGCTGAATACCGCCTTTTTCACCAAAAAGGCACCTTCAAAAGTTCATAGGAAAAGATTACATGTAGTTTGATCCAAACCAATGATTCTAATTTAAATGCAAATGAAATTTAGCCTTTGTTCGTTTTGAGAAAAAATGTGGCATTTCTAAAAAAAAAAATTTAAAATGACAATATTTTTTTATATTTGACCGAAATTTAAAAATAAATTAGAAAATTTTTTTGTGCCATTCAGTAAAAAAATCTTTTCCTTTATGCATTCATTTTTAAATATATTTTTTTATATTTTTATTATTTAAAATTGATTTTTTTATTTTTTCTTTTTTTTTTTTTTCTTCTTCTTCCTCGCTAGTCGCTGGCCATGATGACAATCAACAATCGGCCATAGGCGAGATCGAGCCTCACCGACATGTGGTGAGGCCCAAGGTCACTCAAGGCCATCAAGCAAGCTTGGGCCTCACCAACCTTAGGCAAGCTCAGCTTTGTCGAATCAGGCAATACTTATGGTGAGCTCGAGCCTCAATGGCCAATTGGAAACGCATGATGATTACAAAACCTCTCAAGATTGAATAATTAATTTATCTAATTGTCTCATTGAGTTGGTCAAGTAGAAGGAAAGATAAATTGGAAACGCACTGTTTTGGAAAGTAGTATTTCATCGAAGCTATAAGTCATTTCTTCCTAAGATGACAACCGACCACCATGAGTTCCTCCAGCGACGACCTGAAGCTCCCTCACAACGTCGTCCTGGTCAAGACCCTAAAGTGATTGTCGGTGTGATCTCTACTTCGATTCAAGTGCGTTTGCCAGTCATGGTGTTCCACCATTGACCACCCTCGTTTCATGGCCCTACACTTGAACCACTCTGCTCTCAATGCCTCCCGTTGGTATCTCTTGTGTCTAGATTGGTTTGGTCTTGTCCAAACGTGTGCTCTCTATTTTCCGGTGAGTCTCTTATACCCGTGCCTTCCATGTCGTGATTCAAAATTGCATTTGATACTCCTCCCAACAGTTACAGAATTGTCGGTGCGTGTCATGGTTTTATCTGCTTCACTGAAATTTTCATAGATAGCCGTAATCCGACGATGTATCTGTGGAATTTATTCACCAGAAAGTACTAGGCGATTCGACTATCCAGTATGGAGAGTGAATTCCTTTCCATGGAGACTGTTAATGTAACTCGAGGGTTTGGCTTCGACGCTGGGTCTAATGAATTATAAGATTCTGAGGATTCTCTATTACCCAAATGACATACATCTAGTCGAGATTTATTCGCTTAGGACGGATTCCTGGAGAAGTTTAAAGTGTGAGGTTCCTACTTTCTGCGCCTCACCCTCATCTTCTTGAATGGGAATCTGCACTGGTTCCTTTTTAAGGACAATCTGCAGAGGGAGGGTTGGTACAGATCACTAGTATTATTCGATGCTGCCGGTGAGGTGTTTGATGAAATGGCTCCGCCAGAAGAGTTTTTGCACGGCCTTGGTGTTGGTTCAAAAGCGGTTTTGTCAGTATTGAATGACTTGCTGGCTGTGTGCACTGTTCATGTGGAGATAGTTGGGCATCCTGATTTGAATTCCGTTTGTTCTGTTTGGGTCTGTTTGGATTATGAGGGATTACAGCATGCCAGAGTCTTGGACTAAGCTGTATTCTTTTGAGGCTTGTGGACTAGTAATGGGATTTGATGGCTTCACGAGGAATGGCAACCTTCTGATGGTTATAGATGATGAAGAACGAGTTTCTTGGGATCCGATCATGGGACAATTGGCAATTCTTCCCCTATCGAGGCAATGCGGTTTGGTTGCTGTTGTAGAGAGCCATGTTTCACTTTAGAGATGGGTCAATTGCTGCTACATTTGCCTGTATGACAGATTGATTCTGCCTATAGAAGAGTTGAAAGAGACATCTGAAGTGAGGTGGTGCCCATTTACTTTTTGTACTTCTTGCCAGTTTTAGAATGCACATGCATTTTCACTTTTGAGTTTTTCTTTAGACTAAGCAATGCCTGTTCTCCTTGCAATTTGCGCTCGGAAAAACTTGCATTTTTGTTGCCCACATCAAAACCGACCAAAAAAAACGAAATATAATCTGAATTCACCGAGAAACCCCCAAGTGGCATATGCTATGCATAGTCATGAGTTCTCCGTTTCCTAAGAAGTGATGGGGAGCAAAGAGATTGAGATGGCCAGAGCTAGTTATCCACAGCCATCAGGAATCAACATTTGCTTGAAGCTCACATTTGCTTTGATTCACTTCTATCAATGCAACCATCATGATTCATGCTTTCTTCAGTAGCTATCTAGACAACTGGGTGCCCATTTCCAACCGTAGTAATTGTCATGTACTCATTAGACTTATATGTAGAAAAACAGAAGCTGAGTTCTTATTGCTGAAGAAACTGATTCTTGCAAACTAAATATTCAAGTGAAGATTTACTCTATTGATCCTCCAAGCATGAAAGCCTTGTGTGTGATATTTCAGGCCATATTAGGCCGTCATCAACAACTCTTCTTGAGTTTTTTTATGAATTCCTCAAACAACAAATCCACCCCCTCACTCTTTGGCTGAGACAGCACGTTTCAAATCTGAGCTCCTCCTGTATTAATCGATTATATACTAGGAGTTTGTGTGCCAAAATTGCAATGATGCTTCAATGAAGCACTTATTTAAAATATCAAATGCAGTTTGCACTTCCATCAACATCCCCCGAATAACTGGTATTCCTGCTGGCTGACATAAAAGGTTTTTAACAAGCTTGTAAAACATTGGAAGATCGAAGCCAATGCACTGTAGCAGAAGCTGTGATCAGATGGGCATGATTTCGTCTTTCCCCCAATGAGGCCCATCACTTCATTGTCTGACATGGGTTCTGGAGATATGCATTCAGCAAAGGCCATGAGAAAACTTACTCGAGCTTCACTTATATAAGTCGCGATTAGGGGCTTGAAATGCTTTGTAACCTGGTGAGAATTATGTCGGTTTCTTGAGGTGTAGGATGTTCGTACGGTCCTAGGTTATTGGGTTCAGTGAGAGGCATAATGGCTAGGAGGTTGTTATGATAATATACTTAGGTGATATTTATGAAAAGATGCTTGGCTATGTTGGAGCTACGGGGTGAACTAGAAGTCGAAGTTTATTTGCTGAATACAAATTCCATGACAATGGCGAGGAGTCAAAGCATTCCATAAGGCGCTTTTCAAGTAATGTGCATATTTTTTACTTTTTTTTGGAGACAAGTAATGTGCATAGTCGATACTCAACATATTCAATCAATGGCTCTAGAAGTAATTCAATCACTTTTAATAAGCCCTAGTTTGCACATTAGCATCCCAGCAATGCACAAACCAGCTTCCTTTCTTTTGTTTTTTGTTCTGGTTACAAGGAATTCACTTGAGCATCTTTACATGATTTAGTCAGTTAGAAGTAGATCATACTCCTGCTCCTTCTCTCTGTTCATATTTTTCTACGATCAAAGGTTTTGGATCCAGCATTCCTTGCATGCGTTACGATAATGAGCTTCTTCCTTGAGTATCATGAAAATGTATACCATTCGTTGTTCTTGCTCTTGTTAACTCGTCATTTCAGTCCAAGATTAGCATATCTTGTGCTTTTCCCTCCCCCTTGTTTTGATTGTTCCCAATGGTTCATTTAATTCCTCGAAGGGTGCAAAACAATCTCCGCAGAAAAAACATCATTTTTGACTGACAAAAATGGATAATACGTTCAATGCATTGTAAGGACTTTGAGGTACATGCTTGTTATATTCTTCTGACGGAGTCTTAGACTCTGCTGTATGCCATTGAGGTTTTATGGCTTCACAAGGAATGACGACAACAAGCTTTTGCTGGAAACATTCGATCTTGACCTATTTCAGTGGTATCCAAGCATGGAATTATGCTTTACTCACATATTGGCTCGTTGAATTGTGACATCGGGGGTGTTTCCTTTGCTTTTGGGAGACATGTTAGGAACGGTGTTTCCACGAGTTAGGCCAGCCTAGTGCTTCTTGTCTCTCGGTTTTTCCTTTGCTTGTAGTCGCCTCCTTATTATAAAGAGAAAAAGGAAAAAGTTCCAGAGAAAATACTACTTTTTTCCTGATGAAAAGGGACACCTTAGAACAATCGTTTACTAGGAAACAAACAAACCCAACTTAACAACAGCATCAAACCAGATACAACTGAGAGCCTCACATTGAGTTTAGCTCTTTTGGTCACAAAATGTGTACTGATATGTTAACGAGCTGTTTTCACCCATCAATAAAATGAACACTCCTATTTGAGGCATGTGACTTTTCTTAAACCTGTTTTCACCCATCAACAATATGTGTTGACATGTTAACTAGCTGCTATGACACTTACTTAGCCCTTTCAAATTGTTTCCCGCCAAGAATGATTAATCTTGGGTGTTTTGTGACTCTTCAGCCTTCAATATTGGTGCAGTATATTAGTTATTGCTCCAAGCTAGAACAACTCTAGTTTGATTTTACAAAATGAAAATTAGAATTTCCATAACTACTGCAGAAAATACACTTTAGTTACAAAACTTTTCAAATGATCATTTAGATTTCAAATTTGCAGCCTAACCATTCATTAAAGCCTTTTGCTGAGACTTCTATCAGTCGTCACAAATCATGCTCTTTCAATGGCTATGTTAAAATAACTGGATGACAAGGTTCCAACCTTGATATTTGTCATATACCAGTGGATCGAGTTATGTGAGAAGAGAAACTGGGAAACACGTTGGTGGCAAAAGGTCAAACTGATATTGAGGATATTGAACCAGGCAAACCAAATATACAACGGATGAGTCACTCTGTGATTGTTCCTACAAGCATGAAAGCCTTGTAGGTGACAGTTCTGACCAAATTAGGCCCTCCCCAAGAACTCTCAAGCTCTTTAATCACTTCTTCAGACAATAAATCCACCCCTTGTTCCTTCGCTAAGTTAATTGTTGACGATGATTTTAATAACTTCAAGTACCCTTCGAACAGGAGCTCCTTTGGAATTTCGAGTTGCATTGGTTTTCCCTCGTGGCCCAAGCCCACACTCTCAAAAGGAAAGGGAAGATTTCTATACCCGTCAATTATCTGCTTAGAATTTGAGTGCGAAAATTGTATAGAAGCTTCCCAAATACGCTTACTTACAGTATCGAATTCGGGATTAACAACCACATCATTATAACCCCAAACGGCTATTATACCTCCTGGCTTACGCAGAAGACGTTTGGCTAGCTTGTAAAACTTTGGATGATCAAACCAATGCACTGCAGTAGCAACAGTGATCAGATCGACACAATTTTCACCCCCCATCAAGGCCACCATTTCATCCTCTGACATGGATTGCGGAGTGTGCACATAGCAAACTCGAGGATGTGGTATTGCGAAACTTAGTTGAGCTTCGCTAATGTCAGTCGCCACCACTCGCTCATAATGCTCTGCAACCTGGTAGAATTATGCCACCAACGTATTTGTGGTCAGTCAGGGAGATAATTGATGAGTGAAGGATCGTATATGCTCATTGGAGAATCGCATGGTCGTTATAATTTGATCCAACGTATTCTTGTTAAAAAAAAATTGCGCAGGGAGAGAGACTAACACCAAGAGCAGCTTGACCATTGCCAGTGCCAACATCCCAAGCAAGAGAGTGATGCGAGGTGCGGGCGGCGAGCATCGAGTACCACTCACATGGGTAAGTAGGCCTGGCTTGTAGGTAGGTCTCTGCTTGCTTATCAAATATACCCGCCATGTCTATACAACTTCTGATCTTGTCACGCTGCTTCCAAGGGTCTTTGGTGTCGATTTTATATGTAAGACACAGAGGCGTTTGTATTTTCTCAAGCTAGTGAAAGAGCCCAAAGTTGACATTGCATTTTTGGTCGTTTTCCTGGTAAAATCTGACAGGTTCATTGGATTGGCTGATTCAATGCCAATTTGCGTAAGCAATGACGCAACTCATCACTTTGAGCGTTGGAGTGGAACTTGACTAACGCCAGTCTCATCACTCCATGTGGAATTGAAATCTGCTTTCGTGTCAAACTAGCAGATTTTCTTGCCATGCACAAATACCAGTACGTCTGCAGGAGTAAAATACATAGCAAAAATGTTGACGTGTGATATAAATTAATACAGTAGGAGAGTGTATGTTGCTTAAAATTTCTTTGTCATATTGTTAATACTTTAGCAAAAGATGATAAAAGTCTCCCTTTCTCAAAGTGCCTGTTATTTCGGAAATTTCTATTTACGACATCAATTACGGTTGTTATAAAGTAAGAATATGTGGAAGAGAGAATTTTGTAATTTCTATATATTTCCATAATGAAAAGTATATGAGATTTTTATAAGCTTTACAAGATTGATTGTTTAATATAACAATTTATTACGATATCAATTATCATCAATTAGAATCAATCGAAGATTTGGGTCCAACTTGAAGATCGAACTGAGCCAAACCGAATGGGTAAGCTCTAGATGGTTCCCAAGGGACCGATCCAATTCCTTGTTCTCAAAATCTAGGGCCAAGAATGATCGGTTTGGTCTTGGTTCCACATAAGGAACTGAATTGGACGATTACTGAATTTTTTTATATTCTTTTCAGAAGCAAACCCTAAATTAGTAAATTAGGTTTTAATTTTGAGTCACTCCCCCATTATTTTCATTCGGTAGGGGCCTCTAGTGATTGCTCAGATGTTGTCTGGAGTTTTTTGGTTTTGTTTGGTGGCCGGTTGGAGCTTTCAGCATCGTTTTTGTGCTGGCCTTGGAAGTGTAGGGGTATGGCATGACGAGGTGGCTTCTCTTTGGCGGTGATGGTGTTTGCAAGATTTCTATCCAGAAGAATAAAAGGCCCTCTCAACATTTGGTTATGGATGCTCTTTTTCCCTTTTAATGTTGGAAAATTTCCACTAGTAGGAAATAGAACAAATCAAAACAAAACAAAAAAATTGACAATCACAACTTCCAAGACCAACCCTAGAATCGGATTAGACCATCTGGTCCAATCCCAAGACCAGGTGGACCAATGCTTGGTTCCACAAACCAACCCCGGTTCTAGGTTTTAAGGTGAAAATTAACCCACCTTAAAACCAATCGCCCCTAATTGAGGATCTATATAGTCAATGAATATATATTTGCATGAACCTCATATATGTGAAGAATCAACCGAGACAGGGAGAATGATTAGATGTGAGCTATGTTAAAAGTAAAAACGTGGATTAATATTAATAGTAAGTTTTATTTAAAATCATATTCCCAAAAATGTGGGATCACATTATAGATATAACATTAATCACGTGTTGGATCATTGGATTATAATACCGGGTTATGGCCTTTGCTTTTGGGAGACATGTTAGGAACGCTGCTTCCACAAGTTAGGGCAGCCTATTGCTTCTTGTTTCTCTGTTTTTCCTTTGCTTGTACTAGCCTTCTCACCCAAAAAGGAGTTCAAAACAAGGTACCACTTTTTTTCCCGATAAAAGGGGACAGCTTAGAACAAGCTCTTAGCAGGAAGCATACAAACCATTCTCTTCTCTTCCCATTCACAGAGGAACGATACAAATGTCAAAAACAATTAGCAATTTCATTCATTCAATTCATAAAAAGAGTAAGATGCTTGTGCCTGTCCAAAATGCTGTTATATATATGGTTAATGGATCAACGAATGCAAACAAATTAAGATACGTATTTTCTGTTCACGTATCTATATTTATTGAATTCATAAATCTCTTGGATACACGTATCTCTTGAATTTATGAATCTCTCGGATACACGTATCTCTTGAATTCATGAATCTCACGTTCTCCCGATTCACAATCTATCTCTCCTGAATTCATGAATCTCTTCTTGGATACATATATTTATTTAATTCATGTATTTCTTCTGTACATGAACTTGAAAGCTCTATAAATAGATAAGAGCATAGAGCTTCAAAAAGGTTCTTCAAGAAAAGAAAAAAATTCTACTCTACTCTTCCGATTTTTTTGAGTGTGCTGGTTCAATTGAATGGTTCGACTGAGTCCTGTTTGCATAGTGCTAATCCAAACAGGTTCGAGGTGTTGTATCTTGTGAGACATAGTTCGTGAATTTGCGGAGCACCATTGGCAGGAACTAATTGCCATAAGGAGATTTGGACATCCATACCTCACCTCCAATTTTGTGTGATTTTCAAGTGATATCTTATTTTCATCTTCTCCAAGAATTGTAAGTTTATAAGATTGTCATCATCTTTTGCATTGATATTTTAATTACAACATACAATTTGATTTTTTCTGGATTATTTTCCGACAAATGCAGTCACAGGGAATTTTTACTGCATTGGAAGCTGAACTTGCCTACCGATTTCGCCTGCCAATCCAAAAACTGTATAAATTACCATCGCACGAAAAGCGAGCTAATGCATTGCAATAAATGATGTGAAAACACCTTCCATACCAGAGAGGACGCCCGAGGCATCCCAGAAAGGCCTGCACAAGATTGCCAAAAGAAGTGAGAGAAGCATATGGAATGGCGAAAAAGATGAAATTTTGAGGGCTGCAATAAAATGGGCTCTTCATTGAAGCCATGTATACCCCTTTTCCGAGCATCGTATGGACCTATGCATAAACCCCAGATCGCGCCTGCCTGAAAAGAGACACAAGAAGACATTCATTCCGAGTCAAAACCTCTTTCTCTTTCTGCGATCGATGAACAGAGCTGTCTCTAATCTTAACCTTGCTCGTCGCGCGCTGTTCGCAGGAAGAGGGAGCGAGAGCCAGAAAAAACTCACCGTGCCGACGCGGAGGATGGAATCCATGGCGAGGGAAGAGCAGGGAACGGCGTCGCTGAGTTCGTCCTTCATCTCTCATTTTCCTCAGCGCGGCGATTCAGCGAAAGGCGACATGGGATCCCCGCATACGGAGTGAAGCAAGGAAGAGGGTAGTCTCTAGCCGGGAAGCAACCGCAAGTATGTGAGACGACGACAATGACGGCGCCACCGGCTCGCCGCCGAGAGAAGACCCGGACCGAATGCACAAGGACCCTGTTGGTTTGGGACTTCGGTTTGGAGTTATGGGTATATTCTTTTGTCTCTAATCTTTATATTTTTCATTTTTCCATCCTCTATCTCATGTTGGATCGATTCCAGTCCTTATACTATTTTCCGACTATAGGTTAATTATGTTTTTGGTCTTTGTACTTTTTAGAGACGTCCAATTTCGATCCTCACTTGTTGTCATAAATAAGGATTGAAATGATTAATCCTGTCCCAAAAATCACAAATTCGAATTTCCATTTGAAATCTAATTGAAAATGTCTAATTAAGGCAAATTATTGGTGGATGATGCCTGTATTTACAAGTTTGTCCAATTAGAATCCTGTTATATTAATTCCACCATTTCGCAATGAAGGTATCCTCATTTCCGGTTCAAGACTATCCATATTAGAATTAATCTTGGGAAAAGTCACAGCCCATATTCGCAAACTGCAACGACCATGAGTGTAAAAATTCATTGATATTGTGAGTAATAAAAATTGACCAGAGAGTAAAAATTCATCTATGAGAAAGGTAGGGAAAGATAAATATTATCTTCACTAATTATAAAAATCAATCACATAAATATGAAAGTCCAGTTAACTTTTTCTTTTTTATGTTTACAGGGGGATGGATATTTTCAAAAGTATCTACGTTTAAATTCTAAAGTCGCTCCAAATTTATTTGTAATTATTTTTACAAATGAAAGTATGCTTACTTTGATGAGAAATTATAATGGGGTTTATTTGGTTGGCTTAAAGCAGAATATAACAGGTAATTTTTCACCTTTGTTCCTATTTTGTGGCATTTGTATTCACAACTGAAAATCATTTGAAAGCTTTTAAAACATGTAATCGTGGTAGAGTCACTGGGTATTTTTTTTTATCAAATTTTCAATCTTCAAAGTAATTCTTCTTCTTTTTTTTTCATTTCAAAATCATGCCGGAAAAGCAAAATGTATTTAAAGAAAAGAAGAATGAAAAGAGTGTCAAAGTTTGTAAAGTTCTCGAATGTTTAGTTAAATTAATGTCAAATATCAATTTGCAAACATTAATATAAACAAAAAGCTATAAGTAAAGTTCATTCCACTTCATTGCTTATGGTCATGGCAATGGACCTCAATCTAGGAAGGTGATTGTCATTTGTTTATATTAATGTTTATATTAATATAAACAAATGATTTTACACCACGAGTTCTAGAGTTATCAATGCACCGCCAACCGCACGTTATCGTCAAGAGTTGACTAGTCCTCGGTACTGTTTGCAACGTTAGCGGGTGCCGAGGCACACGCAAGACCCACAAAGCAACTCTCCTAAATTCATCAGTAGATGTAAGTTTTTCACATTTGTTTGGAATTGTATTGCAGCTTCTAGCCCGGAAAAGGGTACCCTATCTCTTCCAATTCAAGTCCCCATGTTGCAGTCTGGACGTCCGGATTATGATCATCTTCCTTTGGAATAATGTGGCAAAGGCTAATAAATAGACAGATCTTGAAGTAAAGCACAAATATTTTTCACAGTATGGATCTATAAAGTGGCAAAGATGAAAAGAAAGCAGAGCAGAACTAGGAGCGTCCCCTGTTTCTGCTCTATCGTGACAAAATGAAAGACACGAACATATTGGAAATTTTTGGGCTCACGGCCGACCATCTATTAAAGGGAAATGATTTCCAGTTTCCACCAGTTTATTTGCAACAAATCACAACAAACAACAACCACCACCTATCTTGTAGAAGCCTCTACTCAAAAACATCTAAGAGCTACAGCTCGCAATAGCGATAGCATAAAACTTTTTAATCCCCAGGCAGATCATCATCTCAATCTCCACGACCTCCACGACCGTTCTCTGTTCAACCAAGAGCATCGGTGCAAGCCGGAGCCCCCTGCTTCACTGGTGAACTGTACCTCTTGGTGATGAATTTAAAGTAACCCAATAATTGAACAATTTCAGTAAGGAGGTAAGTGTAAAGTTACGACCTTTTGGTCATAAGTTTCCCATCGCAGGAGCATTAAAAAAAATAACAGGTGTGGGATCTATAACACAACTAGGTCGAGACTAGTATCGAGATCTTCCAAGATTGTTTGTTACCTGAAGAAATCCCTCCACATCAACTCATACATCAACCAGTTAGATCCAGTGCTAGATGAGCCACCATCGTCATTCTTGGAGGCAGCAGAGATTACGCTGTCGATCAAGTAATTCAATCGCAATGAGTACTCATTGTATCACTGAGATTTATCTGACCTGACACAACAGCCAAACGAGACAAAAATTTTAATCTGGTTAGATGCTTATTTTGAGGCGGTTTTCTTTAGCTCCTCAAACATGGCACAGGGAGAGATGCATCCACTGGTCAGCCATGGTGAGATCTTGCAAGAGAAGCTGGCTCCGTAGATGTTATCATTGTTGTTCCCCTTGTTCGGCTGTGCTTGGCACTCGGCAGCGAATTTTTTGAGCCTCTGAAGAGCTTCGGTCTCACCTCCTACCATTGAAGCCGCCTTACCATCCTGCATAATTCAAACGGCTACCATCATGCTGATACCCAAGAAACCAAAACCAAACATAACCGAGTTCTAACAGTTACCAAATGATTCTTGATGGGATAGTGAGGCGAAGGCGTGGTGGCTCGCTAGCAGATTCAGAGAGAGAGGAAACAGATTGATTAAGCGTAGAGGCAAAGGAGAGAGAGAGCGAAACAGTTTTGATTTTTGAATGGGGTTTAATAAATGGAGCGACATTCTTTTTGCTCTGTAACGGAACGGCATTATCGGGGAGAGAGAAGAGAGAGGGTCAAAGGCCTGGACTAATCATCGACGAGACATGAGCGCCCAAACAAAGATAGACTTTATAAAGGCTTCTAGGACGACGAATGGGACATGAATGAAACGATCTATGCACCAAATAAGGAGAAAATGATTTTGGGATATATATATGAAAACTGTAATCATTTTACGGAGGTACCTTTTGACATTGCAACAAGTTTTGCTTTAAAATTCTCAAATCTAGCATGCTCGGGCTAGAGCATTGCTAGAATAGATACCTCTTGAAAAAGTGCATACTTGTATGCCAAAAGACAAAATTGTGAGAATTGGTATGAGACAGGTAAAAGCGAACAATATTTTGAGTGAGGTAAATATAACAAATAACATATGCCATCTCAAATTAGGAAACAAATGCAATGTTATTTTTCGGTCCTCTATTGGTAAAGTCCTAGTTCGGTAAAATTGATAGTATTGATACATATAAGATAGTATTTAAAGGATAACACGATGTGTCAATGGCCTCAAAAGCAAAAAGATTAGCCTTTCTATAGTCGCTCGGAGGACTTCCCCAAGGAGATCTAATTGGGCCTAGAATTAGATACTTTGTCAAGGGTTAAATCGAATTTATTCAGAAAATTAGGGCTTGTTAAAAAGAAACACGTTGATGAGATTAAATTTGACAAATGCCTACATATAAGAAGAAATTCTCATAAGAAATGGCACCTATTATCACCTCGACCCCAAAATTTGTTTAAAATTCCAAATCTTTAAAGTAGATGATATATCAAGCGTATTCTCATTAAATGAAATGGATATTCTTTCTCCTCTACCGGCCTTTATGGTCATCATTCATTCAACAAGAAATGGCAAGCATATTTTCAAAAAAATGGCACATATTATCACCTCAACCCTATATTTGGTTAAAAATCCAAATCTTTAAATTCTCATTAAATGAAATGGATATTCTTTCTCCTTTGTAGACCTTTTCATCATTCATTCAACAACTTGAATGAATCTGTTAGTACATAAAGGTGCTACACTAGTTGCTCCCAACAACATCGGTGCACTTGATCACAAAGCTGTCAAGACTCCCATCCCAAGAACAGCCATCCCAAGAACAGTTTAGTTGGAAATAACCATGGCAGTGACAACATCCAAGAGAATGGGGCTGTTGTTGCTCGTGGCAACTCTAATACTGTGGTCGTCCATGGGTGCCAACACCGAAGCCGATGCCCGTACACTTTCCTCCTTTTGGCGTAGGATCAAGTGTTATTTAAAATGTTCATTATTTCGTGATTTTCCTAGTTGCGTTAAGAGTTGCATGCGGAATTATTCCAAACAGTCCTTGACATCATCAGACCATTGTGATGTCGGTTGTTTCTTGTCTACTTGCCTTGACTACCATCCAGGTAATAATCTTCACATTGAGATTGAAGATATAACGTAATTTTTTATGAGATTTATAAAGCCAAGAAAGTCATTGTTTAATCTATGTTTGCTTTGTCATTGTTCATTGATATATCTTCTTTTTTTTAATTATGAGAGGATGGCTGCACACTAAGCCATTTCATTTCCTTGAACGTTGATTTATGTGCCCTTGTTAGAAAATACTCAATTTCAATACTGATGTGAATGATTTTTTTAATCTCTTATTTCATATTTGAACTCATGTAGACACCAAGAAAGTTGGAGTGGATGTGAAGAAGGTCAAGGCTTGTGCAAATTCGTGCTCTCAGAGTTGCCGGAAGACTATTCATTGAATTAAAGTCATTGAACTTATGTAATGCCTTTAGGGTTTCATACCTCCAATAAAAAATTCCTTTAATTATCCAGTTCGACCATGGGTGAATTACATTACTATGAAATTTTAAGTATGATAAAATGAGTCGATGCTCTATTATTTGGAATTGGATAATAAAATATGAATACAAAAGAAAAGGTAACCTCTACAAGATATTGAAGTTGCCGTTGTCATGCCTCTTTGGATTTGTGTCAAAACATGAATGGATGTCTTCACACAATCAAAGTTTTGCATGCCTAAAAGGGTGACGACTTGTTAGTGCTTCCAACTTGACCAATGATATGATATGATATAATATGATGTGTATGAGCACGTGTTAAGCCAAAAAGAAAAGAGAGAATTATATGTATATTGACTATGGGAAATAGGCATGTCAAATAAGACAAGACATCAAATAGTTTTTGGTCACCCATTTAAATATAGCCTAAAGTCAAGCAAAAAAATCCACTCCTCATAGAGGTGATGTTCACAACTCTATTAATTTGAAATAGTAGGTTTGCCTTTTAGGAATACAAAAAATGAAAAAAAAAATATCGATTGGTCTCGAGTTAACCTTGGAACTAGACCGATAATGGGTCGGTCTGATCCTCGGTCTCAAGCTCAATAGGGTTAGTCCTCAATTCCAAAAATTAAGGACCAACACTATGCAAGTTGATTCTAGGTTTAAGGGATGGATCAGCCTAACTCGGATCATGCTTACCCTTAATGCTAAGCAACTAAACCACAAATACTAGAAGATATTTCAATTTTTATAAACATCGCATTAAGGCAGTTAGACTACTTCCATTGATCATAAAAGGCTATCTCAACTATAGTGCTAATATCAATAGGAGTAGGTCATTCGTCTTTCTTATAGCATAATCAATGTCTATACATCCTAATTAAAAAATTGATTAACTCCTTCCAAATTTTATAGTTTTCATTATTCAAAATGGGAACATCACTTTTAAATTCAGAGAAATTTATAGGTTGCAAAACAACATTTCAAACAATCATGCTTATATTACAAAAATATGAGGTAAAATTTACATAAATCATGTTTTGCCAATTAAAACATGTAACATGATATAAATCAGATAACATAAAAACTACTCATGGCTAAATAAATTCATAATTATTTTATGAAAAGTTATCATATCATACTTATTTTCTTAAACCCAATGGGTAAATTAAGAAAAATAATATATGATATTCCATCCTAATCAATTAACTAATATAATGAAAATTCCTATGGAACAAAATTCATCATATTAATGTGATTAATTACAATCAATGTCTATTTCTAAATGTGATCCATAATCTCAGCAACTTATGGATAGACATTGATTACAACTATGCTTGACTAGTCAGTCCCTTCCGAAGCACTTCATTAAGTAAACCTATGACTATAGCAACTAAATTGGTTGTCAATATCAAGTTCATGTACATGATGAACTTGCTCCACCAAGAACATTTTGTGATGGGTTCAAGACATGCTTAGTGAGCATATTGGAATGTGTTTGCAACCACAACTTTCCTAGCATTAAAGCTGAAATTCTTTGAAGTTCAAAACAAAGGAAGCATACGCAGGACAATAAAGAATCTGTGGAGATGGAAAGACCAAGTCAAGTCTCGTCATTTTGGTTGATTGAAAAATGAAGTGATGGCCTTGAAATATTACTTTCAAACCCCTTTAACCAAACTCAAAGGCAACTACAGTCGAGGAACAAGTTTTCCAGAAACAAGAACTCATGTTGCATAGGATATTCCTCTGCACTAGGGATTCATTAACCATTTGTCTGAGGTAATTCTTTCTCCGAGTGTAGTATAAATTGATTTCCATACGGTTCAACTGACAAAGGATTTTCTAATAGTTGGCTTGTGTATGACAATTTCTTCAACATAAACCAACCGATGCAGCAAAAGGTAGTTGATTGGCACTGACATACATTTCCATCCAATGATTAGGTGGCTGGTTAGCAGTTTTCTTTGTCAACATGCCGAGATTCAATAGAAGTTGCATGATATTAAAAGCAACAACTTCCTAAATAATGGACTTCACTCATTTTGTTTACAAGTCATTTTTCATCATCTAGTGTGCAATTTTCGTTGTTGAGGGAATTGTTCTCCAGAGTTGATAATCTGGTAGTTCTTCGATATATGCTAAATCGCTCATGAATTGTTTGATCGTAGCAAGCAAGCTAGAGAAAGGATTTCACTTGTGGCCATGAGTTCTAAGGACCCTGATATTAAGATTTCTCTTGGCTCGTTCCCACTTGGATACCGAGAACAACTTAGCCAAAATAGGAAGATTCAAACTCTCTTATGAAATCACTGGTTATAATTGTAACCTACTATCATGTTATACAGATAAAATTGCAATGAACATATTAATTCTAGCCTAACTTTGCAGGTATGGATGTATTTCCCCCCACCAAATATATAGATCTTCGTACAGGTTTGAAACATTCTTCACAAGGACATTAAGACTTATTTGCCAGACTAGTTTGAATGAATTTCCCTCCATCAACCATGCAGATCTTTGAATTTCTTAAGGTCATATTGAGATAGCAATTTTATCGTTATCATTTCACTACGCTTGGAGGATTTGCAGTTTTTTGTACTTTTGCATCCTTTTCCCCTGGCTTTCCCCTTTATAATTCTAATAGTCTCCTCATCCCATAGATATGCCTTTTGATTTCCACTTCGAAACCTATATGAAATTTTCTCTACGCCAGCTTTAATTAGAGCAACAAAGAACAATATTGTGCTAAAAAGGTACGGTGGCTTGTGATCTAAAACAATGCCAGCAACATTGAGAAATGCTCTAGCAGTCCATAAACAAATAAGCAACAAACCAGAGAGAGAGGGAGGGAGCTGGTGATCAGGGTAGAGCTACTCATCTTATTGCGCTAGTGCTGTCAGTGTGGAATTTCTGGGAGAAAGACTTAACATACAAGGAAATTAGGATTGACAGATATTGAACTGTCGAGGGTATGCACAAACCAAGATAAAATTAAATCACAAAGTTTAATACCTAACCAACAAAACTGAAGATGCTGAAAAATTCATCAGCATTCATAAATCTATCATACAGAGGGTTCCTGCGAGGCAATGGGTAGTTGTAGCTCAGGCTCAAATAGAAGTGGAAAGACATAAAAGTTGACCATCTCCTTGGTAACTTCTTCCAAACTTGGAGGATCCCACTGCACATTATTTGAAAAACCCACGATAATTTCTGTCATGTAAGTTCAGCAAATGTGCAAGTTTGGAAAAATTGGGACTTAATTTTACCTTTGGAGCAAAGTCCTTATCCACTAACCATGCCCGAACACCCTATAGATGGCAAAAAGTACTATTAATCAAAACATAAGCTATATTTTTGCAACCCCTTCAGATGGCAAAGAGTACAATCATCTGACAATAAGTAGAGAGGGGGAAAAAAACGCAGGATTCAATCGTACAATTGCTGTGCACGTCCAAGATTTGCGTACCTCACAAAAGTCTTTGGAAACTTCTCAGAGATTCCACGAAGGGATATTCGGTATTCTCGAGTTAAACATTGATCAAGAGTCTCGAATCTGCCTTCACGAATCTGAAAGTGATGATTATAACCAAGTCAATGTATGAGAGAATGAATCTATGTCTAACATCGAAAATCAAAAGAATGGTAGCTCACAGATCTTAAGGTGACTTTTAAGCTCAATGGAGAAGCTTCCCTTAGTTTCTTGAGGGTCATTGCACACCATTCATCACTAGATAGGCGCCGGCGCCGCCTCCGCATACTGATCGCCCTCCGCTTTCACGCTGCCGGTGCCAAGAAAATCAGAATGGCGAATATGACAACCGGCGGTACAATGGTTGGTGAAGAAGAATTTACCTGGTCGACGGCGAAGGGCAGAAGGTGATGACGTAGTCGGCGGATGGGCAAGTGAACGTGCTCGTCCCGTCGTCGAACGCATAGCTATAGGCGGTCGGGCATGCTTTCTTGAAGAACTCCGAGTACCCGCTCGGCTTGCACGTGGCCGGCGACGAGTAGGCCCCGCTGCAGCAGTACTTCGGGTCCCCGAAGGCGTCGCACGCGCTCTTGCAAGCCACGCTCCCGCCCCCACCGCCGTCGACGTCCACCTGGAGCTCCCGGGGGCACCCGGCGTTCAGGTCGGCGGCGCAGCCTGTGGCCGTGCAGTTCCCGCCCTTCCCGCCCCGCTGCACCACCCACATGGGGAGGTTGTAGCCGTCGACGAGGCTGACGTCGTAGAAGTCGAGCCCGCCCGCCCCGTCGAGGGTGAACTCTGCCAGCGTGGCGGGGGGCACCGCGCCGGCCCCCGAGCACTCGACGGTGGGGGAGCCGCAGTCGCCGGTGGCGCAGACGAACCGTCCCTCGGTGGCGTTCAGGGCGCAGAGGGTGCGGCCCCAGAGGCGGCCGGACCAGGACGCGGGCACGGAGATGGCGTTGGACTGGCCGGGCTGGAGGGCGAACCCCGTAGTGGGGAGCTGCGCGGTGCCGGCGCCGGAGAGGATGCCGGGCCAGACGGTGTGGGCGCATTTGTTGAGGATCGTGAAGGTTGCTGAATCCACCACGCCTGCAAAGTTTCGGAGAAATTTAATAATCTTGTGATGGTGAACATTGAACAGAACAATCTTCAAGTCGGATAACGTCTCACCTGAAAACGCGAGGACATGGAAGAAGAGCACGAGAAGGGAAGCAGCGCCTCGAGCTTCAGACATCGGCCTCACCTGGGAGCAAAGAAGGCAGCGACCAATCAGAGAATTTCTTCTGTACGAGAATGATGTCTCTCTCTCTCCCTTCCGTGAAAGGTCAAATCTGTTGGGTTTAGGAGAGATTCTGGAAGCGGCATCATCGGGGAGCCGGCGAATTTATAGAGAAGTGCGCTGTGCTTTGTGCAGTGTGCATGGAGTTGCAGTCTGCCGAGTGATATGAGCGCGCGGTGCTGGTTGGACCCGGTTGGGCCCACGGCCACAGCAAAGCCCATTTTAGCAAAACGCACGCGCGGGCTCAGCCACAGGAAAGTCCGAGTCAGCTCTTTTGTTCTCACGTAGAAAATCGCCACCAAGGCCAATGGGAAGAGCACTGCTAGAGTGAGTAGATCATCTACTCAGACCGTAAACTAATCTATAAAATAATAGGAAATCTCGCATCTACGGTGCTGTGTGGAGAGAAGTTTTAGGATCGCCGGCTGCAATTTTCATTAACTTATTAATTGACCCCTGAATGGTAACTTGAGACGATGGAGAATAGAGAGAACAAGGTATGTTTGCGAAGGTCACAAGTGTCCGCTGAATGGCTGGTTTAGTTGCCTTTTCCATTGATGCGTGGTGGGTTGCTTGAGGAATATCAGGGAAGTAGTTGCGAGAGCGAGCTAGGGGATCTTGACAACTTCAAGGACAGAACAACGATCGAGAATGGCCATGTCGTTGTGGGATCGGTTCATGAGATTTGTTGCTTGATTTTGTCAGTTGTTTCGTCTTCAGCCTCTGGGGTTACTGTTGTGTCTTCTCTGATCGGATCGAAGATGCAAGAAAGGGAATGGAGTTGGCCATGCAAGTGCGTGAGAACAAGAGGGCAAGAGCCTCGCATGCTTCAACCAATTTCATTGATCTTAAATTCCTTCGATCTTGTGCCTCGGACTTAGTAGTTTTTTAATTGGAGATTTATGACGCTTGAGCTTTGATTCGATACTTGCTTTTGTAAATTTGAATTTGTGTTTTTATATGTTTCACATAGGATTATGCTTATTGGAGAATACTATTGCGGGTTATAATTACTTGATGGGAACCTTTGAGATGTTGTATAAGAACCTATCACGAATTTGGAAGGGTTTGGGAAGTAATAGAAAGTTAATGGAACGAGTTCGGTACAACGTTAGCTGGCCCATGAGCTAGCCCTTGCCGGCCACAAGTGAGGATCCTAACCCTTATCGGATCTAGGCAAGCCCTCACCTAGACAAATCTGGTGACAACATCATGGCCCTCACGTAGCACTCGCTAGCCTAGTGAATGGCGTGGAAACAAAAGAAAATAAAATCAATAAAGATTTCATTAAGTCGAATAAAATTCTAAAAAATTATCCATGTTAATACTGGCCATGCCACATAGGATGGCTTGATTATCTCTACTCAAAGTTGGCTGAAAATACTAAGTTGATAAATTGTCAAAAGGTTTAAACCTAAAATAGCACAATTGAAAGATTTATGATTGAATTAATTACCGTACAACATGTTTATGACTTTTTGGACAAATTTCCCCAATCTGTCCAAGCTAGATATGCTACTTTACTTCTTGGAAGGCTTGAAAACATAGGATAGGACTGATATGTAGAAGCAACAAGTAGGGGACTTGCCTTTGGCACAAGCCAATGCCAAATGCTTGATAAACACCTCGTGAAATTCTTGTGGGACCACTATTAACTATTCTAAAAACTTAAGCTATTAGTTGAAAACTTGATTTATTATTTAAGTATTCAAATACCCCATCTCACGCTCAGTTTGGTCTTAGTGTTAGAGTATTTAAATAATAAACCACATATTCATCTAATAGCTTAAGCTTTTAGAACATTTATACAGTAGTCCCACAAGAATCTCACATGGTAGAAGAGTAGGAGGTCCTGATTTCAAATTTTCTAAGCTTCTATTTGCCTTCCCAATTAAATTTATATGCCTTAATACTAGGCAAAAGACTAGACTAATCGTGAAGAAGAGTGTTAGAATATTTAAATAATAAATCATACATTCATCTAACAGTTTAAGTTTTTAAAATAGTTAGAAGTGGTCCTACAATAATTTCACACACCTCAATCGAGAAGAACTTGAGAAATCAACGGTCTCCAACTTGAGCAGTGGAAAGTCATTTAAATTGAGGAAACCCAAGAGCATGGAAGCCTCGAGTAGTGACAATGAATCCAATTAGGCCTCATTTTATCAACTAGATAAAAGGTAGGACATGATATGTTTTATCCTACGTCGTGTTTGGTAGCGGTACAAGATAAGATAAAATCGGATATAAATGGGATATAGCCTAAATAAAAAAATCTGAGGGGAGAGATGGAATAGACCTGATAAGATTTTTATTGTTCATTTTTCCAGAAATCCTACACTCCACTTGCTGTTGTCTCTAACCCCACACCCTGCGCGGCTTTGCCGAAAAATTTTCTTAGCTTCTTTTCTTTCACGAGTTTTTCTTAAACTAAGCAATGCCCCTTCTCATTGCAATTTGCACCCGGAAATGTCGGCCACATCAAAATCGATCAAAACCAGAAACAAAATATAATCTGTTTTTCCTGAGAAAGCCAACACCACCCACTCCACAACTCCCCTGGCCCCGGGCCGCGGCCAAAAATGACATGCATATCCATCATCAGCTCTTCGTTTCCTAAGAAGTGATTGGGAGCGAAGAGACTGAGATGGCTAGAGCTAGTTATCATCAGCCATCATAAATCAACAGGGTTTTGGCTTATGCGTCTTTTCTATGAAAGGTGAGTGTGTTTATGAGCAGAGAGTGATGGTGGTTTAATAGGGAGGATGAGACGAGGAGGAGATGGATAAACACAGCATGAAAGACCTGTGTGTGATTCTTGAAGCTTACATTTGCTTTGATTCACTTCTATTAATGCAAGCATCATGAATCATGCTTTCTTCAGTGGCTATCCGTTGGAAACGTGGATATATGGAGAGGAAAAAAAATAGAGAACAAAAATAAGCAAGAATTTTTACATGAAAAACCCTTGGAAAAATCAAGAAGAGAAAAACCATGGTGTCGCATTAAGTAATTTCTTCACTATTAGTATCATCATTACAAGCTTCGGATTACAAGCTTCAATGTTACAACTATAAAATTAATTGCACTATATATAGCAAGAGTTTAGGACATACATAATTGAAATGGAAATTACATGTATGTCATTAGCAGTAATAAAAGATTTATCATCTTCTTTAACATCCCAATTAGGGTAACCTATTAGGAAGTGTCGACCCACAATAATATTTTTTTCTATTAGACTCCACAACTCTATCAATTTTCCACTTGAAGGCTGATCTTCAAAAAACAGCAATAATCTTTTAGAGTGTTTATCTTTTCAACCCAAATTGTCCTAGTGTGGCGACCCTCCTCATCACTTACCATGGAGGCCAACTAAGGCAATGCACAGCCTCAATTTTTTAGTGGTGACAACTTTTGTTAATATATCTGCTAGATTTTCTACACCAAGAATTTCTTTCAATAACAATGTCCCGTCATCTATCAGCTAATGAATTTGATGATATTTTAACTCAATATGTTTTGTCATTGAGTGAAATGCCGGATTCTTTGCAAGACAAATAGCACTTTGACTGTTATTGAAAAAAAACACTATTAACTTGCTCCTTACCTATTCCTTTAGAAAAATTTTAAACCAAATCATCTCCTTACTAGTTTTAGATATAACCATATACTCTGTTTCAATGGTTGAGAGAAATATACAAGTTTGAAGTCTAGACATCCAACTGATTACAGCGCCACCTAAAGTAAAAACATAGCCCAAGGTGCTCATCCTATTATCCAAATCACTATCAAGATCTGCATCAACTAAGCCTTGTAAAGGTTCACTATTTTTCATAAAACATAATAATATACCTAAAGTGCCTCTCAGATTTCTTAATAACCACTTTACAGCTTTCCAACTCTTTATTCCTAGAATTCCCATGTATCTGCTCACAACTCCTATTGCATGAGCTATGTCTGGTCTACACACCATTTGCATACATTAAATTGCTAATAGCTAATGCATAAAGCACCTTAGCCATATACTCCCACTCATCATTTGTCTTTGGTGACTATATCTTTGAAAGCTTAAAGTGATTTCCTAAATGAGTACTTTTGGGCTTTGCATTATAAATTTCGAATTTGTCCAGTACTGTTTCAATGTACCTTTTTTGAGGTAGTTTTAGAATTCTTTTAGATCTATCCCACATGATCCTCATCCCAAAAATTTGATTCGTTGCACCCAAGTCCTTCATCTCAAACTCTTTTGACAATTGCTATTTCAATGAACGAACTAGAAAACGTCTTGGGCAATCCTGCATGTGTCTTCATACTTCTTGCATGCTCCTTTAGACTTCCATTCATCCTCTCAGCAACTCTGTTATGCTGCAGTCTATTGACAAAAATTCTTGTCATTTTAATTCTATTTTCTACACAAAATTATTTGAATTCCCTGGTATCATATTCACCGCCATTATTAAAACTTAGACATTTAATTCTCAGGCCATTTTCATTCTCCACTTCAGCTTTCCATCTTTTAAAAGTAGTAAGCAGATCATATTTATTTTTCAGAAAATAAACCCATACATTTCCAATGGAGTTGTCAATAAATGTAACATAATAGCGTGAGCCTCCAAGAGAATGCATAGGAGCTAGTCCCCACATATCTATATGCACCAACTCTAATTTTCATTTCTTTGATTCTCTTCCAATCTTTGAAAAATTGACATGTTTATGCTTACCCATAACACAATCATCATGTAAACCAATATCTATGGTCTTTAGATCAAACAATTTTTCCTTAGATGTTAATATCTTCATCCATTTTTCGCTCATGTGTCCAAGCCTGTAGTGCCATAATTTAGAATCAACTTACAATTCAGCAATTGCTACACTTTCTCTATTGATTTCAATTATGTAGAGTGTTCCTCACTTTGTTCCCCATGCTAAAACCAAAGCACCTTTAACAATTTTCCAAGAGCTATCTCCAAAAATAGTCCCATATCCTGTGCTTCTAACTGACTTATAGAGATTAGATTTCTATTAAGTCCTTGAACATCTCTAACATCATGCAACTTCCATTAATATCCGTTAGTAAATTTCATATAAACATCACCATTTTCCATAATATCCAAAGGTTCATCATCAGCAAACCTTTCCAAATCTTCCAACAACAAAAATTGAGCACTAATTCTTTGCACGAAGTAGAGTAAAACGACGCACCTAAATCAATAATCCATGACTCAATTGGACTGTCAATGCTTAAAATTAAGGCATCACTGTTTTGTGTCTCTTCAAAAGTTGCGTTCACAGATTTCTCTTCCTCTTGATTTCGGTCTCGATATTGAATTTTCTTCTTTGGGGTTATACAATCTCATTGCGGATGGCCCTTCTTTTCACAATTCCAACAAATTATTTTGCCATGAGGTCTCAATTTGCTTCTCCCTCTTAACTTCGATCTACCACGGTACTAGTTCCGGCCCCATTGATTGCTTCTCTCTCTACCTTCAATATTAAAGGCAACACCCGAGAATTCACCCAATTCTATTCTATGAATATCCTCACTAAAAATCAAATCTCGGAGTGCTTGAAGCTTCAACTTTTTCTTACCAAATAAATTACTCAGTGCAATTACATTTGCACTCTAACTTTCAAGTAGTGAAGATAATAAAATTAAAACATTTACCTTGTCATCAAATTTGATATCTACCAAACTCAACTGAGTCGTGATCACGTTGAATTCATTTGCATGATCTTTCACAAAAGCACCCTCTTCCATCTTCAAATTTAAAAGACAACGCATCAAGAGCATTTCAAATAAGGGCCTAATCTTGTCATCAAGAGCATTTCAAATAAGGGCCTAATCTTGTCAGTTTGTCGACCAACTAAATATTCTACCCGATCAAGAGCATTTTCGCCCAAAAACAATTTTAACCAAAATTTTGATTCAATTCAATTAAAAATTAAAAAAGATAATAGTTTTTTTTTGCAAAAAAAAAATTACAAGGAGGGCTAGCCCTTCCCGCCTGTAGCTGCCACCTCATTGTTGGTAGGGCAATGGGTATGGCCGAACCCGCTAGTGATCCTCGCCTAGATCTAGGAGAGGGTCACCGCCGTCTCTTGATTTTGCGACCCGCCGCCATCTCTCTTGCCCCATCGCCGATGGGGCACCGGCCATAAGTGGAGGGCTTGTGAAGTTTTTTTTTTTTTTATCTTTTAATCTTTTTTATTTTTTATGGAAAAAAAAAAAAGAAAAAGGAATGAAAAAAAGGAAAAAAATCTTAAGAAATTAAACGATGAAAATACCATTGACAACCGATGAGGTCAAGCAATTCTTTTTAGACTAACATAACTACTTCAAACTCTTGAATGAAATAATGTCAATTGTATGCCCTTATTTTAAGAAATGAAAGTTGAAACAATATCCACTTTAAACCTTTATTTTAAAACACGAGGGCATTTCGGGCTTTTATTTGAATTTTTTGTTAAATAAATTACAATTCTACCTAAGCTAACCAGTTCAATGCATTAGCATTTTATCATAGCTAAATGTTTTTTTGTTGGGTCATGAACATCATAAACCTTTAACAAATATCGCAAAGTAGGATGAAATGCATAACACCTTCCTAAATCATCAAAGAATGTTAATTGTCATGGCGATTAAGCTGCATTACAAAGAAAGGCGGCAATAAAAATTATAACGTTTAAACATTGACGACATCTTAATTTGAGTAACAATCAAATGTGGTTATATAACGTGGTTGGGCCTAATTTCAGTAAAGCCCAATGCCTTGTTACGTCAAAACGCGGACAAGATTACTGATTTATATTATATATTTTTAAAATATATCTTCATGCAAAGCCGAAATTCTACTTAAGCTAACTAGTTCGGACCGTTAGCAATTTAGCAGAGCTAAACGTTTGGTATTGGGATATGAAAGTCACGAACCTTTATAAAATATGATAAAGTACGACAAATACGCATGCTACTTCGGCATATCATCTAAGAATGTTACAAAAAAAAATTAAAGGGATTAGGATTTGCACAACTTGTTGAACTGCATCATGACAAAAGATCTTTTTAAAATTTAGGGAAAATGAAACAAATGGTTCTTGAACTCTAGTCCAATGTACAATTTGATATTTGAACTTTTAATTTGTTCAATGTAATATTAAATTTTAATCTAATATGCAATGCTGTCCCTAAATTTTTAAATTGTTTAATGTGGTCTTTGGACTTTTGGTACCTACTCAATATAGTCCTTAAACTTGAAATAATTGAAGGAAAATATTAAACATTTTCATATATTTTTGAGATTAAATTGAACATATACTAAAGGTTGATAGACCACATTACATATTGAAATAAATTTTAAAGACTGCATTGAACAAATTTAAAGTTTGGTGACTACATTATATATTATGTTAAAGTTTATGGGTTATTTATGTTATTATCTCTAAAGTTTACAATATATAAATGTTCAGGATATTTTTGGTGAGGAGAATATACCGATTCCTAGGCATGCAAAGAAAAGAAGATAATGACTTTGAATGACGTCAGACATAAATCTGGGGGAATATGCTTTTTTTTCTGCCCATAGTTTGGTGCAACCCCCTTCGTTTCCAGTTCTCCCAGGGCTTTATAGAAGCTTTGGGCCAAATCCATCTATCAGTCGATTGCATTTTGCTGTGGGCTTATCAGTTCGGAGCAGATGTGGCAAAGACACGCTGTTCTAGAACCTCACCATTATTGATTGTAGGGGTGTGCAAAAGAATCGAAAACTACTTAAACTGCCCGAACCGGACCGAATATGCCCTGAACCAATGATTCCCATAAGGACCGATCCGGTTCCCGATTCTAAATAATGGGAATTAGTGAATACCGATCCGGTTCCCGATTTCAAGTATAGAACCGCCCACCCGAATCAAATTGGTATACTCATTATATATATATATGTCTCTCTCCTCTCTCTCTCCCCACTTTATCTATACTTTTCTCTCTCTCTTCAATTATGACACTCTCTTCTCTTTCTTCTTCGTCCCTTGCACAATCAACATTATCTTTAAACGTTCATAGCAATTTCTTCACTCTCACTGAATTGAGTTCCAAAAACTTTCAAAGAAATTATCTGTCATTATTCTTTTGTTCTCCATTCTTGATTTTTTACTATACTTCACCGTTTGTATTTATTATCTTTCACTGCTCGCTAGATCAAATCACCCCAAACTATGTTTGCATCAATTCTCTCTAAAGAGACGTGGATCTTCTCTCCACCATCATCGCTATCTCATCTCACTTCTCGCTCCCCCTTTGTCCCCTCACCCTCCTCTGCTCCATCTCATCGTCATCGAACCATCTTTGTCCTCTCCCACCGTTGGTCCACCCTAGCCAATGATCCGCGCCCATCCTTCCCCTCCTCCGCCCCTCTCTACTACTTCACCTCTCTCAATTAGTTCCATGAACCCACCCAGGAACAAGACCGGACCGACAGTCCGATTCCTCCAGTCCAGTTCTCGGGTAAGTCCACGAAACTAATGGGCGGTTTTCAGTTATTCTTAGTGGGCAATTCCCGATTTTGGGATGGGAATCGTCCATCCGGACCGTACACCCCTCTAGTTGATTGGGCCAATGACTTGGGCCGAAAGCTCAGCTCACGTCCCCTCCTCTCCTCTTTCCTTTGGTGTTCAGAGCCACTTTTTTCATAGTTCCTCCTGTACAAGATTTCCCTCTTTGCTTCGTCTCTCCAATTGGGGTTCGCTCTTCTTCTCAACCCACTGCCTGGCCCCACCATGAGTTCCTCGGAGCTCCCTCCAGAGTTGGTCGTGGAGATCCTGAAGCGTTTGCCGGTGCGATCGCTCCGCCGATTCAGGCGCGTTTCCCGATCCTGGCGTTCCACCATCGATGACCCTGATTTCGTGGCACTCCACTTGAAGCACTCCGCTCTCGATGCCTCCAATTGGCATCTCGCGTGCCTAGAACGGTGCTGTCCTTCCCGGACCCTGTGCTTTCTTTTCTCCGATGAGTCTCCCGCCATATCAAAAATCGAAGTCCCGTTTGTTGTTCCTACCAGCTGTTACCGCTTCGTTGGTTCGTGTAATGGTTTGATCTGCATCACGGAAGTTTCAGGCGATGGCTTTTGTCAGTCGATGTATCTGTGGAATTTATTCACTAGAAAGCACAAGATGGTTCCACAATCCCGTCCGGAGCAGCACAGAACTTCTCGTAGGGTTCTAGGGTTTGGCTTCGATACTGGGTCAAAGGACTATAAGATTGTGAGGATTCTACAATATCCAAATGATCATCATCGATCCGGAGTCGAGATTTATTCACTCAATACAGATTCCTGGAGAAGTTTGGAGCGTGAGCTTCCTCCTTTAACCGGGTCCGGACCCGCGGTATTCTTGAATGGGAATCTGCACTGGTTTGTTTCCAATGGCAATAGATCAATAGTCTTGTTCAATGTCGCCAGTGAGATGTTTGCTGAAATGGCTCTGTCGAAAAAGCTTTTGCGCATAGTTATTGTAAGTAAAGCAGTGGTGTTGTCTGTATTGAATGACTTGCTGGCTGTGTGCACTCTTCGTAGGGAGGCGGCAGCTGGGCATCTTGAACCATATTCCATTGTTTCCGTTTGGGTTATGAAGGAGTACGGCATGCCTGAGTCTTGGACTAGGCTAGTCAGGTATTCATTTAAGGTTCGTGCAGAAGTAAAAGGATTTGCTGGCTTCACTAGGAATGGTGAGCTTCTCATGGTAACAAATGATGATGATGATGGACTATTTTCTTGGAATCCAACCACTGGAAAATGCACAAATCTTCCACTAGCAATACGACCTGAATTGGTCGCTGTTGTAGAGAGCCTTGTTTCACCTTAGAGATGATTCAGTTGCTGCTACATTTACCTGCATAACAAACTGATTCTGCTTGTAGAAGAGTTGAAATAGACGTGTGAATTGAGGTGGTGCCCATTTACTTTTTGTGCTTCTTACAAGCTTTCATTTTCACTTTTCTTTAGACTAAGCAAAGCATGTTCTCTTTGCAATTTGCACCTGGAAAAACTTGCATTTTTGTTGCCCACATCAAAACCGATCAAAACCAGAAAACGAAATCTAATCTGATTTCACCGAGAACCCCACAAATGGCATATGCATAGTCATGAGCTCTCCGTTTCCTAAGGAGTGATGGAGAGCAAAGAGATTGAGATGGGCAGAGTTATTATCAGAAATCAACAGGTCTTTCAGGTGAAATGGAAGCGTAGCTATGAGCAGAGAGTGATGGTGGTTTAACAAAGAGTATGAGACTAGGAGGAGATGGACAAACAAAGCAGGAATAAGCATAGAGAGAGGACTTTGCAGAGTCTAGAGAGAGGTTTATTTGGTGCATGACCTTTGCTTTGCTTTTTAGAGTGAGGGAAAAAGAAAACACGAAACCAACGCACTCAATTCTCTTTATTTTCGGATGCAAAGTGGAATAAATAGATAAAAGTGAGGGGGGAGGGAGATGTTTTGTTGGTGAAAGGATTGTGTGATATAACTGAATTCAAATCGCATTCACTTATCTAAGATTAGGCAAAGCATGCAAGTCAACACTGCAGCTGCTCATAGATTTTTAGATGAGGCTGAAAAAGAATGATTGGCTTTTTGAATGCTGTGCATATATGTGGTTGATTTGACGCCACCATAGGCATTTTTGAGCTTCTATAAGATCACCCTTAGTCATATTTTGAATTACATTATTTTACTTATTTTGAGAATTTAGAAATGCTGCGAAGACATACATTGCCAAAGAGCTTGGTTGGAGGCATGTTAATGGTTTGGGTTAGGTTGATCCAAAAATGAACAATGTGTTTGTTATGGATCGGTTTAGGTTTTGTACTGTCATCTTCTTTGTTTTTGAATTTTCGTTGAAGTTAGAAGCAAGCATTAGAAGCAAGCAACCTCTCAAAATCACTTACATGTGCACATAAGTTAGTGCTTCCCTTCTCATTGTGGAAAGAAAAGAAGCATTTTCCCGATTCCAATAATTAATAACTTCACCACACAGGAGAAACGGTTCTTTTGTCATTCCTGAGCATTTTCGTCTTCTTCTTCTGCTTCTTCAACATTGGAACACTTGATGGGTCTCTTCAAAATTCACATCCACGAAGGTGTCGTTTTGGTCATCTGAGACATCAAAAGCAGTGATCATTAATGTCAAACTCGGCAAATGGTTTTCATTTTTACTTCACAGGTGTAAAGGAAAGTGTACCTCTTCAACAGAGATGGGGATCTCGTTGGCCTGCCCCTCTGCCTCCTAATGATGAATTTGACTATCTGCTGAATTTGTTTCGTCAAATCGGCCTCATTCATCTTCGCTGGCAGCGGTGAATGGTAACCAACTAGGATGGAGATCCGAGTGAGATCTGAGAGAGGCCGCGCGAGGAGAGAAGAGAAACTTCCTTTGACGGTGAGGTTGATCGAGGGTAAAGAAAAATCCAAAAGCACTTTCTGACCCAAACCGAACTGCTACGACGCCCAATTTTTTAGGCTATTGCCCGAACCAGAAGTGACCTGAAAGGATTTGAAATACCTGGTTCGAGTCACACGGGTTGGTATATTTTTTACGCCCGTAGCTGGCGGGAATCATCGTATCCTTGCTACTTTGCATGGTGTATTTTTTACTACAATTTTACTCATAACTATATTCTACTAAAAGCACCTACCAACCTCAATAAAAAAGCAGGAGGTTCTTTTGATCTTGTTTCGACATTAATTCGTCAGTATAATGTCTAAACAATGGGATTATAAACAAATGATAAAGTTTGACTTGTGGATGTCATGTTTTAATTAAAAGAAACCTTTAAAAATTCACTCGTTAAAATTAGATGTGGTTTAATTCAAAAGATCGATTCTAGATTAAATGCTAATGACTTTTAGTGAATAACTTATATAGACATAATTACAGAAAGATTAACAGGATATAGGCTGTTTGGGGCCTCGATCCAATTTAGATCACTGCCCTAGCCCTGGTGGTTGAAGACCATGCGAAAATCACTCAGAAATGGCCCTCGGAGGTCACTGTGTGGCCTTCAAGCCAGCCTCAAACTAGCACGAGACATAGATGGGTGACTAGATCCGCTTTTGCTATAATTCTAACTTGCTAAATTCTCCTTTGACATTGAGACTTCTTTCTCTCTCTTACGACATGGACATATCCTTCCCTCTGAATGCGAATGTATAAGAAATCTAGGGTTACAAAATTGAACTTTACTGACAACATAGAGACTAAGTATAATGAGCAAAGTTCAATGCTCTTCTTGGAGATCAGAACATTTAGATCTCCCAAAATTACTATTCATCTGATCGGATATAATCTCGGTTTCAAAGATTTTTGCCTCAATTCACTTTGCTCCATTGATGATGAGGCTGGAGAAGAACCCCCTCATGAGATAGTCCTCAAAATTTCTTAAGAGATTGCCAATGAAGCCTTTCACAAGATTTAAATGTGACTCCAAATTGTGGTGTTAAACAATTGAAGGACTTGACTTTGTGACCATGCACTTGAAGCACTCCACTTCGAGTGGCAAGAATCCGTATGTTCTTCTCACATATTGAGACTTTTCTCATGATCCCCGATTGATTTATTAAACCCTAACCCCACCCATCCCTTCAATTAAACAACAATCTGCCCCAGAATACTGGTGTTCCGCACTCAACGAGGTCGGCTTCTGGGTTCCACCTCCTTTGCATCGAGCTCCCTTCGCTCCAATAAATCAAGCTCAAGGATCCCCAAATGGAGAGTACCTAAGCGAACCAACTCCGATTGTTGGCCCTTTGTAAGAAATTGGGAGACTTGTGGGCAGACGATGAAGTTACGATTCTCACTTATGCATCACTTGAGAATCAACCACCAGAAAATGAATTTATATTGTATGGTAAGCTACTTTCAAAGCCAAATGTCAATTTTCCGGCATTCTACAGTAATATGAAGAGATCCTGGAAACTAGATGAGGTCAAATGTGAAGTGATTGAGCCTGGGTATTACATGTTTATATTTAAGACAAAAGAAGAAAGGCAAAGAATACTGCAAATAGGGCCTTGGTCATTCGCCAGTAACCTATTGGTCCTATATGAGGGCGACCCGCACATTCCCGAGCATTGTTATGACTTTACGCACTGCTCCTTCTTGGTGCATATGGTTGGAGTACCACGAGCAGCTATAACAAAGGATTCAATTAGAATGATTGCTGGCAAACTGGGAGTTGTGGAGTCAGTTAGAATCGAGGCAAGGAATAATAGCTCTCATAAGACCAGGAAGGCATGAGTCAAACTAAATTTACTGAACCCACTGAAAACAGGAACTATTATACAAGTTGGAGATAAAAAGTGGTGGATTGACTTTAAGTATGAGAGACTTTCACATTTCTATTACTCATGTGGTCATATGGGACATTATGCTAATTACTGTCCCAAAATACCCTATGAAGAGTCGGGTTTACCGCAAGATAAGGTAGGGAAATATGGCTCATGGCTGAAAGCAGAAATTAAAGAACCTAGTCCATGCTGGCAGACATTTTATGGAGAATTGGATGTCACCTTGGAAATGGAAGACATGAGACCAACTGCTCCTACTCCACCTACTGGAGATACCTCAAGTTGCCAAACCCAACTAGAGCATAGTCAGGCTCTAGTGCTATAAAACCCACCAATCAAGACGGATATTGCCAATGTGATGATGGTGGATAATGTTTCTCTAAACAAGAGGAAGAGAATACAACAAGATGAAGGGGTTAGACAGCTTAAATCAGAAAAATCCCATTTCAAAAGACAAGTTGTGAAAAAACTGAAATGGTTTGCTCCATATGAAAAACGAGACTCTATAGCATGTCTTGTGGATGTGGATAAACTTCTGGACACCCCAATTCAAGTATGCAAAGGGGTGATGGCAAGGGCTTTGGTGGCTGGTCCTAATAAGCCACCAAAACAGCCATGAAGATACTAAATTGGAATTGTCAGTGTCTAGGCTCTCCCTTGATAGTCCAACATCTGAGAGCCTTGATGGCTCATGAGAGACCTAACTTAGTTTTCTTTTATGAAAACAAAAAATAATGAGAGGGTGGTGGATCGAATCAAAAGGAGGTTAACTCTCTCCAACTCTTATATTGTGAATTCGGCGGGGATAGGGGACGGCCTAGCTTTATTATGGGATGAGGAAACACATACTACTGTGGACTATGCTAGTAATGAGCTCCTTGAGGTTACATGCAAGGATAGGGATAGGGGGTATCCATGACAATCTCCTTTCTAAATGTGTCAACCTGTTTAAATCAACGGCTTACCTTATGGAATCTTCTTTGGGAGAGACATGCACTGTCAGATATTCCCTGGTTATGCATTGGCGACTTCAATGAGGTGATATACCATTGGGAAAAAGCTGGCAAAAGACAGGTTGAGCGATCCAGGATTATGGCATTCAGGAGCTTTGTTGACGATTGCTCCCTAATGGATCTGGAAAGCAAAGGTTGCACCTTTACCTAGACAAACCATAGAAAGGGGGTTAATTTAGTTAAGGAGAGGTTAGATCGAGTATTATGTACTTTGAACTGGCGAGTGTTATACCCCTCTACAGAAGTTCTTGCCCTTCCCGCCATAGGGTCTGATCATAGCCCCATTATTGTGTGTTTGGAGCCAATACAAAGGAAAAAAACAAAAACCATTTCGGTTTGAAACTTACTGGTTGGATCATCCAGATTGCAAAATGGTTGTTGAGAATGCATGGAAGGCTGTTGCAGGACCTAACTTGGATATGGCTTTGAAATCTCAAACAGTTGCTGTAGCGCTGAGGAAATGGAGCCGCAAGACCTTCAAGAACGTAGCACAACATATTGAGAGCATGAGAGGTACACTAACTATACTTACAAACACTTGAAGAACAGATAGTACTAAAGAGGAATATAAGAGGGTGGTTGAACGTTTGGAAACACTATGGAGACAGGAGGAAATGTTCTGGGGTATGCACTCACGTATTAACTGGTTGAAACATGGGGATCAAAATATCAAATTCTTCCACGCTACGATAATTCAAAGAAGGAACCATAACAGAATTTCTATGCTACAACTAGCTGAAAATTTCTAGAGTAGAGATCCTCAAATAATCCAGCAACACATCACAGGCTTTTACTAGCAACTATACACATCAGTTGGGGCTAGAGATTATCACCCCGTCTTAGAGGATTGCCCATTGATTGTCTCTAGAGAAATTAACGCGGCCTTAATGAAACAAATCACAATGGAAGAAGTACAACAAGCGGTGTTTCAAATGGAGGCTACAAAAGCACTAGGGCTAGATGGTCTCAATGGACTTTTCTACCAACACAATTGGCCTATAATTAAGGAAGATGTGTTCAGTCTTGTGGAGTCATTTTTCCATCAAGGTACATTTGACCCTACTTTAAACAAGACACATATCACCCTAATTCCTAAGGTGACAAACCGAGAACACATCACAGAATACCGGCCATTAGCCTCTGCAATTTCAATTACAAAGTTATTGCCAAGGTTATGGCCAATCAACTCAAACCTTGGTTGATACATCTTATTCATCAAGAACATAGTGCCTTTGTGGGGGGTAGGCAAATACAAGACAACATATTTATTGTCCAAGAAGTCCTACATCAACTACGAATCAGGAAAAGGAAGCGAAAATTTCAAGCTATTTTAAAATTAGACATGCAAAAAGCGTATGATAAAGTGGAGTGGGACTTTTTATGTGACTGCATGTTGAAAATGGGCTTTTCTAAGAGATGCGTACATCTGGTAAAGTTCTGTATATCCTCTATTAGCTTTAGAATCAAAGTCAATGGGAAAGCAAGTGAAGAGTTCTACCCCACAAGAGGGGTCCGACAAGGAGATCCCCTATCCCGATATCTCTTCATATTGATGGTTAACATCCTATCCTTCCTTATGCATAAAGTTGTAAGTGACGGTACCATCAAAGGAATTAAGCTAAACCCTAATTGTCCGGTGGTGTCTCATCTTTTATTTGTGGATGATGTTATTTTCTTCTTAGATGGTACAATTAGAGAAGCCCAAAACCTTGTGAACACCCTGAACTATCACTACTTTGCTTCGGGTCAATCTATCAATCTAAACAAATCAAGGATATTCTTTGGTACTAGCTGCCCTCAAGATCTGAAAAGAAATATGGCTGAAGAATTAAGAGTCCCTATAATTGATAAAACAAGGAAGTACTTGGGAATTCCCTCAGATTGGGGCCAAACAAAGAAAAACATGTTTCAATGGCTGTTAGTTAGAGTTGACATGAAGCCAGCGGGTTGGAAAGAACAACTTATGTCAAAAGTAGGTAAGGAGGTTCTCCTTAAAATAGTTATTCAAGCCTTACCACAGTATGCTATGTCCATATTTAAAATACCTGTCTCAATATGTAGAGCAATAGAGAAGAGAATCGCTTCTTTATGGTGGAAACAAACAGGAAAAGTCAAAGAAATACACTGGAAAAGCTAGTCTAGATTGAAAATTCGAAAAAATAAAAGGGGCTTAGGTTTCAAAGACCTTGTGGACTATAACAAAGCCATGTTGGTAAACAAGCCTAGAGGATGAGTCAAAACCCTAGGCTCTATGGAGTAAACTATTTAGGGGTCTCTACTTTCCAAATGGTAAGTTTTGGACAGCAAACAAAGGGACTATACCAACCTAGGGATGGCAAAGCATTCTGATGGGCAGAGAAGTAATAGAACCTGCAGTGAGATGGGAGGTTGGAGACGAGAGAAGTATAAATCTACGAGAGGATAAATGGTTGCCTTCTGGCCGAATAGAGGGTCTAGCTAACTGGGATGATCATGTACTAGTTGCTGATCTAATTTCTACAGACTCTCGTACTTGGAATATTTTATTATTGCAGAAGAAATTTGACAACCACATGGTACAAAAGGTCTTAACAATCCCCCTAAGCTTACATTCTAGGCCAGATAAACTAATATGGACAGAGAGCAAATCAGGCACATACACAGTTAAAAACAGCTATCATAACTTCCGCAACTCAGATAGGGAAATACAGAGCAACCAAGCCTCATCATCGTACAATGTTCCAAGCATATTGTGGCAGGAAATTTGGCATCTACATACTCTACCCAAGATTAAACATTTTATGTGGAGTGTGTGCTACGAAGAGTTACCCACAAAAATTAATTTACACAAAAGAGAGATTGTACACAATCCTACTTGCCTTGTCTACGGCAATTTTCTAGAGATGACAAAACATTTGTTGTGCTTTGTGGATGGACGCAAGAGATCTAGTCAGCATTGAACATCCCAATTAGCACTTCCCCTTCTGCTATTTCAAGAATGGATACATGGGTATACGATCACCTAACCTTAGGAGCCTCACACAGCAAGCGGGCGACGTTCGCGACCTTCTATGGCTGATCTGGAAGGCCAAAAATTCGCTGATTTTTCAAGGTCGCTCACCACACGCACGAAACCTCATCTACGAAGCAGAACTCATGCATCAGATTTACATGAAGTGGAACCCATCACCGAAAACAGCAAAATCTAGGCCACAAAGAGAACAAACCCGGTCTCCTCCCACTCGAGGCCACCTGAAGATGAACATTGATGCGTCTTGGCTAGCTCGGAGACGCATGGGTCTGTCGCGGGAATTTGCCGCGAAGCGATGGATTGATCATCGGCGGATTTGCAACGAAGATCTTTGCCGATTCTGCCTTCACAGCGAAAGCCCTAGCTATGCGCAAAGCCCTTCTGTGGTTGAAGAAAAACACGATTTGGGGGAAGTGCAAGTACAAGGGGTTCAAACTCATCTACAACTACACGTGGTGTCAAACAACTTCTCAATTGTTAAAGAGATACTAGGCCGGGCAGAAGTCTCCTAGGCTAGGCGCTCAGTGATGCTGGATTGCCAGGCTTTACTGGCCCAACTACCAAATGTTTTACTCCAGTATGAATCAAGGGAATCAAATCGGGCTGCGGACTGGCTCACTAAAGCCCGATCCCTTCCATTTAATTGGATTTCGATGCCCCCACGTCCTCTTTCGCTTATTCTATTTTTGGACTATGACAACGAGTGTAATCGCTCTCTTTAGTAAATGGTAATGCAATATTTATGACAAAAAAAAAAAATGAGCTTTTTGTGGTTGCAAAAGTTTCTCACACCAGCTTTTCAATCAGAAATCAAAGTTCTATTTATTTGCCCGATGGACAATTATAATGTCGTGGGTTCGAGTAATGGATTGATCTGCGTTGCTAAGGCTAATACTAAAGATCACAACAAAAGATATTTTCGTGGAATTTATTTGAGCACCAACTAAAGACACGAGGCAGTTCTTTTCTCTTCATTTCGATACTTTGGCATCGAATATGGCTATTGGAAGCATTTTTTATGACTATGTCACAACACACTACCTTCACGAGATTATAATACTTGACGCTAAGGTCGTGCCAAAACCAGCGAGGCATCCCTTTGTCCCCGGACAAAATTGCATTCAATTTGTTTGATGCCAAATCACACGCATAAAAGAGTGGATCAACCAATTCAAATACAAGACAGTCTCCTTCGAGTTACTTACCTAGATTCTTTGGCAGATCCGGCGAAGCAAGAACAACTATGTGTTCCAAAATCAGTAGCCCCACCTGCAAACCATCCTCGATTCAGCCCTACTCCAACACCAGAATCTCAGCACATCAACCCTATGAAGCAGTAAGGAGAAGCGCACAAGCAGAGCTCACCTTATCAATGGACCCCCCCAGCTCGAGGGTGCTTCAAATGGAACGTCGACGAGTCATTCTTGAGAGAAACTAGAACAGCAGTGGTTGCCAGAGTCCGCAGGGACCACACCGGAAGACTAATTGACGGATTTGCTCGCTCGATCCGCGTCGAATCAACCATCCAACAATATTTTAACTCTAAGTCTTTAGTTAAAACCGATTTTTTTATTCGATTTTTTCACTTCAACTGGGAAGTATGCACCTTTGTTAGTGAAGCCCAAGCCCTTTTAGCAAAAATCCAACCCATGAAGATTACCCATTGCAGGAGAGGCGCAAATAGAATTGCAAGCTGGGTAATAAAGGCCCATTGCAACAATAGACTACTCGCCGGGTCTAAAAAAAATTTTATGTTCGAGAAACCCATTTGACTACTTTTCAATGAAACGCACGTAAAAAAAAAAAAAAAAATCTCCTTTGACATTGAGACTTTTTCTTCTCTTACGACATGGAAAATGCGAATAGTAGAAATCTAGGGTTACAAAATTGAACTTTACTGACAACATAGAGACTATGTATAATGAGCAAAGTTTAATCCTTTTCTTGGAGATCAGAACATTTAGATCTCCCAAAATTACTATTCATCTTATCGGACATAATCTCGGTTTCAAAGAATTTTTCCTCAATTCACTTTGCTCCATTGATGATGAGGTTGGAGAAGAACCCCCTCATGAGATAGTCCTCGAAATTTCTTAAGAGATTGCCAATGAAGCCTTTCACGAGATTTAAATGTGACTCCAAATTGTGGTGTTAAACAATTGAAGAACCTGACTTTGTGGCCATGCACTTGAAGCACTCCACTTGGAGTGGCAAGAATCGGTACATTCTTCTCACATATTGGGACTTTTCTCGTGATCAAAGGAGTTTTTTGTGGTTGCAAAAGTTTCTCACACCAGCTTTTCAATCAGAAATCAAAGTTCTATTTATTAGCCCGATGGGCAATTATGATGATGTGGGTTCGTGTAATGGATCAATCTGTGTTGCTAAGGCTAATACTAAAGATCACATGAGATGATATTTTTGTGGAATTTATTCACTAGAAGGCACGAGGCAGTTCTTACTTTGTATTGGATATGACGGCACGATTAATGACTCCAAGGTCGTTAGGCATCCTGAATTGCATTCCATTTGTTCTTTTTGGGTTATGAGAGACAAATTAGTTTGGGAGGACAAATTAGTTGACTGTTATAGCAGTTGTGATGAGATCGACACGATTTTCACTCCCCATCAAGGCCACCATTTCCTCCTCTGACATGCGTTGTGGATTGCGCTCGTAGTGAACTCGAGGATGTGGCATTGTGAAACTTAATTGAGCTTCGGTAACGTTGGTCGCTTTCACTTGCTCGTAATGATTTCGCGACCTGGTAGAATTCACCACCGGATTCAAGGTTAGTCGAGCAAGAAAGATTTTAATTGATGAGCGGAGATTGTATTTTCCCAGTGAAGAATCAAGTCCCTGTTATAATTTGGTCCAGCTCCCTCACGACGTCATCGTCGAGATCCTGAAGCGATTGCCGGTGGAATCTCTCCTCTGACTTAGGTTCGTTTCCCAATCGTGGCATTCCGCCATCGACGACCCTTGTTTCGTGGCCCTCCACTAGAGCCACTCCGCTGTCGATGCCTCCAATCGGTACCTCGCATGTCTAGATTGGAACGATCCTGACCAGAGCCTGTGCCCTCTGTTTTCCAATGAGTCCCTTACTCCGCCTTTCCTGTCGCAAATCGAAATTCCGTTTGCTGCTCCTTCCAAGAATTACGACTTTGTTGGTTCGTGCAATGATTTGATCTGCATCAAACAAGTTTCCATAAATGGTTTCAATCAGACGATGTACTTGTGGAATTTATTAACCAGAAAGCACAGGGATGGTTCGACCTTCTGAGCCTGAAAGTCATTGTTTTTGTGGGGAGATTGCTCGTGTAGTTCTAGAGTTTTGGTTCGATGTCAGGTCTAATGAGTATAAGATTTTGATGATTCTCTATTGCCCATCTAATCATGGGACAAAGCCTCAAGTCAAGATTTATCCAGTCACTAAAGATTCCTAGAGACGTTTGGAGTGTGAGGTTCCTGCTTTCTGCAGCTACAGACGCGCGGTCTTCTTGAATGGGAATCTGCACTGGTTTGCTTCCGACGGTCGATGCGGATCAATAGTCTTGCTCGATGTCGCAGGTGAGGTGTTTGATGTAACGCCTTAGATTTATGAAGTTCATGCTTGTGATTGTTGTATCTGTGCTGATGCCTGATGGGCTGCTTGTGGAAATATTCCACCCAATGATCTTTTTGTTTCATGAATATGATGATGCTATGTATAAACTTACTCATCTGAAAAAACAATTGCAATTCTCCTCTGCCTAATAAATTAATATGTATGTCTCAAAGTACATATTAAAAAACTAAAACGTTACTTTTACATATTTTAAGAATTTAGATATGTTGTTGTGACATTATTAATGACAAATCGAAAGGGACTAGCAGCATTTATTGTGCCCTTGGCCGGCTTGTGCTTAGTATATTTTCTATGACTAATATGTAAATAAATCAACCTAATTGATGGAAATTGGTTAGCTATATTATGAGAGCTTATTGGACGAAAAACGATATGCTTGATGAATGTTTCTATATTATGAGATTCTACATAAAATTCCAATACCTTACCTTTTAGGTTAGCTATTGCGGGAATTTTTATCGTGCCTCACGAATTAGATTTCTATGTCCACCACAACACATTGTTATCTACATGCATACGTGTTTGATTGGTTGATGATTTGGAGACTGAAAATTTAGGTTATACCTTCATATGCTTTAAGAATGTATGAATTGAATTAACAACATTCATATGAATAGTCCCGAAAATAATAAAGTAATTGCTAAATTCCAACTAAAGTATTCATTTGATACTCATGCGGATGAGTGTGAAAATTGTAATAAACCTAAACAAATGCATACATAGAAAAATGATATGTTGAAATTGAAAAATTCGGACTTTACATTATGGTGTGCTTGTATTTACCTAAATGATTCGATGATAGGGACAATAAAAATAAATCAAGACAAAAATGAAAACCCCTGTTTATTTAAGTTAACAATTTTATTATCACTATTATTCTTTCGTCTTATTTATTTTGACCGCGGTCCCATTTAAAAAGGTTGCCCTTGTGCTCAATTGTATTAGGCATGCTTTCAATCCGAACCAAACATTTATATTTTTTTCGACTTTATTAAATTAACATAATGCCCAAACAATAGAATCATAAAACAAATGATAAAGTTAACTTGACAATATCATTTTTCACCAAAAGGAACCTTTAGAAATTCACACGAAAAGCATTGATTTTACTTCACTTCAAATGCAAATGACTTTTGGCGCATAACTTACATAATAAAAATATAAACAGAGTAGAAAATCGGAGTTCTGTAAAATGACCCATACAATTTGTTTAAATCAAAACTTTCTTCAGAGTTTTGAGAATAAGAACTTTCACTCTTGTCGGCCCCTCTCTCCTTCCACCAAAAAACTATTCTGAAATAAATATAAAAAAAATAGCTATAATTTTATACTCGACATATCGTAGATTTGTCATATAATATAATGAAATCGATAATAAAATTAAAATAAAAAATAGAAAACGACTCACCTATCTTAAACAAAAAAATTCTTACCTGATTAAAAAGGTGCTTCCCGGTTCGTGTAATGGTTTGATCTACATCAAAGAAGAAGAAGATCCTGGAGAAGGCTTCGATTACACGATGTATGTGTGGAATTTATTCACCAGAAAGTACAAGGCGGTTCCACAACCCCTTCGAAGAGCCGTCTTACCACGGAGGCTGACTTTTCATCTCTAGGGTTTGGCTTCGACGTCGGGTCTAATGACCACAAGATTGTGAGGATTCTCTATTTTCCAAGTAAAGGTGATTCAGTCGTACAGCCTCGGGTCGAGATTTATTCACTCAGTGAAGATTCCTGGAGAAGTTTGAAGTGTGAGGTTCCTGCTTTATCCACCCTCAAACCCTCAGTCTTCTTGAATGGGAATCTGCACTGGTATCTGCGGAAGGAGGGTGATTCCGGATCGATACTCTCATTTGATGTCACCGAGGAGGTGTTTGATGAAATGGCATTGTCAGAAGGGCTTTCGCATGTCATTGGTGCTGGTTTAAAACCGGATTTGTCAGTATTGGATGGCTTGCTAGCTGTGTGCACTACTAGTCGAGAGGCAAATGGGCATTCCTTTTGTTCTGTTTGGGTTATGAACGAGTACCGCGTGCCTGAGTCTTGGACTGAGCTGTATACTTTTGAGGTTCCTGGACAAGTATTAGGATTTGATGGCTTCACAAGGAATGGCGAGCTTGTGATAAAAAAAAATTCCAGAACACTTTCTAGGAATCCGATCACGAGAGAATTTGCAGATCTTCCACTATCGACGCAAGACAATTTGGTCACTCTGATGGAGAGCCTTGTTCCACTTTAGAGATGATTTGATTGCTACTAGGTTTTTCTGAATGACAGATTGATTCTGCTTGATGAATAGTTGATAGAGACATGTAAAGTGAGGTAGTGCTCATCTACATTTTGTACTTGCAAGCTTTAGAATGCATATGCAATTTCACTTTTTTGAGTTTTTCTTTAAACTAAGCAATTCCTTCCAATTTGCACCCGGAAATACTTGGTTTTTGTCGCCCACATCAAAACCGACCAAAACCAGAAAGAAAAAATAATCTGATTTTACCGAGGAACCCCCACCCCCACCCCCAAAAAACAAAGATGACATATGCATATGCATCATCAGCTCTCCGTTTCCTAAGAAGTGATGGGGAGCAAAGAGATTGAGATGGGCAGAGCTAGTTATCACCAGCCATTAGAAATCAACAGGGTTTTGGCTTATGCTTCTTTTCTGTGAAAGGTAAGTGTGTTTATGAGTAGAGACTGATGGTTTAATAGGGAGGATGAGACTAGGAGGAGATGGATATACACAGCATGAAAGACTTGTGTGTGATTCTTGAAGCTCACATTTGCTTTGATTCACTTCTATTAATGCAAGCATCATGATTCATGCTTTCTTCAGTAGCTGTCTAGACAATTGGATGCCGATTTCTGACCGTAGTAATTGTCATGTACTAATTAGACTTATGTGTAGAAAGATAGAAATTGAGTTCTTATTGCAGAAGAAACTGATTCTTGCAAACTAAATATTCGAGTGAAGATTTACTCCATTGATCCTCCATGCATGAAAGCCTAGCATGCGGTAGTTCAGACCATATTAGGCCGTCATCAACAACTCTTCTTGATTTTTCTGATGACATCCTGAGATGACAAATCCACCCTTTACTCTTTGGCTGATGCAAATGCTGATGACAGCACGTTTCAAATCAGAGCTTCTCCAGTATCCATTGATTATGTACTAGTTGTCCATGCACCATAATTGCAACGATGCTTTGATGAAGCACTTATTTAAAATGTCAAATGCGGATTGCACTTCCATCAACATCCCCCGAATAACTAGTACTCCTGCTGGCTGACATGAAAGGTTTTTAACAAGCTTGTATAACATGGAAAGCCAATGCATTGTAGCAGAAGCTGTGATCAGATCGACACAATTTTGGCTTCCTCCCATGAGACCAACCACTTCATTTTCTGACATGGATTTTGGAGATATAGGTTCAGCAAAGGGCAGATGTGAGAAAACTTCCTTGAGCTTCACTTAAACAAGTCACAATTAGGTGCATGAAATGCTCTGTCATGTTGGTTTCTCAACATGGAGGATGTTCGGATGGTCCTAGGGTATTGGGTTCAGTGAGAGGCATAATGGCTAGGAGGTTGTTATGGTAATATGCATTGGTGATATTTATGAAAAGGTGCTTGGGTGTGTTGGAGCTACAGGGTGGATTCCTAAGTTGAGGTTTATTTGCTGAATATAGATTCCATGACAATGTCGACGAGTCAAAGCATTCCGTAAAGGCGCTTTTCAAGTAATGTGCATATATATATCTCGATGGCTGTAAAAGCATTTCAATCACTTTCGAGAAGTACTAGTTCGCACATTAGCATCCCAGCAATGCAAGAACCAGCATATGTTTGTTTTAACTTTTTCTGGTTACAGGGAATTCACTTGATCATCTTTACATGTTTTAGTCAGTTAAAAGTAGATCATACTCCTGCTCCTTCTCTCTGTTTATATTTTTCTAGGATCATAGGTTTTGGATCCAGCATTCCTTGCATGCATTAGGGATAATGAGCTTCTTCCTTGAGTGTCATGAAAATGCATACCACTCTATATTCTTGTTTGTGTTAAACTCATCATTTCAGTCCAAGATCAGCATCTCCTGTACTTTTCCCCCCGTCATGCTTTGATTGTCCCCGATGGTTCATTGAATTCCATGGAGGGTGCAAAACAATCTCTGCGGAAAAACGTCATTTTAGACTTAGAAAAATGGATAATCCGTTGAATGGGCTGTAAGGACTTGGAGGTGTGGTCTAGGTTATTCCCTTTTACTTGTAATGGTTGTTCTATTCTTTTGAAGTAAATACAACTAGGAATGACAGAGTCTTGGACTGTGCTTGTAATGGTTGTTCTATGCCAATGAGTTTTATGGCTCCACGAGGAAGGACGAGCTTCTGCTGGGAACGTTCAATCTTGACCTATTTCAGTCGTATCCAAGCATGGAATTATGCTTTAATCACATATTGGTTCGTTGAATTGTAACACCAGGGGTATCTCCTTTGCTTTCAGGAGACATGTTAGGAATGGTGTTTCCACGAGTTAGGCCAGCCTAGTGCTTCTTGTTTCTCGGTAGTCACTTCCTTACCAAAAAGAGAAAAAGGAAAAAGTTCCAAAGAAAATACTAATATTTTCCCGTTGAAAAGAGATAGCTTAGAACAATCGTTTTCTAGGAAACAAACCAACCCAGCAGGACGATAGCATCAAAGCAGATACAACTGGAAGCCTTACGTCGAGTTTGGCTCCTTTACTCACGAAAGGGAACATCAGGTTGAAAAAAATGTCGCAGGAAAATGTTAAGGTCACGCTTCGGCAATGTGAACATTCCTATTCAAGGCATGTAACTGTTCCGAAACATGTTTTCACCCATCAACAATATGTGTTGATATGTTAACTAGCCGCTATAACACTTGCTTAGCCCTTTCGGATTGTTTCTCACTAGATACGATTGTCTCAAATAATTTGTGAAGCTTCAGCCTTCAATATTGGTGCGTTTATTAGTTTTTGCTCCAGGCTAGTTTGATTGTGGAAAATGAAAATTAGAAATTCCATAACTACCGTAGAAAATACTGTTTAGTATTACAACTTTTCCAATGATCATTTAAATTTCAAATTTGCAGCCTGACCATTCATTCAAAGCATTTTGTTGAGAACTCACTCTGTGATGGTTCCTGAAAGCATGAAAGCCTAGTAAGTGACAGTTTTGACCAGATTAGGCCCTCTCCAAGAACTCTCGAGCTCTTTAGGGTCCGTTTGTTAACATTCCCGTTTTGCCAAATTTTTGTTCTCCCAAAAAAAAAAAATTAGAAACCCATTTGATAACGTCGTTAACATTTCTATTCTTCAGAATAAAAAATTGTTCTAAGGAATTAATTTGAAATAGAAATAAGAAGTAAAAAACAATATATTCTTGCTCATGGGAACAATATCTGGAATAAGTCTTTTTCTTTTTTTTTCTTTTTTCAAAGATGCTTACTTGCAGTGTTGAATTCAAAATTAACAACCTTGTCATTATAAGCCCAAACAACTAGTATACCTCCTGGCTTACGCAGAAGGCGTTTCATCAGCTTGTAAAACTTTGGTACGTCAAACCAGTGCAGTGCGGCAGCAACAATGACCAAATCGACACAATTGTCGCCCCCAATCAAGGCCACCATTTCATCTTTTGACATGGATTGTGGCATTGCGAAACTTAGTTGAGTTTTGCTAACGTCAATTGCTATTACTCGCTCGTAATTCTCTGCAACCTGGTTGAATTATGTCATCGACATATTTGTGGTCATTCAAACAGGAAAGGTTTCAACTGATTAATCACGAAGAGAGAGACAGAGAGAGAAGACTTCGACTAATTGCTTATACCAAAAATTAGCTAATTATACACATGGGATTGGGTTTAACGCGCGTTTCTAATCGCTGACGTGTAATTGAATGAAGGATGGCTGTGTTATGATCCGACTGAATTTGATAAATTTCGCATTTTTAATTCAATTTCCATCGATTGAGAAGACCCGATTCCTTGGCTTGGCATCATGCCAAGAAACGAAGATAATGACTTTAAGAGTGAAAAGGGAGGGGCGCGGGGGAGTTGACGTGAGACATAAATCTAAAATCAGATGCAAGTTGCTAGAGCTCTGCTTCATCAACAGGATTTCTGGTGATTGGCAATCTGACTTCACTTGGCTCCGGCAAAAATGGGGAATGGCATAGGACAGCAGAAAGTAACGTTGAAGTGTCTTCGGAATGCCAGCATGTAGTTTATCTGGAAGGCTAGAAATAATCTGCTTCATTGCAAGCTGCTGCTTTCTGTGGAGGGTGTTCTTAGATTGATCAATATTTTAGTTAGACATTGATTTGAAGGCCGTCTAGTTTCAAGAGGATATACTTAGATGCGCCAAACTTGAAATCTGTCCAGTCTAGGATCTGTTAGATCCAACGCCTTAGATTTGTGTATTTCATGCTCGTTTGAGAGTAGCTAAGCTTGTGATTGTTGTCTCTATGCTGTTGGGCTGCTTGTGGGAATATTCCACCCGATGATCCTATTGTTTCATGAATTTGATGATGCAATGTAAAAACTTACTCATCTGAAAAAAGTATTGCAGTTCTCCTTTGTCTAATGAATTAGATATGTGGGTCTCAAAGTGCATACTGAATAAATTAAAACATTAATTTTACATATTTGAAGAATTTAGACATGATGTTGTGACATTGCCAATGACGGATTGAAAGGGACTAGCAGCGTTTATTATGACATTGGCTGGCTCATGGTTAGTGTATTATCTATGAGTAATATGTAAACAAATCAACCTAATTGATGGATAGAGGGCAATGAGAGCTTATTGGACGAACTCACGATATGCTTGATATGTGTTTTACTATGTTTCGAGATTTCGTATAAAATTCCTATATCTTCCCTTTTGGGTTAGGTATTGCAGGAATTTTTATCACACCTCAAGAATTGGATTTCCGCATCCACCATGGCACATTATCATCTGCATGCATATGTGTTTGATTGCTTGATGATTTGGAGACTTCAAATTTAGATTGTAGCTTGTTTGCTTTAAGAATGTTTGAATTGAATTAACAATATTTGCATGAATAGTCCTGAAAATAATAAAGTATGAGCTAAAGCATACATTGATACTTGTGCAAATGAGTGTGAAAACTGTAATAAACCTCAAATACCTACATACTTAAAAAAAGTATTAATACTACAAAAAACCCCAAATTGATATAGTTATGGAAATCTACTCCAAATTAATTTTTTGATCATAAAAAAATCTCAAATCAGTATTCCTTTGATAAATTTACCTCAAACCAGTACACTCATAACAAATGTACCTTATGTTAATTTTTGTTAAATTTTATTGTCAAATTGCTAAGTTGGACAACACGTAATAATTTACTGTTGTCCCGATTTAGGATTTCACTCTCCGTTTGTCATAATTATATTAACTTTGTGATATTAATGCAATTTAACAAAGGATATATTTATCATAAATGTATTAATTTGAAATTTTTAGCTATCAAAAAATTAGTTTGGGGGTCAATACATCATAAGTGTGCCAATTTGGGGTTTTTTATAGTAAAAAAATTAGCTTGAGATAAATTTATCACAAATATACTAGTTTGGAATTTTTCGTGATATTAACTTTTTAAAAAAAAACACTAATGTACACATAGATATATGATCTATTGCAAGTGGGATATTCAGACTGTACAGTATGGTGTGCTCATATTTATCTAAATGATTCGATGATAGGGGTAATAAAACCAAATCAAGACAAAAATCAAAACTTCCATTTGCTTTTTTACCATTATTCTTCATTCATTTTAGTTATTTTGACTGCCTTCCCATTTAAAAGGGTTGCCCTCGTGCTTAACCGTGTTAGGCGTATTTGTGGTTCGGCATGATCTACATTTCAACTCGAGCTGAAAATTTGAATTTTGTTTCGATTTTATCTAATTAACATAATGCCTAGACAATAGAATCATAAGACAAATGATAAAGTTTAACTCGCCAAAATCATCCTTTCATCAAAAGGAACTTTTAGAAATTCATAAGAAGAAATTATGTGTGATTTGATCCGAAGCATCAATGTAAATGTCTTTTGCCGAATACTTATATAGATAAAGATATAGAAATATTAGACAATCATAAATTTGTAAAACGACACATACAACTTGTTCAAATCATAATTTTCTTCATTAGTTTAGTCTCGAGTTTTGTGGTTGAAAAGCTTCACTCTTGTAGCCTCTCGCTCTCTCTCCTTCCTCAACGATCTCAAGGATTGTTTGAAGTAGGTTTTGGTTTTGAAACGTAAAGTATCTGTTGAAATTGAATATATTTGATATATAATTCTTGAGCAGACATAAAAAATAAAAAAATTATAATCTCATATTTGACACATTGTAGAATGTGTCGATTTCCAAGTGCGAGGAATCTCACTTTACAAAAACATCCGGGGAGCGTAACGTTAGAAAAATTCCCGTGTCAAAGTCACGTGACAAAATCGTGCTATGTCACGTGACAAACAGTGGGATGAAAGGGGGGGTATTGCGAATTTGCGATGGCCCGCACGGCAAGCATGATTTCGTCCGCTTCCGACGACGACCCGAAGCTCCCTAAGGACGTCGCCGTCGAGGTCCTGAAGCGGTTGCCGGTGGAATCGCTACTCCGATTCAGGTGCGTTTGCCGGTCATGGCGATCCACCATCGACGACCCTCGATTCGTGGCTCTCCACCTGAACCACTCCGCTCTCGATGCCTCCAATTGGCATCTCGTGGCTCTACATGGGGATTATCCTGTCCGGAATCTGTGCTATCTGCTCTCCGGTGAGTCTCTTGCTCCGCCTTCCGTGTCCCAAATCGGAATCCCGTTTGCTGCTACTTCTTCCAACAATTACGGCTTTGTTGTCGGTTCGTGTAATGATTTGATCTGCGTCATGGAATATGGTCACGGTAATCCCTGGTCGATGTATCTGTGGAATTTATTCACCAGAAAGTACAGGGAGGTTCGACCATCCACTCTGGCGAGAAAATATCTTTGCACGATTGCTCTAGGGTTTGGCTTCGACGCTAGGTCTAATGACCACAAGATTGTGATTCTCTATGATGGTAATGTTCAACGCTTAGAGACTCGAGTCCAGATTTATTCGCTCAGAACAGATTCCTGGAGAAGTTTGGAGTGTGAGGTTCCTGCTTTCTGCAGGAACACATCCTCGGTTTTCTTGAATGGGAATCTGCACTGGTTGGTTCCCAAGCACGATGATATGTGGTGGGAGACTGGATACAGATCAATAGCCTTGTTCGATGTTGTCAATGAGGTGTTTGATGAAATGGTTCCATCGGAAAAGTTTTTGCACGTTATTAGTGTCAGTTCACTAGCGGTTTTGTCAGTATTGAATGATTTGCTGGCTGTGTGCACTATTCGTGAGGAGACAGTTGGGCATCCTGAAACGCTTTTATGTTTTTCCGTTTGGGTTATGAGGGAGTACGGCGTGCCTGACTCTTGGACTGAGCTGTATTGTTTTCAGACTAGTGAACAAGTACTTGGAGTTGATGGCTTCACAAGGAATGGTGATCTTCTGCTGAAAATAGATGGTGCAAAACGACTTTCTCGGAATCCGATCACGGGACAATTCACAAATCTTCCACTACGGACACATCGCGATTTTTACACTGTGGTAGAGAGCCTCGTTTCACCTTAGAGATGATTCGATTGCTGCTACATTTATCTGTATGACAGATTGATTCTACTTGCAGAAGAGTTGATGGAGACAACCCTGTGAATTGCGTGAAAGTAGGATACTCCAAATTTAGGGGTCCAATAGTTTTATAAGACGTTCCTAAGATGGTTACTTTTTTGTATTTCTTGCAAGCTTTAGAATGCATATACATTTTCACTTGAGTTTTTCTTTTGACTAAGCAAAGCCTGTTCTCCTTGCAATTTGCACCCGGAAAAAACTTGAATTTTTGTTACCCACATCAAAACCGATCAAAATCAGAAGCGAAATCTGATCTGATTTCACCGAGAACCCCACAAATGGCATGTGCATATGCATAGTCATGAGCTCTCTGTTTCCTAAGAAGTGATGGAGAGCGAAGAGATTGAGATGGTCAGAACCATCAGATATCAACAAGGTTTTGTCTCTTCTTCTTCTTTCTGTGAAATGAAAGCGGGGCTATGAGCAGAGAGTGATGGTGGTTTAAGTGGGAGGATGAGTCTAGGAGGAAATGGACAAACAAAGCATGCATAAGCATAGAGGGAGGACTTATGCAGAGTCTAGACAGAGGTTTGTTTAGTGGTTGACCTTGCTCTGCTTTTTAGAGCGAGGGAAAAGGAAAAAACACGAAACCAACCCACTCGATTCTCTTTATTTTCGGATGCAAAGTGGAATAAATAGATACAAGCGAGGGAGGGAGAGAGATGGTTTTTTAGTGAAATGAGATTTTTGACATGATCGAATTCAAGTAGCATTCACTTCTCTAGGTAAGGCTAAGTATGTAACTCAAGACAGCATCTACAACTACAGCATTGCCGCTACTAGCAGATTTTAGATAATGTGGAGAAAAAAAAAATGACGAGGCTTTTTGAATGTTGTGCATATGTGGGTTTGATTTGACGCCACCATAAGCATTTTTCAGCTTCTATTAGATCACACTAGTCACGTTTTAAACTGTCATTTTTACATATTTTAAGAATTTAGAAACGCTGGTAAGACATACATTGCCAAAAGGCAATGGTTCAAGTTGGGTCAGGCCGGAAAATGAACAATGTACGCTTGTTATAGGTTGGTTCAGGTTTTGGTCTATCTTCTATTTTTCAAATTTTTTGAACGGAACCATCGGCAGGAGATGGCAGTCTCGTAGAAGTTGAAGCAAGCAACCTCTCAAAATCACTGAGACGTATACCTCAGTAGTGCTTCCCTTCTCATCGGGGAAACAAAAGAAGCATTTTCCTGATTAACTTCAACACACAGAAGAGTTATAGAATCACCTTCTTTTGTCATGCTTGAGTATCATCGTAGGCGTCTTCTGCTTCTTCTTCAACAATTCACACCCACGAAGGTGTCATCCTGACCGTCCGAGACACACAAGCAGCAATTCTTACTGTCGAACTCGGCTGACAGGATCTCATTTTCACCTCATGGATGTAAAAAAAGAACACCCATTTTCAATTGACTCGAATCGAGTGGACAGAGAAGACTACCTCCTCAGCAGAGATGGTGAACTCGTTGGCCTTCTCCTCTGCCTTCTAGCTGATGAATCTGACCATATGTCGAATCTGCTTCGTTACATCGGCGTCATTCATCTTTGCTGGCAGTGGTGATCGGTGACCAACAAAGATGGAGATCCGAGCGAGTTCTAAGAGAGACTCGATGGTGAGGTTGATTGAGGGAAAATGAAAAATCTAAAAGCTCTTTTTGCCCCGAGCCGCCACAATGCCCATTTTTAAGCTATTATCCAAACTGACAAAAGACCCCCACCTAACTAGACCCGAAATATTTGGTTCTAGCAAGGCCAACTCTGGTATTCTTGACACCCCTGGCTGGTGGGGATCAGCGCGCCCTTGGCTACTTGGTGCATAGTGTATTCCTTTTATTTTTATAACTAATATGTAAAAGAATCGACTTAATCAATGGATAAAGCGTAATGAAAGCTAATTGGAGGAAATACCAATATACATGCATATTTTTTTTACTATATATGTCCTACTAATTGTATTCTATGATATTCCATATAAACTTCCTATAACTTCCCTATTACTTAGGTAGCGTAGGAATTTTTATCTCGCCTCATGAATTATATATTTGTGTCCACCACTGTAAAATTTTATCCGTATAAATGTTTGATTGTTTGATGATATGGAGACCACAAATTTAGGTTATAGCTTCTTGGTTTTGAAAATTTATCAAATGAATTAACACTATTTATTTGAACAGTGCAAAAAATAATAGTGTAACTGCTATATTTCACCTAAAGTATACATTGGTACTCGTCGGACAAGTGTGTAAACTGTAATAAATCTTAATAAATGCCCACAAAATTTATACGAAAAGATAATGCACACATACATGCATGCATGCATAGAACAAATAATCTGTTGGAAATGAAATATACAAACTGTATGCATATCAAAATCACTATCTATTTAGGTTGACAATTTACTATCCAATTGATACAATTCCTCAAGTTCAGCTATTCCGATTGTCGTCCCATTGAAAAGGGTCACCCTCGTGTCTAGATTGTATGAGACATGCTTGACGTTCTGCTTGGTTTACATTTCAAGCCAAACCAGACATTTTAATTTAGAAAAATTTCGATTCAACCGTAAACTGCTAAAAGCAATTGTCAACCTCAATAAAAAGACATGAGTTTTTTTTTTTTTTTTTTTTTTCATTTTGTTACGTCTTTAATTCATCATAATGTCTAAACAGTGGAATCATAAACAAATGATGAAGTTAACTTGTGAATGTCATGTTATCATAAGGAACCTTTAAAACTTCACACATTAAAATTACACGTTATTTAATTCAAAAGATCGATTCTAGTTTAAAATGCAAAAATTATAGAAAGATCAGCAGGAAAGCTGCTTTGGCCCTCGCAGTTGAAGATCATGCGAATTACCAACATGATCACTCAGAAATGACCAGCGAAAGTCACTCAGTGGCCTTTGAGCTGGCCTCAATCAGCCATGAGACATAGATGGATGAATAGATTCGCCATCGCTATAATTCTAACATCAGTAAATTTTCCTATGATGTTGAGATTTTTTTACCTCTCCTAAGACATTGAGATTTTTTTCCTTTCAAATACCAATATAAAAGAAGTCTAGGGTTACAAAATTGCACATGATAGACAACTCATATTAAGATTTTCTTTACTAAGATGATTGATCCTCTTCTCGAAATCAAGACATTTAAATCTCACAAATTTACTCTTTGCCTCAATTTCAAAGTTGTTGCCATGTTAATGAAGAGGCAACAGAAAAACCTCCCTCATGAGATAGTCCTCGAAATTTTCAAGAGAGTGCTAGTGAAACCTCTCATGAGAGTCAAATGCGTCTCCAAATTACGGTGCCACGCAATCAAAGATCCTGACTTCATGGCCGTGTATTTGAAGCACTCTGCTTTGAGTGGCATGAATTGGTATGTTCTTCTCACATGTCGGTACTTTTCTCGCGGTCAAAGGAGCTCTTTGTATCCACAAAATTTTCTTACAACATTTTCTCAATCAGAAATCTTTGTTCCATCGATTAGCCCAATGGATAGTTATGGTCTCGTAGGTTCATGCCATGGATTGATCTAGCTTGCCTTGGCTAATACTGAAGATCATACCTATACGATATTTCTGTGGAATTTATTATCTAGAAAGCACAAAGTAGTTCTGAGTTCACTTCCAGATTATCCATTGTTGACATGTACGCTGCTCATATAATTCTAGGATTTGGATACAGTGACAAGATTAATGACTACAAGGCTATGAGGATTTCTTACTAGTTTTACAAGCAACGAAACATAAAGCTTTAAAAAATATGATGTCTCACAGTCTACATGCTTTACGCATTTGAAAAAGGGACTGCATAAGACTAGGTGAAAATTTGTTGAAAACCAGGTGAAAAGAGATCCGATTATGGCCTTTCCCAATCTGGCAAACAGGAAGATACAATGACCATACGACCCCAAAGAATCATTGGAATATTTCCGCAAGAAAAGTAGAACAACGCTTGTCTCACTTGTCTCATCCCAATTGACACCATAACACTCGAGGAATTCAATGGATGACGAAAATGGGATGAGCCATGAAGCTGGCAGTTCTCAAATAATCCTCTCTGGTTGCTGATCATGGACACTGTCCACATGTACACGTATATGGCTTTGAGTAATTGCTTCTTGTGGGGCAATGCCGATGGGTACTCCGACCTTCCTAATTTAGGCTTTGCAAAGAAGAAGTTGTAGGGTTCAAGCTTTCGGGTTGGTCGGATTTTAGCAATTGCTCGGCTTCTCGACATCAACAAAAGGAGTCATTTCCATGCGACTATGTCGCGTGGTTGTCGCGTGACAAACAGAGAGGATTAAAGGGTTTCCGGCTTTCTACTTGGCTCTTCTTCTCAAATCCTAAAAGCCATGAGTTCCGACGACGACGGCGACCCGAAGCTCCCTCAAGACGTCGCCGTCGAGATCCTGAAGCGGTTGCCGGTGGGATCGCTCCTCCGGTTCCGGTGCGTCTGCCGGTCATGGCGCTCCGCCATCGACGACCCTCGTTTCGTGGCCCTCCACTTGAGCCACTCCGCTCTCGACGCCTCCAATCGGCATCTCCTGTGGCTGCACTGGAGCGGTTTCCCGAACCTGTGCTCTCTGTGTTCCAACGATCTTGCCCTGCCTTTTCAGTGGCAAATCGGAATGCCCTTCGTTGATCCTCGCAAAATGCACGGTTTCGTTGGTTCGTGTAATGGTTTAATCTGCGTCAAAGAAATTTCCAGAGCTCGGTACGGCCAGACGCTGTATTTGTGGAATCTATTCGCCAGAAAGCACAAGGTGGTTCTACGATCTGTGCCGGGCCGTCAGTTTTTTCGTATGGGGATTCCCCGTGAAGTTCTGGGGTTCAGCTTCGACGCCAGGTCGAATGACTCATGATTGTGGGGATTCTCTATGTTTTAGATGATAATCATCGTCGCGCCGGGGGGACAAAGCCTCGGGTCGAGATTTACTCACTCGGTACAGATTCTTGGAGAAGATTGGAGTGTGAGGTTCCTGCCATCTGTGATGATGATCAAGCGGTCTTCTTGAATGGGAATTTGCACTGGTCTGCTCTAAAGTTCGATGTTCCGTGGGCTGAGAGTAAATACGAATCAATAGTCTCCTTCGACGTGGCAGGTGAGGTGTTTGATGAAATGCCTCTGCCGGAAGAGATTATTCGCATGGACAATGGCAATTTATCAGTGTATGTGGCAGTGTTACAAGACTCGCTGGCTGTGTTTGTCAATCTCGTGAAGGCAATTGGGCAGCCTGGACCAGATTCCATTTGCTCTGTTTGGGTTATGAGGGATCACGGGATGCCCGAGTCTTGGACTAAGCTGTATTCTTTCGAGGCTTGTGGGCTAGTAACAAGATTCAGTGGCTTCACGAGGAATGGCGAGCTTCTGATGGAAACAGTTGATGAAGTGCTTTCTCGGAATCCAATCACTGGTCAATACGCAAGTCTTCCACTTCCAGTGCAAAGCGATTTGGTCACTGTCATAGAGAGCGTTGTTCCGCTCTAGAGATGACTCGGTTGCTGCTGCATTTACCAGTACATGACAGATTGATTCTGCTTTTGCAAAAGAGTCGAAAGAGACATCTGAAGTACCCGCTCCGGCCACAAGATGACGGGCAGAAGAAGTGAGGCGGTGCCCATCTGCTTTTGGTACTTCTTTAGAATGCATATATGCATCTTCACATTTTGAACATCTCTTTAGACCAGGCAATGTTTGTTTCTGTTTAATTTGCTCCCGGATGAACTCTGGCATGTTAGTAGCCCATACCGAAACTGATCAAAAACCTGAAAACCAAATCTAATCTGATTTTGCCAAGGACCCCCCGAGTCGCATATGCAATCTACATATGCATTGTCATGAGCTCTCTCTTTCCTACGAAGTGATGGAGAGCGAAAGGATCGACATGGCCAGAGCTAGCATGAAACCGATGGGGTTTTCACTCTTATCCCCCTTTTTGACTGGGATAATAAAAATCAAAATTGCAATGGACTACTCTTTCTTTATTTGAGTTGTTCGCCAGCCCTGGTCTTGCCGGTTGCCGGTCATCCCAAGGCTGGCGATCTTGCCGGTTGCCGGTCATCCCCACGCTAGCGACCAAGCGAAGCTTGAGAAATGAGGAAAATAAAAAAAATTATAATAAAAGTAGAAAAAAAAAAAAAATTTATAAGTCACAAAAGAATGTTGAGTTCCTACTAAACACATTTTTATCCCGAGAATAAAAATTTTGAGCAGTTATCAAACGCCTTTAAATGCTCGAAAAATATTCTCAAGAACAAAATGGTTACCATTCACACTCCTAGTATCTAAAATTCTTTTTCTATACATATTCAATGCGTTTCAAGCCAGTTCAGTCATACACAAACTAAATCAAATCATCATGATACTCAACTTTAAATTTCAAAAGTTAAAGTTGACCTTATTTTCATTCTTTTCACTATATAATTGTTTTCTAGAAATCAACCAATAAATGAATATTTTTCTTTTTTCAATCACTAAAAGTAACTTTTTTCAAAGTTCGCAAAGTAAAAGAAAATGAAAGGAGTATTCTAAATTTCCTAGCATAAAGTGAAAGGATGAGGTTTGTTATTACACTATGAGGACGGGAAAAGTGTTAGAAAAGTTCAAAACCTATTACATTAGTGCCAATTTAGTTCTAAATCTTTTAATAGTGCCAATTTAATCTTAAATATTTTGATTTTGTGACATTTCAATTCTAAATCTTTTGATTTGATATCAATTCAGTCATAAACATTTTAATGGTATCAATTTAGTCCTTAGCCTTTTGAATTAATATCAATTTAGTCATAAACTTTTTGATTTGGTGTCAATTCAATACTTAGCAAAAATTAGCCGAAATGATTAAATTGACACCAAGTCAAAAGTTTTAAGACTAAATTTGCACTAATTCAAAAAGTTTATGAGTGAATTGATACCATTAAAAGGTTGAGGTTGAATTGGGCACCAAATCAAAATATTTAGAACTTAATTTGCACCATTAAAAGGTTGAAAACTAAATTGACATTAATACAATAGATTTAGGACTTTTCTAATACTTTTCCCCTATAAGGACAATCGGTGAATTTTATCAATTGTTGTCTCTCGATAGAAAGTAAGTAGTTAATTTCTTTCCTTTACCTTTTTGTCCTTTTTATTTGACCATTTTTACCCTCATTTAATCTTTACTTTATAATTGTGGTAATACGTATATAAGGGCTGGACGTGGCACTCAAAAAGTGAGACAATTAGAAGTATTGACATGGATAGGGAAAATTTTAAAAGTAGACACAAGGCAAGGCTACGCATGCACGTGTATGAAATGAGATTGTTATGTACGATTAAGAAATTTTTAATTATTAAAGCAAGTTGATGGAGTATGATTGTGTTTTACTACTACCATCATGTTTACTACTACCATCATCATTATAGTTTCATAGCCAAGACTGCCTCGATTCCCAACTCTACCTCCACATCTCAAAAGAGATACATAACTAATTGGTTCCATCCTATCCAACAGATAAAGTGTGTAGTTACTAAATAAAGTGATGAGATTGTTTCACTTCCTATGTTTTTTTTAATGTTTTCCATCAAGATAAATTTTATTTTATTTTTACTTTTTACTCAAATTGGAATAAAACCCAACTAAAAATGACCTAAAACGTTTGATTTGGGTCGATTGGGTTTGGGAATGTTATTACCCCCAAACTGGCAATGTCTCTTACTGTTTTTTTTTCCCCTCAAGAGCCTTTTGATATGATTTTTTAACTCTTTACTTATTTGCTTCTTCTACGAAATTGTATAAGCGGAAAAAAAGAAGAAGAAGAATTTCAAGTTTTGAGAAATAATATGGATTAATAATCTTTCACATGTTAATTAGTTTTCGCGTTTTCAGTCACGTGACAAAATCGTCCTATGTCACGTGTCTATCACGTGGCAAACAGATATGGGTAAAAGGGGGACTGGGACCGCCGGTTACTGCAGCAAAATTCAATCCAGCAAAATCCACCATGAGTTCCTCCTCCCGCGGCCGCGGCCGCGGCGGCCCGAAGCTCCCTCACGACCTTACCATCGAGATCCTGAAGCGGTTGCCGGCGAGATCGCTCCTACGATTCCGGTGCGTCTGCCGGTCATGGCGTTCCACCATCGACGACCCTCATTTCGTGGCCCTCCACTCGAGCCACTCCCCTCTCGACGCCTCCAATTGGTATCTCGTGTGCGTAGATTGGTGCGATCCCGACGGGCGCCTCTGCTCTCTGTTCCCCAGCGAGTCTCTCGCCCTGCATTCCCGGTCGGAGATCGAAATCCCGTTCGTGAATCCCGTCAACAGTTACAGTGTCGTCGGTTCGTGTAATGGCTTGATCTGCTTCAGCGAACTCTCCAGAGATACCCCTGATGAGACGATTTATGTGTGGAATATATTCACCAGGAAGCACAAGGCGGTTCGGCCATCCCATCCGGACCTTTTCTTCATGGAGAATACTCCTGAAGGGTTTGGCTTTGACGCGAGCTCAAATGATTATAAGATTGTGAGGATCCTCTATCCGGATGATGAAGATGATGAAGATCTAGTCGAGGTTTATTCGCTCAGTACGGATTCCTGGAGAAGTTTGGAGTGTAAGGTTCCTGCTTTCTGCGCCTTGCGACCTGCAGTCTTCTTGAATGGGAATCTGCACTGGCATCTTTTCGAGTACGAGGATCCACGGGAGCATGGCGGATGCGGATCGATACTCTCGTTCGACCTCGCAGATGAGGTGTTTGATGAAATGTATCTGCCGGAAGAAATGTTTGACAAAGACAGTGGCGATTTAACAGTGAATTTGGCAGTATTGAATGACTTTCTGGCCGTGTTTATTCATTTCACGGACCAATTGTGTTACGAACCCCATTCCGCTTGTTCCGTTTGGGTTATGATGGAGTACGGCATGCCCAAGTCTTGGACTAAGCTGTATAGTTTCGAGGCTCATGGGCAAGTGACAGGATTTTATGGCTTTACGAGGGATCGCAAGCTTCTGATGGAAATAGATGATGAGGAACGGGTTTCTCGGGATCCACTCACGGGCCAATATGCAAATCTTCCACTGTCGGCGCATTTCGATCTGGTCACCGTCGTAGAGAGCCTTCATTCACTTTAGAGAGATGACTCGGTTGCTGCTGCTGCTGCTGCTGTATATACCGGTATGACATTGATCCTGGTTGCAAGAGGGTTGAAAGAGATACATATGGCGTAAGCTTTTAGAAGGCATATGTGCATTTTGGCATATTTTCTTCATAGACTGGCTAGGCTAAGTGTGTTCTCTTTACTATATTGCACTTGGAAGAACTCTGCGATCTTATTAGCCCGTATCAAAACCGATTCACCCCCGAAAAACGACCCCCCGAGTCACATATGCATATATGCATAGTCATGAGCTCTCTGTTTCCTAAGAAGTGATGGAGAGCACGAGGGATCGAGATGGCCGGAGCACAGCCATCAGAAATCGATGGGGTCTTCTTGGCCCTTATCCTTCCTTTTCTGTGAAATGGAAGGATGAGACGAGGAGGAAATGGACAAACTGAGCGATGCAATAGAGAGAGGGGGGGACTTGGCGGAGTCTACAGAAAGGTTAACCTGACCAATCTGTTGGGAAAGAGCTAAAACAAACGCCTATATACACAACAGTATGTCGAAGGTATCCAAACCGAAGACGAACCCGATTGAAAACCCAATTCAGTTCGGTTCAATTTTTCGGTTTTTTTAATTTTATTTTTGCCTTTCTCTTATTAGGACCAAACTAATTAAGGAATGAGAAAGAAAAGAAATTGTAAGTTGGGTTGATGAGAATTTTAATTTAATTTGGTTAACCAAACCGGAAAAATTAATGATTATTTTTCGGTTATTTGAACCGAAATAGTACCATTCTGACTTGAACTGAATCCGATCCAAATCAAAAACAAAGCCAATCAAAACCTAGTTTGGACCAATTTTTCAGTTTTCCAATTTTAACCTTTCTTATTGGAACCGAACTAAATAAGAGATGAGAAAAAAGATCAATTTTAAGTTGAGTTGTCAAGAATCTCAATTCATTTTGATTAAATGAACCAAAAAGAAAAAAATTAATGGTTATTTTTTGGATATCTATGAAATGAATCGAAAATACAAGAGATTTTGGTTCGGTTTAATTTCGATTCGATTTTTCAGTTTGGTTCTGACACCCCTAAACAAAAACATACAAACATGTATACATAGCACAAAAAGCCTGTTTGAAATGGAATTATATGGACTGTATACAAGGTGCTTATAATTATCTAAGTAATTTAATGGCCGGGGATAGTAAAATTCAAACCAAGATGGTAAGTGAAAATTGCAATTGACTACTATTCCTTCATCTCGGTTGTTTTGCCTCTCGTCCCACTGAAAAAGGGATCACCCTCGCGGGCGCTTGTGTTAGGCCTACTAGTGATTCGGCATGGACTATATTTCAAACTCAGACCAAGCTTTTTAATTTATAAAATTTTCATTAAACTCAAAACTACAAAAAGAATGACCTGGGAACCCCATAACAAGAATCTGAACAGGTTTTAAGACATTCAACTAGCGGATACCATGTTTTCATTGAAGGGGTTATTGAAAAGTTCATATAGAAAAGTTACATATGAATTGATCCAATCCAATACTTCTAATTGACATGCAAGTGAATTCAAGTAAACAACTTAATGCGACAAAAATATAGAAAACAAAATTCAGAAGTACATCAAATTGACCCCAAAAATTAAACAAAATAAGTTCAGTTTGTCAACTCCTTGATTTTTTTTTTTTGATGGCATTTTCTTTTCTTTTCCTTTTTTTATCTTTAAATGCCCTTAATTTTGGAAAATGGCCCATAGAAATTGTTTAAATTATGTTGTCGATCGATTAGACTGAACGAGATGCCTCCCAATTTCATTTTGCAAGAATGGATTACTAGGCTTGGAATTCCGAGTTGTTAATGTAATTATTCCATTTACCCAATTCTTCAATATTTCCTTATTATAATGTTGTACTTATGAAGTTTGATCTAATGGGTTTTTTAATGCAATTTCGACTTAACAACATGCATGTAAGAAGATAAAATTCAGAACAGGATAGAAGAGTCCAATGAAGACACCATGCTTATTTCCATAATGAATCTATTATTACAAAGAGAACAAATAAAATTTAAAACTTTCGTAGTCCCCTGTCCGAGCAATCTCCGGTTGCCGCCGCAAGATAAGACCGCAGTGGCTAAAGGCGCTGGTTCGCTCTTCTCCTTCTCCTTCTCCTTCGTCGTCGTCGTCGTCGGCGTCGGGTTCAGACACTCCCCCGTTGCTTTGCTGCGAATGCAACCGCGAAGACTGATTGCATTCTCTTTGTAGAGCGTTTTGCGATGGGGGGTTTGTCCCCGCACGGCCTCTCTCGAGCTCGGCTCGCTTGCCACTGCACCCTCTCTTCCTTCTCTTCTCTTCCCAAGACCCTCTTCTCCGGTCAGCCTTTCCTTTCTCGTCCGAACGTTGTTCGTGTCCCGTTCCGTCGCAAGCACGGTCGAAGCTTCGCGTCCTTCGGCGGCCCCCTTCGCCGGTTCTCCGTCTCCGCCGCTTCCGGTCCAGGTACCGATGCCGTGTTGTTTAACCATTTTCAGCTGGAAATTCTGTTGGGTACGGGCGGGGCCAATTTCGAATTTTTAAATATCAGCTTATAGCTTTCTTGGCTGTTGTTGATCTTTTTTGTTTTCTTTTTTTTACCTGGTAATTTTGAGGTGTTACTCTGCTTTGGTCCCGAGAAATTGGATAAATCCTGATGTTTCCTGGGAACAGAATGTGTGTAGGCTGAATTTAGTGGTTCCATCAAATTGTTCAGGAATTATTGGAGATTTGGACTAGAAGTGACATGTAATGTGTAGCTGCTTTTCTTCGTCAAATTGCAGTAGAATCATTTTTCATGGTTCTTTCAGTCTCCTTTAGCAGCATTTTTGGGTTCTTCCCCCAATCTCCCCTCCACTTGGTAATTAGCAGTTTAGTTTCTCATTTGCTTCCAGTCTGACATGGTTTACTGCTGACCCCTGGTTAAAGGTAAAGCCTTTAAATTGACATGTAATGTGTAGCTGGTTTTCTTCATCAAATTGCAGTAGTATCATTTTTCATGGTTCTTTCAGTTCCCTTTAGCAGCATTTTTGTGTTATTCGCCTACTCTCCCCTCCACTTAGTAATTAGCAGTTTAGCATTGTCATCTGCTTCTAGTCTGACATAATTTACTGCTGACCCTATATGTAGTTAGACTGAGGTTGTCTCTGAAATTCATATATGATTATCTTTTCCGAAAATTTCCAACTGAAAAATTTTAATGAATTCTTTTGATTTCTTATGGAACCAACCATTTATGAAATCATCAATGAGTGTGATTTCGGATGCCCTAAGGGAAAAGCAGTAACAAGTGACTGCTGCAATTGTCTATTACCTGATCATGGAGTGAAAGATTTCTGTTCATCTTAATGGGTTATGAGATGTACAGGGTTGTCTAAGAAATAAGGTAAGGCCCAGCTCCATAGCCATCCCTAAGCAATTTGTCTTATTGACTGATTTTCAGTTATAAAGTGCAGTTCTTATTGGTATGTGGCAAAATCAAATAGGGAACAGCTTTGAAAAGGAGACAAAGAAATGTAGAGTTTCTTGCATATTAAATTACGCAGAGAGACTTCTCTAGTCGAACAAGAGCTTCTCCTTGTATCATTCTCTTTTTGGCTAAAGCAGGGAGGATAAATTGTCTACAGCAGTCTTAGTGCTAAACGAGAATAGTAGCATTGTGTTGCTATTACTCTTTATTCAATTGTACCAGAAAAAAAGAAAATTTTCTTTTGCTAGATGTGTTTATTATACTTCTATGTCGTATCATGTATTATAAGCATGAAATGTGTTTATGGTCAAAGTTTCACTAAAAGCTTTTGCAGCAGGCCCTAGATTGTTCTTTACATTATGATTCCAAGCTTTTCCCTGTTTTAATAAAGCTCCTGTAATAAGGCTTGGTTGTTTCTGTACCAGTTTGGCTGGCATTAACTTCATAGCTTCATTGTTATCATTCTAACTTAGCAAATGATAATGTCAAGCTAATAATGCTGTCATAGGAATATCTGAACTTAAAGATGATATGATCATTGAATCATTGGCAGGATGGAATAATCACATTGAGGCAGTAAATGAGAAGTATGATGTCATTGTAGTAGGAGGAGGACATGCAGGCTGCGAAGCCGCTCTTGCATCTGCGAGGTTGGGGGCAAAAACTCTCCTCCTGACACTGAACATTGATCGCATTGCATGGCAGGTTAGTGTTTTGTCTTCTTCAATTGTTTTGTACTTCAAACAGGCTATTACATGATATTCTTTTCTACTAATGCCTACACTTTGCAGATAAGTTCTGATTTTCATGTATGAAAGGGTGAAAGGATTCCTAGTTTCTATGCGAACCAATTATAAAATATCTCCTTTGTCATGTGTAATTTTGCTAAACTAGAATGTAACTATTTTTGCATCTGTGACTTTGTCATCCTTGGTTGGGATGATATCTACCTCTCTTCCTCTCGACTCCATAACAGTTGGCCTTGTAAGGCTTGAATGAGCAGGGAACGAGACTCGAGTGAGAATGCTTAGTTATCCATATTTTACTGGTTTGGCAAGTGTTTCAGTGATCCGTCAAGCATTTCATCTAGAAGGTATTCTGATACCAGTTTTTTCCAGCCATGCAATCCTGCTGTTGGTGGCCCTGCTAAATCCCAATTGGTACATGAAGTGGATGCTCTTGGGGGAGATATCGGCAAGGTTGCTGACAGGTAAGTTATAGTCGTCATGGGAACTTGCAATAAATTTGTCTTCCAAGCATGAGGGAGAAAAAAATCTGTCTGAACTGCTTTGTGGAAATCTGACATTTGATGGAAAGTTCTGAATGCAAAGTAGTGGTATGGGCTAGTGGGGCTCTCAGCCAGCTGGCCTAGTTGCCGTTGCAGATACTGCATGCTAGCATACATTACTCTCTCTCTCTGGCATGCACACACACATGCACATGCACACCCACACAACAAACTATGACACTTCTCACTGTTGAAGAAATGCAAGGAAGTCAACCTTCCGGATGTCAAGTTTCAACACTGAGAATGGTCATTGCCTTGAGTAAAAAGGATGCATAATTGTGACTGTAGTCTCCTTGGGAACAGTTGGGGATGAAAGGGGAAGGATGAAAAAGATGAATTGAGATGCAATGGGAAAGTCATTTGGACTGTTTGGACAATCTTATGATTTCTATAATTTGTATGGCCAGACAACAAATTAATACTTGCTTGTCTTATTTCTTTTCTTGCCTGTAGTGCCTAATTGAGGGTTACTTTCTTGTTCTATTCAATCTGCCTTTGTCTCTAATAGTAGATGAGCCGTGTTCTATCTTCCTGATTAGGTTTTTATTGCGTTATAGCAAATTTCGTGCATGGGCCTTTTAAGCTAATTGCTTTGTTCATATGCATATTCATTTCAATTGATTTTGAAGCCTTTCTTGCTTTGTTCTTTGACGACTTTTACTTTCAATGTTATGCTTCAGGTGCTACTTGCAAAAGCGTGTTCTCAACATGTCTAGAGGTCCTGCAGTTCGGGCATTGCGTGCTCAGACTGATAAAAGGGAATATGCTCTCGAAATGAAAAAGATAGTGGAAAGGCAAGTCCCTTGTTTTCCTTTTCAGGTGCACAATTACATACTTGATGACATATAATATGGGGTTATACATGACTGGTTTTACTTATAATAGGACTTAATTTTCACTTTGAGAACCCAGGTTTACATTGTCAAAGATTGTCCTCGACTGATGTGTATAGCAATTAGGAGAATTCAGCAGATACTGAATCTTTTATAGCTGATTTTGATCAATTACGGACTCTTAAATATTTTTTCTTCTTTTCTTTGAAAGTGTTATTGGTCTTAGAACTAAGTCGGGACAAGTGAAATCCTAATGGCAATTTCTCCATCAGCAGAAGCTGATTTCATTCAGTTGAGAAAGTTGATATTCTAGCTGTTTGTGTTGGCTGCAAGGTTGGGGCTCATTGACTAAAATACTCAGGTTTCCCTTTTGGTGCCCTATTAGGAAATAAGGAAGTGGGGAATATGTCTTGAAAAGACTTGAGAAGTGTCTAAGTTGTTGGAAGAGAACTAATCTTTTGAAAGGAAAATTTTGTTTGATTGTGTTTTTACTCTTTTTCCAGATTGCATCTTGACTATCCTATTCCTTGGCCTATAGCATTGGAGAACTTATGGGCTTAGGGCTACATGATGAACGTAATTTTCATTTGGTCAATTGGAACACTAATTGCTCTCTTGATGGAATTGGTGTCATGGTCTTTGGAAGTGTCTACATGTGGTTGTTATATAGTAATATAATGGAAAAGGATTGGATTCTTGTAGTGGATGGATTAGATTTGAAGAAGGTGATCCTAGCAATGTTCGATTTTGGCACAACATTTGGTGTCGCTATCTCCCTCTTAAATCTTGCTTCCCTTCTCTCTTTGCATCTTCTATTGATCAGAGAATGCTCTTTTCTCTAACATCTTACATTCATAAACCGATAATGCTAGGTGGAATTTGTTAAAGATTTTGCCACCAATATCTAATATAATAGAATAGTTGGCAATGGTCTAACAGTTTAAGCTTTTAGAATAGTTGGTAGTAGTCCCACCAATATCTAATATAATATCGAGTTGGAGATCCTGAGTTTAAATCTTACTAGGCCGCATTTGCTTCCCTAGTTAAATATTTCCATGCTTAGTACTAAGCAAAAAAACCAGACTAAGTGTGAGAGGGACTGTTTGTATATTCAAATAATAAACCTTGTCTTTATCTAATAATTTAAGCTTTTAGAATAGTTGGTTGTAATCCCACCAATATCAAATACCCTCCACCTAATAGCTTAAGCTTTTGGGTTGGAAATATTAACATGATATCCAAACCAAATTTCCGCCCTAATTTATTTCTCATGTGTCTTCTAATTCATCAATTCCATGTGCCTTTATCAATCCGATGTTCACATGAAGGGGGTTTAAAGGTTATACCACATCGCTTTTATGGGGTTTCAATGAGCCTTATATGCATATCGTCTCCATCCACCAAATAGCTTAACATTTTTAGTTGGAATTTGTAACATAATCCTATTGTTTGTAGGATCGTGATCAAGACCTTGATACTATCATTTTGTTTTTTTTCCCTTCTTGTTCTAATGGTAATTGTATGGTGTGTTGGATGGCAAGTCATTGGTTTCTTTGCAAAAGTATGATCTCCTTTGTTATTGTTTAGCCATGAGAAGTTTTGTTGCTAGCCCTTTCGGTCAATTCTCTCTAAAGCTATTTTGTATTCCGATGAACCTATTTTCAAAGGTGTCATTCTTCTACTGAAAGACAGCTGGATAAGTTCTCAGAATGAGAATCTTAGTAAAATAATTTCATCTTGACTTGTTCTGCTTGTGTAAAGCATCAGAGAAGTCTGTTTATATTTTCCTCCCTTGGAGTGCTGCTTCCCATGGCCTTTTTTGATCCATCTGGACAGAACTCTCTAGAAGAATTTTTGTATGATTGGAGTCTCCACCTTCTTCCATTTAGTCACTTTCAAGTGATTTGGTCTTCACGCACTAATCTTCTATCCTCATACTTAGTTCTTCAAGTCCTTTTCAATTCTTGTTATTACCGTGTTTTTGCTGTAAATCAACATAGAAAGAGTATACTCACAATTTGTAGTGCTACAACTCTATACCTGGATTCACCACCTCCTTTTTGTCTCCCCATTCTTCTATGTTTCTAATAAAATCTCTACTTAATATACAACACATGTCAAAAGATCTTTTGTTGTGTACGTGTACATGTCAAAAGATCTTTTGTTGTGTATGTGTACATGTGCAATCAGGGGGTGACATGTGCTTGTCTTCAAAGATTTGAATTGTGAAATCAGTATTGTTGCTCACAATTTTGTAGATAATTCTTCTTACAAATTTGTAATTACATATACTCTTGGCATCTAATTTAATTATCTAAAGTTAAGATGTTTGAGTTTGGTTTAAACATGGTTGCTATTTTCATGGACATTCCACATCACTCTTTTGTTCTTCTTGTCATTGACTAATTTTATGAATTTTCAGCACTCCGAATCTTTCTATTAGAGAGGCAATGGTGACAGATGTCTTGCTCGGAAAGAACGACAATGTGGAAGGTGTCCATACATTTTTTGGGATGAATTTTTATGCATCCTCAGTAGTCCTCACCACTGGAACTTTCATGAGTGGCAAAATTTGGGTGGGTAGAACCTGTATGTCTGCAGGAAGAGCTGGTGAGTCAGCTTCACATGGGCTCACCGAGAATTTGCAGCATCTTGGATTTGAAACTGATAGACTAAAAACTGGAACTCCAGCACGTGTGGACTCTCGTACTGTAGATTTTTCTGGACTGGAACCTCAGCATGGAGATGAAGAGGTACTTCATTCATTGTCCTATCTTGGTTTTACATATCAAAAAATGTATTCTCAATGCAAGTAACGCACAGTTTTTTTTATGGCATACAGCTTCAGTGTGACATACATAATAACAAAAGACTGATGTTAGTCTCTTACTAGTTACTATTCTGCAGCTTTAGGATGTTCCTTAACCTGAGTTGAGCTCTCTGGAATTGTAGGCTAATATATAAAATAAGCCATACTGCAATGGTGCAGAGATTTGTTCAAATCTTTTTCTTCTTTTTCCATGCAAGTGTCAGCTTTTACCATCTGTTCTCTAATATTGTACTTTAATGTGGACTAATTACCAACAGATCAGCTGGTTCAGCTTCGACCCTGAATTTCAAATTGAAAGAGAACAAATGTGCTGCTATCTTACACGAACAACAAAGAGCACGCATCAGTTAATCAAAGAGAATTTGCATGAAACCCCTACTTATGGTGGATGGGTCGAAGCTAAAGGACCTAGATATTGCCCTTCAATTGAAGATAAGGTGAGACAAGGTACATTTTGCTGTTCCTTGCCCTCCTTATTATTTGATAGTTTGATTTTCCTGCCTGCTCTTTGATGGTTGGCCTAGTTGCATCATTGTGGAGTGCATTTTTAACCAAAATAAACCATACAGTGCACTTTGCCAGTTTTCTGGCACTACTTTCTAAGCCTTGGTAACATCTGGCAGGCTAGCTAGCACCTTGAGTATGCTTGCAGTATATGTTGTCTTTGAGTTTTGCTTACATTTCAGTCTGGCAATTCCATTCTTTTCTTATTGAAAGTGAACTTTTGCTAGAGGCTTTGCTTTAGATGCCTCTACCTATGCTTTTTTCTCCAATAACCAAATATATGAGGCATCTTCTCTGAAAGTAGTACTAACCCAGCAGCAGATCAATCCCAGGTGTGATTTGCTGCACATCTTTGGCAAAATAGGAGGTTTTGAAGCAGTAGATTACTGTTAGACAGACATTTTTTCCAGATTCCTTCAAATGTTCATTATGGCACTCTCAGATTCCTTCCTCCTTCAACTTGTTCCTTCTTGCACCTTTCTGCTACTGATGTGTCCTTTTCTGTTCATGGTGATTTTTTTTTTCCTCAGAAAATATGGTGATTATTTTGATGTAATGGAACTTGAACTTCTATGCAAATTAGGTGCTATTATTTAATAAGAATATTTTCTTCAATTTATATGCCCACACATTGAGCTGAATCAAGCTGTGTTTGTATTTGATGTTCACATGCAGCAACATAACCTTTTTTGTGGTGTGATCACTTTCTCATTTTTATGAGCATGACATTTCTGTGTCTTAAACGAGTTAATTCCATAGAAATGATGTTGGGCTTTCTTCTATGACTGGTGTAATCTTCTATCGTTCTATCATTATGAAAGCCTAATCCATTTCTTCTATTTCCCTTCCACAGTTTCCTTTTCCATTTTCTTAATTAAGAATCTGTCGGCCCAGACGATGCTTGTAAACTGGCGAAGTTATATTCTAGTGAAGGATTAGCAATTTTTGAAGCATTGTACAAACTTAGAACTGGTCCAGTTGTTAAAGTGGATCCTCTTTCTGCTTTTTACCTATCTTCTCTCATGCTTCATTGGTATCTTTATAGGGATTGCTTCTCTTAGTGTGATTCTTCTCATGCTTTTTGTGATAGCAAGATATGAACGGTAAAGCCTACTTGCTATATCGGCCAAAAAAGGCCCCTATTTGTTCTATAGTCCATGGTCTCTGTGTTACATCATTTCTTTGAATTCTAACATTACCATGAAATGCCTGCCTTTTAGATTTCAAAACATTCAGTAGGACGTTGATTTTAATGAGTGGAATGTGAGTAGTGTTACAATTGGTGGAATATTGACAAAGTGGCATTTCCTATGTGACATTTGGGCTTTTTTTTTAATAGAATATGCTTTTCTTTTGCAGATAGTTAGATTCAAAGATAAAGAGTCCCATCAAATTTTTCTTGAACCGGAGGGTCGTACAGTGCCGGAGCTTTATGTGCAGGTGGCTTTTTCTTACTATCTTTCTCCATAAAGCAGTGCAGTAGATAGGATTGGCTTAGCTCAGATGCCTATTCTTTCATTGGATGTCTTTTCCTTGGCTGGCTTTCTTTGAATTTTTAGCAAATGCAAGTGGCTCCACAGTTTTGGTGATTACAAATCTCTCTCTATCAAGTATGCACTTGTAATCTGCAAAAAAGATGGACCTATAGGATCTGTCATAATTTATGTATTGTGTGTTACATCCTTGGGCAATCTGTGGATGTTTGATTACTCCCTTGTGTCACCTCGACTGTTCTTGATGCACCTTGCAAAGCTTATCCCATCAGATCAGGGTGCATAGGAGATTTCCATGTGGCAAAATCCCACAATGCGGGTTGTGGACATCTAAGGGGGCACCATCTTGCAATCTAATAATATCACCAGATGGAGGTGCACAAGGGACATGCAAATGATGTGGCCTCCATGGATGGAAATCCTTAGTGTTAAGCACACCACCTCACTCAGAACTGTCTTATTTGAATTTTAATTATACTGTACTATATGGCAGTAAATTGCTGTCCCTTTGAGATACAGAAGGAAATTCTGTCGTGCTTTAGCTTGAGAAGATATGATTGTTTGATTTGACTTGTACCAAGGAGTTCTGGTTATTTTCAGCCAAAAAACAGACAAGGCCGTACCTTTACGATTATAGATAATCAAAGCTGATAACAGATGGGATAGATTTTATGGTCTTAAGTGAAATAATTGTTGGATGGAGATTATCTAGTATCCTCGAATCTATTGTCCCTCTCTGCTCCTGTGATTGTTTTACTTGTATCTCTTATTTAAAGAGAATGACAGTGATGAAGATGAAGACTTTCTTTTGCAGGGGTTTTCGACTGGTTTACCAGAGCAGCTGCAATTGCCTCTACTGAGAACTTTACCTGGACTAGAAAATTGTTCAATGCTAAGGCCAGCTTATGCTGTAGAATATGATTACTTACCTGCTCATCAGTGTTCTAGGTCTCTGATGACCAAAAATATTGAGGGCCTTTTCTTTTCTGGTCAAATAAATGGAACAACAGGCTATGAAGAAGCTGCTGCACAGGTGAATGGCTTTTCAACACTAAATCTTACTCCAAAAAATATTCAATTGTCAAGGTCTATGGTTAAGGCTAAGTACTTGAATGCTGTATTTAGCGGTTTTAACAACGTTTGCTATCTGTCTCTAGTTTTGCATTATCTGATATTTGGCTGGAGGCAAAAGGCATTTTTGCTAGTCCTGGTTAATATTTAGCTAGACTTTTTATAACTTCATTTAGATAAATTTTCAGGGTATCATATCTGGAATCAATGCTGCTAGATTTTCAGATGGGAAGCCCCTCATTGTCCTTGAGCGAGAAAGTAGTTTCATAGGGACCTTAATCGATGATCTTGTCACCAAAGACCTCAGAGAGCCATATCGAATGCTGACGAGGTATATTATGTTGGTTTGATCAGCTTTTTTTATTTTCTTTAATTTCTCCTATAACTTTTGGTATCAAATGCACCAGCTAGTCTTTGTTATTTTGAATGGTGTCATGATTGCAACTAATATAAAAGTTCTTTAGCAAATATGCAACTTCTCAATGTGGATTTTTCTGGTTTTTCTTATTGAGCACAGACTTTTACTGATGCCATCGAATTTCGTTCTCATTGTTTTACTAACCTGTTGTATGCATAGAATTTGGAAACTTGTTAGCAAGAAGTAAAATTCTTGAAAGGTGATGCTGAGTATATGCAATTTCATGCATGTCTAGAAGATAATATCTTTCTCTTGCACTCAATGCATCACATCTCTGCTTGCAGGAATCTAATTTTGTTTAGAGACATATCAAATGTGCCCAATTAAGAGCCCGTAATGCTGGAAACATTCCATTCAACCTGCCTATGTAGTCATTGTATATTGTTACCTCAAATTCCTTGTCCAATTTTTCTGCAGTTCTCACAATAGAGTTGGTAATATGAGTTTTTTGGTAGGATTATTCCTCCCAATTTTTTACTTATTTTATTGTCTATGTTTTTCTCCATTCAGCCGTTCAGAACACCGGTTGCTTCTTCGAGCAGATAATGCTGATAGTCGGCTCACTCCTTTGGGACAGGAGATTGGGTTAATAGATGATAGACGCTGGAAACTTTACCAAGAGAAGCAAGCTCGAATTTCAGAGGAAAAAGAGCGTCTTAAAAGTGTCAGGATATCAGGTACATGTTTTACCCAAGGGCAGTTTCTGTCTGTATCTCAGAATGAACAAAAGATACTTAAGTATCCCAATACTTTTCCTTTAACATTGGAGCATCTTCGTGCTTTGTTTGGGAGAAGGACTGATGAAAAGGTTGAAGAAATTTGGGGTTTTACCCTTCCACAACCTTTCCCAAACAAAGCATAAATTACAGGGATATTTTTGCAAATTAACCCATTTAAAAACCCCTTTTGAAATTGTCTTTTTTTGACAAATGACAGGGACTTGTTTGGTTCAATGGTAATGCACTATCATTGGCCATTGCATATTGCATAATTTTTGCTCTGAACATGATGACTAAATGGGTAAACACTAACCTTTGGCCATATTTCGGCAACCTCCATTATGATGGTTAACACTATGACCATGATGATTGCTATGCTTTTTTCTCTAATGCTATGTATGGGAGTTTGCGGCAAATTCTGGTGAAGAAAATTTGGGTGGAAAGTTTGAAAATTTTTAAATTTTTGCTAGTAGGGAGAAGAGGGAAATTTAAATTAGTGGACATTTTACTGTCCCACCTAACTTCCTAACATAGCCTAAAGAAGTATAAATATGAATCCAAGCATTGCTTACTAAGACCTGGCTAATTTCCTTCATGAGCATGCATGTAAAATGTGCTTGTATGTACAAATTGATGGATGGATTGCATGCATAAACGCACACACATGCTATTTCTGGACACAATAGGATGAATTACATAAGAATGAATTCCATGTAAACACTGATTGTGATTTTAATCAGGAAGCTGGTACTCTTTAAGGGTGACAGTCTTCATAGTGTGTAACTACTTTCTTAGTGCTATGTCCTATATCACTATTTAGAGCTGGCTTCTATTATCATAGTGTATCCCGGTCTTTACATTTCAAAAGTTTACAAGTTCATGAGTTTGTGGATTCATAGTGTATCCCCTTCTAATTGTTACTTCCCAGGAGGAGACTTGGCAGCTGATGTTACCCGCTTATCTGGTCAGCCTGTGAAGGATTTTTCAAGTCTTGAAAGTCTTCTCAAGAAGCCACACATACAATACAAAGTCCTCGATGTGCATGGTTTTGGCAATAAAAACCTTTCTAGAATGGAGAAAGAATGCATTGAGATTGATGTCAAATATGAAGGATTCATTTTGCGCCAAAAAAGTCAACTCCAGCAGGTGGATACCCTTGATATCTTGTTTTTGGGCTTTAGTTGTTTCAATAGTTTTTTTATAGTCCATTTTCCCCCTAAGCCTGCTTTGGGCCTTGCAGCACTGAAATTTGCAAATTGATGTGTATTTGATATGCTCTCTCTCATTTGGCTTGCAGATGGTTCATCAACAACATAGACCACTCCCTGATGACTTGGATTACTATGCTATGACTACTTTGTCTCTTGAAGCAAGGGAGAAACTCTCCAAGGTCCGATTTTTTCTACTTTATTATTTCAATTGACATCCTTATGGATTATCAAATGAAGCATATCATTACCACAGTACACTTGGAGGTTTAGTATTATACCAATTTTCCTGGTGACGGAAGAAATCCATGGGTGCAAGAGTAGATGCTGTTTAAGTGGGCCAATGGAAAACCCATGCATGCATGCAAGAGCACATTCAGTTTTTAGTTAGATTACTAATCCAATAAAATTGAACAACTGGTAGATTAGACTGGATCTGCATCATGATTTCAAACTACCAACCCATGCTCTTTTGGCTTATTCTCGGTGGAGTTCTCTCCTTTGTCTGTTGACATTTCCTTTATCTTATGTTGGTTAGTTGCCAGAGTTGTCTTTGTGCTACAATAATTAGTTGTTGCAGTTTATGAGTTATATATCTACCAAATTACTGTCACATAAAATTAGGAGAAAGATTCTTGACAATCAGTCATGTGATGTGCTCTAAATAAATACAGTTATATCAAAATTTGGGAAGAGGAGTGAACAATTCTACGGTGGTAGGGTATCAAGTCCATCCTGGAACTACTCTATTAGGAGATCATCAATTTTTGGGATCTGAAACCTATCATTTCACTTTGTATAAACTCCTAGTAACTTGGAACTTTTGGGTTCTACTGGTTTCAGGATATTGTATGTCATTTCCAACTTTTTTCATGGAAATGATAATTCATCTAACATTGAGTAAATGTTTTTTTGTCTTTATATCATTCTCATGCTGGCAGGTAAGGCCACAGACTATTGGACAAGCAAGCAGAGTGGGTGGAGTAAACCCAGCTGATATCACTGCTCTTCTTATCATACTTGAATCTAACCGGAGGAGTGTTCAGGAACAGAGGAGACAGCAGTTGCTGACTTCTGTCATGGATGAAAACGGGCAGGTCAAGTCTAAAGCTTCTACAGCGTAAGCTATGAGCTTGTGATGATATCCAGGATCTGCTGCATGTGGACCATGTCTTGATGCAAGGCTGTCTTAATATAAGCTTTGTGCCCATTTGCTTTACCTGGGCACAACTTGAGCCATCAAGGAATTGGGAAACAGATGGAGCACGCAACGCTTTTTAGTCCTTATATCCTCTCATAACATCAGAAAGTTTCTCAGAGGCACAAGATCTTCAACATATCTGGAATACTGGGAGCATCTATCATTAGCTGCCCGCACATAAAGTTGCTCTATAATCTGCAAAAAAGAAGGTAACTTTGAAATGACAATAAAGTACACCATCATATCTCAGCAATTTTGATGATTGAATTTGGAGGAAGGTGGAGATATTTGGTCGAAGTTGCAAGTGCCTGCAGACATTGAGTACATGTTAGCCTGATGACAAACTATTGGAAAATCTAGCGGATGTGTTGGGGCTGTTTAAGAAACTCCAATTTTCCTCCACTGAATGTTTCAACTGTTTTCCCTTCTAATTACCTTATTCTTTTATGAGAACATGACGGCATCACATTCCAAGTATATAAACTTAGTATTATTGGAGAGAGAATCATTCTTTTTGATTCTTCACCGCCATATCGTTCTCGACAGAATCACCATAGCATCCTTTTACTTCTTAACCTCTGAGATTCAGCCTCAACAAAACCACCAGAATCATCCTTTTTTCATTCTTTGCCAGCGAGAATCGTCCTCAATGAAACCACCATAATTTGTACCTCTAAGTGTGTTCAATTGATAGGACCACTCAGTTTCAAGGGGCAAGATCGGGTCTAATGAGAACAGTGTAGTAAAGTAATCATAAAAATATGAAATTCGAAGTTCAGTGTATGTTGCAAGCCGAAGGCATTGATGGGGTTGTTTTGTTGCCAGAGTTGGTGTAGTTGGAGGTGCAGCTTGGTGGTGAGTGATGCCGGAAGCTTAATGACAGGGTGGTTAAGGTGACCAAGGGCTGCTGACATGTTTTAGTGAACGAGATGAAGATGTAGCAAAGGAAGAACAGTAACAGGAGTGGTTGACGGCCAAGAGAAAATTGTAGGAAAAAGAGGGGGGAGAAAATCGTGAGCATTGAGGTTAGGCCGCCTAGAAGTGATGTATATTCGTATATTGAAATCAGTTCTAGACTCCCCACCAACTGATTTAAGAGAAATTATAGGTCTGATTGAATTTGATGAAAATTCAGGTTAAATGTAAGCTGTTGGTCTATCCAATCACCTTTGAGCATCCTAAAACGAAAGAGAAAGCCTTCGCATGCTCCATTGAATGAGGTGAAGCACACGCGGGATTCATCTTATCAAACTACAAATGTGGGCTTGGTTCATGTAAGCCGGAGGCCAAGCCAGATGCAATATATACGTGCTCCCTAGAATGGAGGATCGACACCCTCACAAAGCTCTAAATGGCTACCACGATTCCTTAGCAGTTTCCTAATATGAGCAATGACTGAACAATTTGTCCAAATCAAGTATTTGTTGGATGAGATTTGGCATTTAAACGAAAAAGATTTCTTTCTTTATTTCCCCAGCTTTTCCTTTCTTTAGGCTTACAGGAGCTACAAGAGTGACTCCAGAAAGAAAGACAGGATGCTTGTTAGAGCTAACCACTGAAAGCTGCATGCCCGGCTGGATTTGAGGAAAAAGACACTTCGCTGATCCTAGAAAAGAAAGGGTTGTGGTCCAAATCCTGCTATTCTGAAATAGATGTCGAACTTCTCGCTCATGTCTCTCATACAAAAACGCACAAGGTGGCTTTCTTCAGGGTTGTCAGGGAACCGACTCGTTCAGTCAAAAGTGGCCAGGCGCACACATTCGGTATTTCAAGCTTCGATGTCCCAGCCCCCCAGTTGACCAGCTTTCTTCGGTTGGTTCAGCCCGATCGATCTAACAGCCGCACTGCAGCAGCCGGTAGTCATTCCACCACCGAGAAGCACCCAAAATATGCAAACATGAATATAACTTCATGTATGGTGGTGTGTGCGGGTGTCGAGGATAAGAGGTTCTCCGAGCACAACCGCCCAGGATGAAGCCAAGGTGACTCGTGAGTGCTTGTCTAGGATTTTCGGGTGCTCATCTTAATGTTTTCAGGAGGCAATATGACGCTTACATACATCTACAGGAGCCTTCTTAATTTGGTCGAAGTGTAAAGATTGATAGATTGAATATCCACCATTAAATCGATGATTGGAGATCTAAAGTTGTATGAGTGGGGCTTACGAATTCACCCATTTGTATCATCCAATACTTCAAACAACCATAACGGCACATAAGAGTAGCATATTACCAATGGATAACTCGTGAGCGCTAATGATTTAGCTTTTGTCAGCATTGCAGAGTGGTCAGCTGTTCACATTTTGGTTTTATTAGACAAAAGTAAACCTGTCTTGTCTCCGCATCACAAAGAATGCAGTTGATTCAAGTGGAGTCTCGAGATGTATATATTTGGAAAAACACGATAACCCATCTGAAACAATTACACCAATGTAAGTTCCAATTCACCCCAAAAAACATTTTCGTTTTGTTTGCCTAATACTTCCCAAGAACACAATCATCTCTAGCACCCTGTTAAAGAAAACATCACTGCCAAGAAATTGAAATGTTGTTTCTAGGCAGAGATCAAGAAAACACTGCCAAGACAGGCTGAGGATTGATTCGCAATTTCGCTATCCCAAAAAATGGAGCTCTCATTTGTCGACCGTGACTTGGGAGCATTTCATCCATTATTAGCCAAAAGCACATCTATAAGGGACCTGATTTGGTAGGTGATATTGTTGCACCCGATGAAGAGCCCTTCTCTACTGATGCAACAGAAGATTGCTGACCCTTTTGCACCGATGATATGGAGCTTGCTGATTCTTCAGCTTCGACAATTTTGCGAAGTCTTTCTTGAAGGACTCGAACTCTGTCCTCAGTCTTCCGAAGCTTTCTCCACCTATAAGTTGTCCAAAGAGCGAATCCTCCATAAACTAAAATATATGAAGCCCAGACGTAAGGGTATGCTTCTGCATTCTCTTTTATTTTCCGATATTGTTCTTCCATCATTTCTTTCAAGCCGACAGGCGAGGGGCTAGGAGCTTGCTTATCTTCATTTTGCTCAGTCGTCATTTTCTTCCACTGCCAGATTTCAGTGTCAAAAATGAAAAATTGCTGAATGGCATGTAAGCAAAGTAGTAATTCTGTAAGCTTCGGACATCTGCATCCAAACTATCGTAACCCAAAGATTGATTCTGCAGCTATAATTTCCAATAGAAAAAACTGAAGATAGAAGTTTCCCCTTTTATTTGTGTTCCTATCATACATTTACTAGCCATCATTGTCATAAACAAGCATTGCAAGCTTCACATCATACTCCATGTGGAATAACCAACTCAACATAAACAAGCCAAAGCAAAATGGATTCAGGAAAAAAACAGAAGACATGGCAAAAATGGCAAAAATGGCAAGGATATCAATTTCTTTGGCTTCCTCAGTATTAGAGTGTGAGCCGGTAGCAAACCAGAACAGGATTCATAATGCTCACACACCCGAGCAACCATTCAGTCTAAACAGTCACTCGCAAAATCAAGATCCCCAAGAAGCTACTTCATTCAGGTGATTCTGCCAATTAAGATGCTAGATTTCTACTGGTCCAAAGCAGGGGAACAACATATTAAAACTTGGAAGATCAGCCAACCACTAAATTCAGCAGAAAAATCAACTTGAAAAGGGATACGATTCTGCAAATGCAGATCATATCATTTGATAAGTAGAACTAATTAGCCGGCCCTCATGAGGAAGGTGTGGGATTCTCCAAAGAGACAGTATCCATTCCTTATATTTGATTCACAAGCAGAGAAGCCAGCAAATTCCCAATTCTTAAAAAGCACAGCAATTCATGAGCACAAAGATGGACGATCATTAAGATCGAAACAGACAAAACTCCAAAAGCATAAACCCTAAACCCTCCTGGTTAAACATTTCTTCAGGAAGAAAGGACAGAAAGAAAGAAAGACATCATACGTGAACAGGTTCAGAGTAGTCGCCGGACTATCGCTTCTTCTTCTTGTGGGGAAGAGTCGCCGGACCCACCTGCCCAAATGAGAGCACGCAGAGAGAGAGATATTCAGACACCGGCGGCGGCGGCGGCGGCGGCGGCACTCCCACGTACGCCACGCACCCGAGTGAGAGAGAGAGAACGCCGGCAGTAAGGGGGAGGCGAGGAACTTCGCGGCACGGTCACGGCGACGAATGGGAGGCCACCGGGAGTTCGCCGAGGACTGACGACGACCCAGATGGACGCGCGGAGCCAAGGTGGGCGTGGGGGAGCCGAGCCGGGTGAGAGGGAGAGAGACTAACGTGAACGTGAGGAGGCATTTGCCATTGTTGGGTTGGGCGATTGCAGAGGCCCACCACCAGATCAAGAGACTTCAAGAAACAGAGTTTCGCTTGCGGGCTTTTGTGAGAGGCCCCCCCAACTTCAACTTCTTTCATCTTTCCAGTGCAACTCTCGCGTTTCTTGGGATCCATCTTTTGACGAGATGAATGCTCTCTCTCTCTCTCTCTCTCTCTCTCTCAATGCGACGAATATCATCAACTTTTACCCCATGAATTTCAACTTAAAGATTAGCAATGCCCTGATAATTTGCATCTTTTGGTGTTTTCTTTTTTTATAACGTGTTACATGTATCAACACCAATGACTTTGGAAAAGAAAAAATTTATGCGTCCTGAGCATTTGGTTGGTGAACTTAAAAAAAAAAAAATTACTTGGTGCTTTTAGGGGTACCGAATTATTCGTGTAAAAAAATACGGCGTATTCAACTCACTAGGAATACTTCATACTCCATTTTTTTTAACACATTTCATGTATTTTTTTAATTATTATTTTATCACATATTATTCACGTAAATAAATATAATGATCTGATGATTTCTCAACAAAGAGTATATAAATTAGTAAACGAAATTCACTTTATTTGATAAGATTCATTTATTAAATTACTATTTGTAATATGCAAGCTTTACTTGTTTACTACACAATTGATGTAAAATCATAGAAACATCATTTTACAATTCTAATATAGCTTGCCAAACTCTTTTGACGAACTTTTAACAAAAATCACGACGCATAGCACGGTTTGCATCCCAAATCATATCATTACCGTCTCATATATTTATCAACATAAATCTTGATAGACCAATGTATAAGACCCGTTGGGTCTTCAAAAGACTGAATTGAGACACAAGCGGTGGTAACGAGCTCTCCGCACAAAGCTCTCAAGCTTTTGTCAAAACAGAGAACTCTTCGGAGGCTATTGCAGAACAAGATAGCACCACGTCTCTATTTCAGCTTATACAAACGAAGCAAGAACAAAAGATCAGCTTCAATTATTTGTACTGGACGGTTTGCTTTCCTATGCTGAGCAGGACCAAGAAAAACTGTATCCAATTACAGAGTGATGAACGAAAAGAAGGGCGATATTCAAACTGCAAGTATGCCCTGTCTGGCTTGGATGAATCGAAGGCTATCTTCATTTTGCAGGCATCGACTGGATATGCCCGTGTATTCATATAAAAAGAAGAGCCCAAACAGATGCAAAGGAGGAGATCATGGCACTTTTGCAGCTGGCAACGGAGACAACAGCGGAAGTCATTCCCCTCCCGACAATGCACCACACTTCAACACGGGCAAATGATGCTGCAGAAATATGACCCACAAGTTAGCATCGTCTAGCAATTTCATGATCAATTCTCATCCCCAGTCAATGAACCAGCAATTCAAGGAATGATGGCATCAATCTTACGAGTGCCTGATGCTTCATTGAATGAGCCATCTGGCAATGACAATAGCCCAAGGGAGAAGACTCTGCAGCAGACAAAACAATAACAATTCAGGTGAAATCATTTTCATCTTCTTTTATGTGGATCCATCAGAGAGTTTCAAAAACAAAGCAGCCAAACATCCAAAAAGTGCATTAATGATTATACATGAACTTCAGTGAACCTACACCAAAAACTGTACTGGGGGTGCATTCAGTAATGTAACATCACATACTAAAATGCATCTGGACAGTTACATCTGATGAGTCCCACATGGGTATCCATATGATTTTAGTACGTAACATGATTCAATCACACAAAATATGTGTATAAATCCTTCCAAAAGTTGCACAGTAAGCTCAAGAATGGCCTGATCACACACAATCTGCAACATCTAAAATTGGTTCCTCATTGCCATGAAACAGAAAGAGCCACTTGCTTGCCCCTATATCCTGCCAAACAAAACTTTCAGAGTATCACCCAGCTCAGCAGAACCCAAACAGAGATTATAACATGAGAAAGTCCCATACCACATGATTACTTTACAAAAGTACTCAATTACCTTCCTCCTCCAGCATTTGCTGAAGAACCCAATGCAATCACCCGAGCTCCCACTTCCCAGCTAAAACATGGAAGACCAGTAACCAAGAGAATCCTGAATGCCGAAACCCATACTCATTCCTCAAAACATCGAAGAAAGCAACCACTAAATCTGGGTTCTCAGCCTTCAAAGCATTCACTACTCGGTCAACCTGAAACCAATTCAACTTGGAAACTACAGCCCCAAAGTGAGGGGAAGCAACGAATCCCTCTACTCCTGAACTCCTCAACCCACTAATCAGTTGACAAACAGGATCGTCAGGGCTCAAGCTCAAGGCCGTGGGGATAGGCTTGTTGTCACAGTCGAGCTTCGCGGCACTGACAGAGGGATTAGCCAACAGCTAGGACGACATTGAGAAGAGGACCGGAGATTTAGCGATGAGACAAAGGGGATTGCATCGGTGAATGCAGCTGAGCATGGAACTGGGGCCTTTCAAAGTATGCACCAAGGGACTGCTCTAGCCTCTTCCAGCATGCTGGGCAGCTGATGCTTCATTTGTCCATTGTATCTCATACATCTCCACCCTGTTGGAAGTGTCAACTACATAAATTATGCCAGGAATAGTTGAAGTGTACATTCCCATAAAAGTAATAAATTGCACAGCAAGCTCAAGGATGATTAAATCATTCCTACAAATCCATCCAAAAATGGCTGAAACAAATGTGATAAAACCCACAATTAAACACCTGTGCTCAACAATTCAATCTCAACAAAACCCCAAACAAACAAACAACAATTTAACCTATGTTCAGGCAAAACAGAATTGCATCGTAAATGTACTATACAACTAGGCATGATGTCAATTCATACCTGATATGGACATTCAACGGAAACATTGGAACAGAGCGAATTCCACACAGATTAGCCAATAAGATGAACCATGTCTGATCACCAGGGGGTGCAGTTGAAGAGTTCAACGAGGGCAGCCAGCTCCATTTATAAACCGGTGTTCGGAATGCATAAAATCCGAGAGAATAGCATACTGTGAATATTAGACAATCAGACGTTAGATTCATTCTACCGCACTCAGTCACATATACAAGGATAAAATAGTAAAGTAAGAATAAGAAAAATCCATTGCTCTTTTCAAAGTTCTAGTTCTGTGGTAAAAAAAAGATAATGCCAACAATACAGTAGATTTATACCTGTAATGTCAATTTCTACGTAGAGACACAGCTTTCCTTCCCATGAGAGGCATCGATGATTAAATCCCCATGCTTAATCTATGAGCAAGCCAAGTTTAATCATCTCCCCCAAAAGTTGGAAATGTGATTGAAGATCCCCACGCTCATGAAAAGCATTGAGCATTGCTTCACATATCCGATGGTCTGGATATATACCATCATATAACATCATAAGGAAAAAAAATTTAACTTCAGTTAGTAAGGACCGTTTGCATAATCTATTAATTACAGCACTATAATCTTTAATTGATATTTCGAATCTCTTCTCCATCATTTGATCGAAGTAAAAAATTGCCCTTTGGACATCACCCTTCGCACAATGTGCTTTGATGATGGTGGTATAAGCAACCTTTGTCAGTTTTACATTTCTGTCTTGAAGAGAAACCAGCAAGCTATCAGCGTCTGTTAATTCACCATATACACAAAGTCCATTTATAAGTAGATTATAAGTAACCGGAGTGGGCACAAGGTCACGCGCTAACATCTCAGTGTGCAACTGAAATGCATTTTCCAGGTTTCTTGCTTTGCAGAAGCTCTGAATAATGGTATTATAAGTGACTTGATCGGGTCTTAAGCCCTTAGCATACATGTCATTGAGGATTTGTACAGCCTCTTGCAGCTTCCACTGTCTGCAAAGTCCTTTAATGATCACTGTGTACGTGACATGTGTTGGAACTACAGCTTTTGTTTCCATCTCATGAAACAATGCCAGCATGCTTTGCATATTACGTTCTTCGCAAAATGCATTCATGAGAATAGTATAAGTTATGGCACTAGGTATCACTCCATACAACTTCATAGCATCCAGCCACCACCTAGCCTCGTCAAGTTTCCTTTGTTTGCAGAATCCATAAATGAGAGAGTTAAAAGTTACAGTACTAGGAGTGATCCCCTTTGTAATAATCTGCTTGTAGAGATCCACAGCTTCTCCAATTTTCCCACATTTTGCATACTGATCAATCATAATGTTATACCAAACAACACAATCTGTCAAATTGCTTGTTGTGAGAGCATCAAAATACATCCGAGCCTCTTTTATAGTCCTCCTTTGACACATTCCCAGCAGAATGGAAGTTTGTGTAAAGGAATTTGGAAAGATCCTCTTTGATATCATGTCCCGATAGACCATGATAGCTTTTTGAACTTCTCCTTGCTTGCAAAGCCCATGGATGAGGATAGAATATGTCACTATGTCTGCTCGCACGCCAGTAGCCTCCATTTCATAGAGTAAGTTCAATGCTTCCACAACTCGACCACTTTTACACAGGCTGCTGAGCAGTACCGTATATGAGATGCAATTCAATGGCAAATTTAGTGAAAGCATCTCCTCCCTAAGCTTTAAGCCTTCATCTACGTCACCTGCCTGGCAATGTCCGCATATGAGAATGGTGTACGTTACCTGATCAGGATGCAACCCTTTGAGCAGCATTTTCTTAATGATGTTCCAAGCCCCACTCATTAGACCCAGGAGATGAAATCCTTTAGCAAGAATATTGAATGTCACAACATCAGGACTCAATCCATTCTTCTCCATATCATTTGCACATTCTATTGCCTCTTCCATGGAACCTGCTACACACAAACCATGGATGAGGATATTGTAAGTGTATGTATCAGGTGGCAGTCCAAACTTGAGCATCGTACAAAAGAATGACTGAGCAACATCCAGAAAACCCAATTTACAAAACCTTGACATGAGGGTATTGAACGACACAACTGAGGGCCCAAACTCCATCTTATTATTCTCCCAAAAGAATGAAACCGCATCTTGAAATCTTGACTGCCCGCAAAGACCATCCAAAATAATGGAGTGAGTGTATTCACTGTGACCCATGCCACTCGCTTTGATCTCATTATATATATCCCACATGATATCAGTGTGCCTCAAGTTATGCAATAGACTATTATATGTCGTTATAGAAGCTTGCAATCTCGACTCCTTCATCTTGGCAAGGACAAAGAGGGCATCATGCACCATCCCGGCTCTTGAATAAGCAAAGGCAAGAACATCCCACACGACGCCACTCAATTCCCAATTGCGGAAGCTATTTGACAAAACCTGACAAAGAGCAGGTGCGGAGCCAGAGCCTATACAGAATCAAAAGCAGCGACATGAGAAAGCCTAGACCTACGACTAGTTCAAGCTCCATAGGAAGCTAAACTATAAACAAAACATCACCCAAAATCTGCAAAATCTCAAATTGGTTCCTCAGTTGGCACGAAACAGAGAAGGGCGACTTAGTAGCCCATATATCTCGCCCAAAGAAAACTTTCAAGAGTACTATCGCCCAGCTCAGCAGAACCAAACACAAACCGCAACACGAGAAAGCCCAGGTTACTCAAATTACCTTCCTCCTCCACCATTTGCTGAAGAACCCATCGCAATCGCCCCAGCTCCCGCTTCCCAGCCAAAACATGCGCGACCAGCAACCAAGAGAACCTCGAATGCCGAAACCCGTACTCATTCCTCAAAGCTTCGAAGAAAGCGACCGCCGAATCCGGGCTCTCGGCCTTCAAAGCACCCACCACTCGGTCGACCTGGAACCGGTTCAACTCGGAAACCACGGCCCCGAAGCGAGGAGAAGCGACGAACCCCTCCGCTCCGGGACCCCTCAACCCACTAACGAGCTGACGAACGGGGTCGTCGGAGCCGGAGCTCGAGGCGGCGGCGATGGGCTCGTCGTCGCAGTCGAAGCTGGCGGCGGTGACGGAGGGCTTAGCCGCCGAGAGCGAGGACGGCATGGAGAAGATGACGGGAGAATTAGCGGGGAGTCGGAGGGGGTTGCATCGGCGAACGCGGGCGAGCATGGAACTCCGGGAGTTTCGAAGCAATGCGCAGAGAGGACTTGCTCTTGCTTGGCGCCGCGGAAGATTTTTGTCTGGGTTTAAGAGTTGCGAGGGTAACGAAGGGCGAAGAAAAGGGAAGGCAAGTCAAAAATTTGAAAAATAATTCTTTTTTTTTCAAAAATGGTTATATTGTTTGAAATAATTATTTAATATGAAAAAATATTTCTTTTTTCTCATAATAATTTATATTTAAATATTTTTATAGACAACGAAAATATAGTCGGTAATAAAAGTTTATCTTTATTGACAAAAATAAGCAAAGCTAGCGTAGCTATAATGTCTTGGAATAAGTCGGGCGGAGGGCGAACGATGCAGGACATTTTGCATCCCGCGCAAGGCGGTGACATCAAAGTTGCCATGGCTTCGTCGGCGGATCCAGTGTCTACGGTACGGTATATCAAGGGTAAGCCCGCTAACAACCAACTCAAGAACCGTAACCTATTGGTCAATTCCATGGCATTAATGCATGTCGAGCTTCTCGACTCCCACTTACCAAGGTCTTGACCCAACAGGTGAAATGGCACGCCGATAATCCAATCATAAATAAGTGTCCGGGGACAGTCAAGTCATTAAAGTTGTGGCAAAGGTTACTACAATTCAACTCTTACTAGCACCGGGGACAGTCAAGTCATTAAAGTTGTGGCAAATGAATTTGAAAAATGCCATCCTCCATGAAGAGTTAAATTGAGACAAATATATGGAGCGGCAAGATGGTTGTAAGAGAAAGACTCAACCGAGTTGTGTTTATATATTACATAAAGCATTTTATGGTTTAAGACAAGCTCCAAAAGTGTGGTGCAAGAAGATTATAGAATTTATGATGCAAAGTGACTAAGGCCCATTTAGTTCAACTTTTCCAAGGGTTTTGAACCCTCAAAGCCCCTTAGGAAAAATATGAGGCAAGTGTTTTTTGGACCCCATTGACCAAATACCGATATTAGGAAAGCCGAAAATCCAAGGCAAGTAAGAAGCATTTGGTACAACTTTCTCAATGGACTTTTGGCCTCCAAAGTCTCTTAGAGAAATGCTATGATGTTTTGGCAAGTTTTCTTGAAGGGCTTGTAGTCGAATACTGATCTTGGAAAAGCTAAAAGTCTAATGCTAGTAGAAACTAATATTGGGCTAAGATTGGGCTTTTAGCATTTAGCCAAATGCTAAAACTAATTTTTTCTTTCAAAACTACCTTTATGAAGTCTTCAAATTTTCTATTTTGCCCCTCTTATTGTTCATCTCTTTTGACTAATTGGCTAGCAAAGGGCTGGCAAGAGGCTAGTGAGGGGCCAATGAAGTTGTGTAACACGAGCGTAGGGCTAGCGAAGGGTCGACGAGGGTCGTGTGACCCGGCGACCTTCGTCGAGGTTGCACAACTTTGGGCAACCGCTGCCTAAGGTCACATGGCCTTGGGTGAGGTGACGACCACCTACAATTACGCGAATCTTGCAAAACCTAGGTGAGGGCCGCCCGAGATCGTGAGACTCAAGTACCAATCACCCGGGTCATGTATCGTCTAGGTTGAGTGACCCTCGTTAAAGTTGCAAATTTTTATATTTATGCAAAATAAATAGATATTTAAAAAATGTTGATAAAAATTCAGGTGTCAATAAAGTCAAAGCTCTTTAGGGAAATATAAATTATGTTTGATAAAATCTTTTTACGAATGCACTTTAAATTCAAGTTATGTTTGGCAACACAAATTTTTGTAACAGGCTTTGAGTATATATTTTTATTTTTTTTATTAAAAAAAATCCAAAACTTTGCTGAAACTGACAAGGGGCTATGGCAGTCGGCAGATATAATAATTATAAATTTTATCAAGTTCCAAATTAAACAAGTCTCCCAATGCAGGATTGTCCTTAGAATAGCCTTGTCGTCCGTGAAGTCACAGCTCACCTCAGCCCCATCCGGGGCATCAACCTGGGAATCTCTCAGTTGGCTGAGCAAGATTGCAAGAAAGTTTCATCTGGAGGAGTTAAAGATAATTTGTCAGGTGCAAAATGCTACTAAGACAGCTTAGCTAGATTTTTCGGAGGCCTTGAAGTGCCACTATATTTGATGGGAACAATCTGGTGAAGTTACTTCTTGTGGATATTCTAAAATACATTTTGTACGCCAGGTTTGTCCTTGGAGACCATCTCCTGGAGTTCGCCCACGAAGCAGCGTACGTATATAAAAAAAAATGCAAATGAAAATATAAAAAGAAAAATTAAAAAGAAAAAAAAAAGAAGAGAAGAGAGAGACGAAAAAAATGGAATCGAGAGGGCCGGCATATCCGGCCCACTCTTCTAACAAATTTTCGTCCAGCCCATCTCTTTATTTCATTTAACCCATCTCTTTACTTATTGTTTAGCCCATTTTTCTTTTCTTCAATTGGGCCCATGAGAACTAAAATGAAAACGAAAGCCCGGCCCTTCTCTTCTTGTTACACGCGCTCACGCGCGTAACACGCACACGCCCATGAGGCGCAACTACGTCCCTCCGCACGGCAGCGTGACGCCAGCAAAGGGGGATCTTCCCTGATGTCCTGTCACGCGGAGAGAGCAGGGAAGAGAATGAGCAAGCGACGCGTGAGCAAAACAGGAAAAACTGTGGGCTGGATACGATTGGATTGGACCACAAAGTTGCAGAGAATATTGTGTGTCCACCGGAACTGGAGTTTTGGCAACCTGTTTACGTGCTTGGATCTATCAATCTGAACAAAAGTTTTGATCAACTTTTTTTCTTTTTTCTTTTTTGGGAAAGCTGATGTGCAGTATCATAATTCCCTGACCAGACTTTGCAAGTTGCTTTGCCAAATTCTGTGATAAAGCCCCTCAAATTTGACTATTTTCTTGCTCGAGAATGCTCAATTTAATTCAATCCGGTGCTTTTTGACTTGATTTGATCAATTCGGCTTAGCCCAAGTTCAATTTCATGCTTAATTAGGGGAGGAATGATAAAAAAAAGAAAAAAGAAATTGATTTAAGGGCTTGGGCAAATATTGTAATATTTGCCAATTGATCCCCCGACTTTTGGAAATAGCATTTTGCCTTGGCTAGGCTAGGCTTGGCTTGGCCAGTCACATCCAAGTCCTTGGTCCTTGCCCCCTTCTTGTTGTTGGAAAGTAGATTTCAAGAAAACTAATCACGTTAAAAAAGGATTTATACTGAGTGCCCAAGCAATATATAGGGGAAAAGAAAGCCCACCCGGGTGTTCTGCGTTCTTTTCCCCCGCCCGACAGGAACTTGTCCAGAGATAGTAATGTTGAGAGAAGCTAAAGAAGATGACGAACGAGAAAAAGACCAAATGCAGATGATTGTTGAGAGATCCATCTCTCTCTCTCTCTCTCTGCCTTTGTATGTGCGTGCAGTGGACGCGAGCCTGTATAATAATTAAAAAGACAGAATTTATCTCTTCGCCTTCTAATTTTTAGAGCATACGTAAGGAAAATCTTTTGGAAAAAAATTTAAGCGTGAACACACCCTAAATTTTCGCTGGTAACTTTGAATTTACACCCTGGGTCTCGAAAATTACTACGAAGGACTAGAGTCTTTGCCGTAAATGGAATGGAATCGATCCCACTTTCTCTTCCCAAGGCGTTGGACGCACATGCACGCCCACGGGTTTGAAGCGGTGCAACCTGTTTTTTCTTATACTCTTATCCTCTTATCATGAACCCTTCCACTGTCTGAGCCTCTGAGGTGGTGGTGCACTCTGCATTTTCTGGCTGGGTTTATTGAAAAATTCAGGAAGAGATAATGAGAGAGAATGAGAGAGAGAGAGAGAAGCGGCGGATCTTCGATATGTATTTTTCATTTTCCATACTTTGAATATGTATTTTCTTGATTAGTTTACTTTTCATGAATTGAATATTGAAACTTTTTAAAAAAATTTTTAAAAGTTATTTTTTGCAAAATAAATGAAACCCTAATTCTAATTTTCATTTGTCGTACTTACCCAGTGTGTGTGACATCCAGAGCTGTTGCTGCTTTTCAACACATTGCGAAATGAAGAGTAAAATATCCTCTATATACATATATGAGGCCCAACGGGACTGTATTTTGGCAACCGGTTTATGTACTTTGATCTATCAATTTGGCCAAAAGTTTTGATCAACTTATTTTTTTTCTGGAAAGCCGATGTGCAGTATTATAATTCCCCGACCAGACTTTGCAAGTTGCTTTGCCAAATTCTGCAATAAAGCCCCTCAAATTTGGCTATTTTCTTGCTCGAGAATGCCCAATTTAATTCAATTTGGCGTTTTTAGCTTGATTTGATCAATTTGACTTGCCCAAGTTCAATTTCAATCTAGCCCCTATAGGCTTGTATAATCACATCCGGGTCCTTAGCCCTTCCCCCCCCTTTTCTGTTGGAAAATAGATTTAAAAAACTAATCACATTAAAAAAAAAAAAACGATACTGAATGCTTGAGTAATATATAAGAAAAAAGGCGCTAAGATGAATTCGTTGCGACACAATCATAAAAAACCAAAAATTATGCTCACTAAATAAGTTTATCCTTAAATTTTTTCTCGTAATATAAAAAAAATCAAACTTTTATCTACCTAACATATTTACTATTTATCAAGCTTCCGTCAATGAAAATTTGCAGCATAATCTGTTAAATAAAAGGGAATAGAGCAAAGAGACGGTGAAAGGGAAAAAAGAAAGAAAGAAAAAAACTCACCTGGGTATTTTGCCTCCCCCGCCCCTTCCTGTAGATGATGATGTTCAGAGCGTAAGAAAAAAGAAGATGAACAAGAAGACTAAAACGCAGCCCAAAGAGGCTTCTTGTTGAGCTCGTGTGCTTGCGATGACACCTGGTACCGCACCCGTCTCTCTCTCTGAAGTATGCCTCGTGTTCAGTGAAACGGTGACGTACTCTCTCTTTCTCCGAAGCATGCCTTGAGTTCAGCAAACCTGTGATTTGCTCCCCCCCCTCCCTCTCTCTCTCTACTAAATAAAGAAGACAGGATTTGTCTCCAACAGTCGCAGTCGAGGCTGGCGGCGGTGACGGGGGTCTTAGCGGCCGAGAGCGAGGACGGCATAGAGAAGAGGACCGGTGATTTAGCGGGTGAGTCGAAGGCGATTGCATCGGCGAACGCGGCTGAGATTGAAATTTTTGGGGGAGGAGTTTTGAAACTACTCACTATTGACATTCGAATTTTGGTTCAAATACTTTAAATACCTATATATTTTGTATATATAAATATGTAGGGAAAATGATATAAAAATCTCAAATTATGTCCTTTGGGACAATTTTACCCTAAATTTTTTTTGGATCATAAAAAACCCCAAATTATGTCACTTGGGATAATTTTACCCTAAACTTTTTGTGCCACCAAAAATCCTAAACTATGCTTTACTTAGGACAATTTTACCTTGAACTTTTCTTTTGCCACGAAAAACCTAAACTACGCCATTTAGAACATATTTATCCCAGATTTTTTAACTAAAGGGCATTTTCGTTTTTTCACTTTTTTCTTTTCTTTTTTCCTCTTCCTCTTCTTGGCAAGGGAAGCCGGCGAGGGCGGCTCTCCCCGACGTCAGGGGAGGGACGCCCTCACTGGATTGCGCAGGGGCAACCCTCGCCCGTCGGATCGGGGAGGGCTAGGGTCACCCCCGCCGATCGGGGGAGAGCCGCCCTCGCCCTTGGCGGATCTGGCGAGGGCAACCCTCCCCGGCGTCGAGCAAGGGTTGCCCCACTTGATTCGGCGAAGGCAACCCTCGGGCGAAGGCCGCCATGGCCGAAGGCGAGGGTCACCCCCCCCCACCGATTGGGGAGGAACACCCTCACTCTCGTCGGATCTAGTGAGGGCGGCCCTCGCTAGCGTCGGTGAGGGCCACCCTCGCCGACTTCCCTCGCCATGGCCAATAGTGGGGAAGAAAAAAGATAAAATAATAATAATAATAATACGAAAATGTTTTTCGGTTAAAAAGTCTGGATAAATATGTATCAAGTAGCGTAATTCGGGATTTTTCGTGGCATAAAAAAAATTTTAGGGTAAAATTGTCCCAAGTGACATAATTTAAGATTTTTGGTGACACAAAAAAAGTTTAGGATAAAATTGTCCCAAGTGGCATAATTTGAGGTTTTTATGACCCAAAAAATTTCAAGGTAAAATTGTCTCAATGAAAATAGTTTGAAATTTTTGGTGTCATTTTCCCAAATATATATTAATTTCTAAAAAGATGATTTTTTAAAAATCGAATGGGCTGGCTTAGCCTAGCCCCTCCTCTACTTGCCCATCTTTTTTGTCATTTCCCTCCGGCAGCCCATCTTCCCTCTTTTTCTTCTCATCAGCCCAGCCCCATTCCCCCTCTTTTTCCTTTCTTCCCTGCACCTGAACAGAAGCATGCAGCAAGAACGCATCAGCAACAAGCGACCACGTGGTGCGGCCCTTCCACGTGGATGGTGCAGCACACGACTCAGTTATGGGGGGACGTGTGTTGTCTTCCTCCTCTCTCTCTCTCAGATCCGGGGCCACATCGACAGCAGACCCTCTCTCTCCTCTCTCTCTTCTGGTTCCAACGCTCCGTTCCCTTACGGAGGAAAAAAAAAAAATGTTAAAAATCGATTTGCTCGAGGGGCGACGGCGGGGCTCGGGGAGGCGACGGCGGCGTCAGTGAGCAGGGGGCGCTTCGCTGAGAAAAGAGAGAGAACAGAGTGGAGGTCGCGAAAAGTGAGGGGAGAGCGAGGGAAAATGCAACGGCGGAGACAGGGCTGACGGCGGAGGCGGAGGCGGGGGCATTGGCTTGTGGTTCGCTCTCAAAGACGCACTTCTTCGCGGAGGAGATAGAGCGATTTTTTTTTCCTCCATAACTTCTTCGCGGAGGAGAGAGCGGAGCGTCGAAATCAGAAGAGAGAGGAGCGTCGAAACCAGAACCAGAAGAGAGGAGAGAGGACCGTCGAAACCAGAAGAGAGAGGACAGGGTCCTGCTACTGATGTGGGCCCGGATCTGACAGAGAGAGAGGAGGAAGATAACGTGGACCCAGTGTGCTGCACCGTCCCACGTGGAGTACAGAACTCACCCAATATTTTCCCCCTCGGACTGTAACGTCAGCCACGGAAACGGTTAGAGAGCAGAGAGAGAGAATGGCGGGTTTCCGGTTTTTTCGGTGGCGAAAAGTTAGAGAGGGGGGAGAGAGGTCGACGATTTTCGGACGGAGGGGAGGAGAAAAACGAGGGAGCAGATCTCAAGACAAGGGGCGGTTTTTGGAGAGGATGGCAAGAGAGAGCTAAGAAACGGAGTAGAAAGAAAAGAAAAAGAAAGGTGAGCAGGAAAAACCAGAAAAAGGAGATGGAGAAAAACAAAAGACTGAGTTTCTGGGTTTTGAAAAAAAGAGAAAAACGCAGAAGGAGGAAGCTGGTTTTTCTGGGTTTTGAGAGTGGGTCCGAGAGAAAGAACTGCGTGAGAGAGAAGAGAGAGCTCGGGGATCTTCTTACAGAGGCAGCGGTTTTCTTCTTCTTCTTCAAAAGGAGAGCGAGAGTGAAAGCCACAGAGAGAGATCTGGATCTGAAGACTGAGAGAGAGATCCCAGAACGTTGAAGCGAGAGCCACGAGTGAGAAAACCTGTCCGGCGACCACTACGCCGGAGTCTTGGCCGGCGGCGCAACGTTCCCCTTCCTCGACATATCGTTCCAGGTCGGTTCCATGTCCTTGCTTTCTCTAGTCTCGAAATCGTTTGGACCCGAGGATCCCGGCTCGGAGGCGTCGCGAGGCGACCGGACTAAGTCCGATATACCTAGAGGTCGCTCTCTGTTCGCCGTCGCCAAGTCGGGTAGGACCACCTCCGGCGAGCAAACTCGTCTTCTCCTCCGCCCTGAGTCACTCCGTTTCGGCCTTGTCATTGGGCACGCCGAGCCGGAGCTCGTGACCCTACGGGTCACGCGAGCTCCGGTCGACTTCGCATCTTGTCCTTGCATCTTTGTGTGGTTGGCTTTCATGAGTCCCGGCGCGCGTCCTCTGTCGGTTCGTTCGTTCTTCAATGGATGTCCGAATGCTCAATATAATGTCTCAGTGTTGTTGTAAAAATGATAACGAAGTTTGGTTTGTTTCCGTGAAAGCATGTCATGACCTGCTTAACGTGTTTTCGTTGACTTGAAATGTATCTTGGTTGATTCGAGATGAACTCGACGCCAGAGTGTGGGTTCATCGACTCGCCACATCACTCCTAGTTAAATGCCCGAAACCTGTTTGATAAAATGTCTAAGCGAGATCCGGAATTTTTTTTTAGGTTCGTCTCTGTGGTGTTGTCTTAATTTGAGTTTTATCCCTTTTATTGCGTTGCTTTCTTATGCTGATGTTGATGGTCTTTCGGATCGGTGAGCGCGAGTTGCGGCTATTCGATCTCGCTGGGAGGAGACATCCGGAGGTTGAAGACGACCTGGGAAGGGGAAGCTGCAGGGGGGGAAAAGACAAAATAAGGAAAGAGAAAAAGTGAAGAAAAAAGAATTAAAAAAATAAAAATAAAAAGCAAAGAAAATCGAAATAAAAAAAATAGAAAAAAAGTGGCTGAAAATAGAATGAAAATTGGCCGGGGCTGAGAATTTTCGAATGGGTTAGGTCTGAATGTGGGCCGTTTGTTGGTGTGGGCTGAAATTTTAGAAATAGGGAAGCGGGCTTTTTATTTTTTATTTTATTGTCGATGGGCCATTTAAAGTATTTTTCGACCGGACCGTTCGGCCAGTCCGGTCATTGCCCCGGCCCGGACCGATAGGGTCCGGGTCGGTTTAGTAGGGCCGGGTCACTCGACCCGATCCGAATCACTTTTTAATAAAAATTAAAAAAATTTATAAAAAAAAAAAACCAGAAATTTCAGAAAATTGAAAAAATCTTTAAAATCTTTAAAATTTTCGAAAAATCATCAAAATTATAAAAAATGTTTTTTTTAATTTCAGAAAGGTTTTAAAAGTTTAATTTAATTTAATTTAATTTCCTTTATTCGAATATTCGAAAATTCCAAAAATATTAATAAATGTTTTTTTAAAAATCGAAAAAGCCAAAAAATATTAAAAAATTCAGAAAAAATTGCAACAATTCAGAAAACCTTTAAAAAAAGAAAAAAAACTAAAATTGAATAAGCCTCTAGGGCTCTACAATAGGTTTTTGTTTTATGTTATCTTCCTGTACCTTATTTTGTCACAATTTTTAGATGTTATTTCCTTATCTTAGAACGGTTAAGATGGATCTTAGAGTTCTCGAATATATTACCATGATCTCATTAATACACAATCAAGTTAGGTACCGAAAGGGTGTTAGTCGCGTGGACTAACGTAATCAAATCCCCGATCTTAGATCCTCTAGTTGCGTAAAAAATGAGACACACTCCCATGTCTCATTTGGTTTCTAGTTGATCTCAATAGATTAATGGCGACTCCTTAATTGAAAACTTTCATAAATATCCAACGTTATGTGGGGTATGAGCTTGGGAGAGCCCGAGTTAATAAAGAGCCATCGGCTTGAAATTAATAATACTCCTAAACCTACATATTATTTAGAAAAAGTGAGTATGAGCTTGGGAGAGCCCGAGTTAATAAAGAGCCATCGGCTCGAAATTAATAATACCCCTAAACCTACATATTATTTAGAAAAAATTAGGTCACGACATTCACCGACTGTGACTGCCCTTGCCCTTGCCCGTCGCTTTTGGAAAGATTGTGTTTGGTGTAACGAGTTGGCTAGGGAAATCAAAAGGCAACGAAAAGAAGAGAAAATAATATTGCGGGTCCCAGAGAATTTGGGTAGTCCTTGGATTTTTTTGTTTATTCTAAGACATTGCGAAATGATGAGTAATATATCCTATGATAGGGTGAGAAAGCAATCTCTGTCTGTTCCGGCAAATGGGCACCCTAACGGATACGATTGGGACCCCTAATTGTGATTCAAACATGACTGAATTTTGGCAAGCGAATTGGCCAAAATTTGTTATCCACTTCTTTTCTTTTTTCTTTTTTTCGGGAAAGCTGATATACAGTATTATAATTCCCCGACCAGACTTTGCAAGTTGCTTTGCCAAATTCTGCAACTTGCTCGAGAATATCAAATTTAATTCAATCCAGTGCTTTTTGGCTTGATTTGATCAATTCGGCCTAGCCCAAATTCAATTTCACGCTTTATTACAGGAGAAATGATAAAAATAATGATTTAAGGTTGGGCAAATATTGTAATATTTGCCAATTGGTCCCCCGACTTTTGGAAATAGCATTTTGGCCCAACTTGCTGTTTCAATTGCAATCCAACCCCTCAAGGCTTGGCTAGTCACATTCAAGTCCTTGGCCCTCGCCCTTTTTTATTTTGTTGGAAAGTAGATTTCAAGAACTTGTCCAGAGATAATAATGTTCAGAGAAGAAAAAGAAGACGACGAACGAGAAAAGATCAAATGCAGATGAATGTTGAGAGATCCATCTCTCTCTCTCTCTCTCTCTCTCTCTCTCTCTCTCTCTCTGTGTTCATTGATTCGCCTGTTCGTTTCAGCGGGACGCGAGCCTTTATCCTACCAGCCATCTGTAATAATTTAAAAAGACAGAATTTATCTCTTCGCTTTCTAATTTTTAGAGCATAAGTAAATAAAATCTTTTGGAAAAAATTTTAAGCATGAACACACCCTAAATTATCATATTCCAAATTGGACTTCGCAAGTAAATTTGAATTTACACCCCAGTCTCGAAAATTGTTATGAAGGACTTAAGTTATACCGTAAATGGAATTAAGCCCCCGGCAACCCTCGCATTCCGCGCATGCACGTGGATGTCAGTCTTACCTTCGGCTTTCTCTTCAGAGGTGGCGCACAGAGCGCTTGCTTGCTGGGTTTACTGAAAAATTCAGTAAGAGAGAATGAGAGAGCGAGAGAGAATGAGAGAGAGAGAATGAGAGAGAATGAGAAAGAGGGGCGGCGGGTCTTCGATACCCAGAATGCGAAACGCGAACGTTCAGCATGGCCTCGTTCGTCGCTTCTTGGGGTAGTAGGGTTTGGATCTCTTCTTCTCTCCGTCTTCTTCCTCTGCATGATGAGCGCTGCCGCTGTTGCTTCGGCGTCTCCGACGTGCCTCCCGCGCGCCGCCGTCGCGTCGTTTCCTGTCGTGTTAAACAAATCCAAAACGCCAAGCCCAGAGAACGTCGTCGATCATGTAGTGTTAGGTGCTGAGCATGAGCTTTTCTTTATCGACCCGGCCAGGTGAGCCACCCGCCGGAAAAGCTGTAATCGACACCGCTTTCCTCAGTTCCTGATGTCTTTAATGTGCCGTCGATTTCAGTCCTGGAAGCTTCTTCTTCCTCCCGCACGGGACTCGAATCTACAACCGACTCGTTCAAACCATGAGAGATCAATATAGGAAGAGAGGCCTCCAAGAGGTTGTTGGTCCGGTGTTTGGTTGTATTATTTCATCTTAAATGCTTATGATCCACTCATGAATCTGCTCATGTACAGGTGCTGACACCCAATCTGTTTAATATGCAACTTTTTGAAACATCTGGTCATGCTGATAAATACAGGGAGCGCATGTTCCTTCTCGAGGTCAGGTTACTGTTACCAAGTTAGGCTCTGTTAACTGTAAATCAGGAGTCATGCCCCTTCCTATCCGAAGGGGTTATTTAAAAGATGCCAATTGATGTGGACTTCCTTCACGATGCAATGATTACCTTGACGTAACAATGGCTAATTTGATGGCAGTGGGATATGTGCTGTCACTAATCTGTTTATGGCTTTTGAACCTTCTATCTTCATCGGCAACGCATGATAATTCTGTCAACGTTCATTGTGGCTTAATATAGCCAGTTGAATTATTTAATAGTAAGTCTTTTCCTTCGTTGTGCAGATCGAAAATCAAGAATTTGCATTGAAACCGATGAATTGCCCTGGCCACTGCTTGATGTTTAAACATAGAGTTCACACATACAAAGGTGAGATGATGCGTTGCTAGTTGCTAGAGATACCAAGTGTCTACTTAATTTTTCATCTTCTATTTCAGTTAAGGCATTGCTTTGAATGTATTATTTTCGGTCCCTAATGAGCTTTATCTTCTCAAGCTAAGCAGTTTCCTTACCTCCCAATAAGATAAAAGGTGTGCGCCTTGAGTTGACATAGGTTTGCATGGATGAAAAGGTAGCATACATTATAAATATCTAAGTTTTTTATGTGAATAATTTATTAAATCTTTGGCATTTGCAAACCATACATTAGGATACAAAGACCAGTTTTCTTTACCTTTTTGCTTTATTTGTATTGTAGGTTTTTATCACTTATGTCATTGACTAAGGTTCAAGTTGTCTAGTTACTGCATGTTCCTCTTTCTGCTGCTCTGTTTATAGGTTGCTCATGTTGTTTCTTACCTCTCTTCTTTCTTTTTTTCCCGCAAGTTCTATTGTTTAATAGGTGAGGATTTGGTACATTGATGTTTTAACTTGTCTAGTTTTATTTGGTTCTTTGACATTATTCTCATTCTGAATTTTATTGTTTTTTTGGCAGAACTTCCTCTTAGATTTGCTGAATTTGGTGTCTTGCATCGTAATGAGGCTAGTGATGCTCTTATTGGATTGACAAGGGTCAGGAGATTTCAGCAGGTATAGTCTTATATATTTTTTAGCAATTTTGCTCTTTGGGCTTCATCAATTTAGTGTGATCCCTAAAGATGTCTTGTTGGGTTTCTGCGGTTCTATCTTTTAGGGTATAATAATGTTTGCTGCGGAAAGATGCTGAACAAATATATTTGATTGGCTTTAGATCATCCTACTAGCCTGCTGGCGATTTCTCAGTTCAAAAGTTTTCTCTATATTCTGGTGCAGGATGGCGCTCATATCTTTTGCAGGGAGTCACAGGTGATAGCGATGTTGCTCAACATAAATTTGCTAGACCCTTTGGTGCATTTTCCTGGCATAATTCTTGCTTCTTGTAAGTGCAGATAAAAGATGAAGTTATAGCATTCTTAGAGTTAGTCAGAGATGTATATGGAGTATTTGGGCTCACTTTTGACCTCAACTTGTCTACAGTAAGATATTTCCTCTTTCCTAGGTCATTTTATCAATCCCTTTTTGTAAATTGTTTTTCTCAGACCGTTTCCGCTTATGATAATATGTAGTGTTGAAGTTTTTGATAGATCTAATTTGGCTGAATTAAGTTCAATTAACACTTTGAGCAGAATTCCTCAGACTGTTTTGGCGTATGGTGATGTGTAGTTTCTAAGTAAAATTGTAAGAAGGATCTAGGATGACGAGTTACCCAATTACCTGCATAGTGGTCTCTGAAATTTCCATTTGATTGACCGATTGAGCAATAATATGGAATTAATACTATTAATTTTCTGGCGAAAACATACAAGGCCACTTCTAGAGGATTGTGTGTTTCCTACTAAAAGCTGCAAAAAGGGACATTTCTGCTAAAAACAAAGCACTGCAGCCTGTTTTTGCAAGTCTTAACGTTATTTATTTGCTTTGGCACAAGTCACTTGCAACTTTCTTGCCTGTTTGTAAGTATAAAGATGTCCTGGGATTTTAACTGTTTCATTATGGACAAGAAGACATTTTTCCACCATTTTATAGAGCATGACACATGTCTCCGGTTAAGATCATGGATATAAAATTCCTAGTGAAATGGTTGGATAAATCACCTAAAGGAGATAAAGAGGATTGATCTAGAGACGTATGCTGAAGTCATCAAAGTTTTTACCACCTCACTTGATTCTTCAAATCCTAGGAGAATGATGTAGGATATATTTTATCATTCATTTTTAGTCTTTTTAATGTTTTCAGATTAATGGGTGGTCATGTGATGGTAATGTGACTTTTGAGGTTGGGTGGTTGAGATTATAAGTTAATGTTCAATCAAGGGTTGAGATCATCTTAAACCCTAGTATATTTAGGTCTTCAAGTCAGTTGGTTATTACTTTTTCTACATTCAGGGGACAATATTGGCTTCTCTAATCCCTAGCAGATCATGCTTAGGTTTCAGCTTTAATTTGTCTCAATACCACTATTTTTTTTGGCCCTTTTGCCAACTCTTTACATCCCCAGCTACACCAGTTACCCTTTTGAGAATTTAAACGCAGACACTGCACTTTCCCTGATAACTGCCGTGTGGGATGCTGTTGTGTTGGTTGCTTGTCCACCATCATTTTTTAAGTCTGTTGTGTCCACCTGCATGTGCAAGTGATAATATATCAAGTCTGACATGTTTTGTTGTGTAGAGACCTGAGAATTACATAGGAGATGAAAAAACATGGGAGCAAGCAGAGTCTGCTCTTACTGAAGCATTGAATGAGTTTGGGAAGCAGTGGGAGGTAATCTCATGGCTTTTTATCTGTAATCAAGTTAGGAGACAACATGTCACCCAATTTGATTACTTGTGATGCCATGGTAGCTATAGGTTATAATTTGTGTTTTCTTCACTAAATTTGCATCATTTATGTTTTACTGCTTTTAATCTGAGGCATTGTATAATCTCTTAGAACATTCAATTCTATATCCTTGTTTTGTTGTTTTCCCTTATGATTCTTGCACAATTAATGCTTCAAGGACATTGCTGCCTTACTGCCCCTATACCGGTCTCTAAATCTATCCTTGAGATGCAGAAGACTGCATCCACCCGCAAGACCTTACACATTTCAAAACTATTCTGCTCTTATAACATATGTCTTCTTTGTGACACTATTATACATAGAATTTTCCTTTCTATTTTTACTTTCAGTGCTGATTGGTAGTTCACATTTTGCAGAAAGATGAAGGGGAGGGTGCATTCTATGGACCGAAGATAGACATTAGTGTTTCTGATGCCTTTAATAGAAAATTTCAGTGTGCTACATTGCAGGTCTATGATACGCACCTTTATTGCTTGTTCAGTGATATCTGTCACGGCTGTGGGTGACTGATGATTCCTTGTGATTGCAGTTGGATTTCCAGCTTCCTGTTCGGTTCGGATTGTCTTACTCAGCAGAAGATGAAAGCAAGACTGAGACTCCTGTTATGATACACCAAGCTGTCCTTGGTTCTGTTGAGCGCATGTTTGCCATACTATTGGAGCATTACCAGGGGAAATGGCCCTTCTGGCTTAGTCCGCGTCAAGCAATCATTTTCCCTGTGTCAGAGAAGTCTCGATCTTATTCTCTAAAGGCAATTTACCTAAAGGACTTTGGCTTCTTATAGCTGAAATTATGTTGAATGTCAGTGAAAGTGTATGAATGTGTCTCTGATTTGTGCTACTTGCTGGCCTCTTTTCATGTCATATAGCATAGATCTGGTGCTGTTGCTATTGCAGCATACAATATTCTATTGGGATATATAGGGGAAGGAAAAACCTTTCACGACAGTGCAATCAAATTAATGCCAGTTCAAATAATATGTGTTCTCTATGTGATGCTATTTGAAAGTTCTATATATGTCTCAGGTTGTGATATCTAGTTGCTTCAAATGTTTCTTTGCATCTGCTATAAAGTGCTCTAATTCAATATATACACTATTGTGGTTTTTCTCAGTCGTTGAGGACCCATGTGTGGATAACATTTGTTTTCCTGAGTTGTGTATGATATCATGTTTGGCTAGTATATACTTGGTAAACTCTTGTTGGTTTCCTAATCATCACCCAATGGTCAAGGTTCTTGAAGAAATCAGGAAAAATATTGCTTATTTTTAGATTGTATCCTTGCAGGTGCGGGATCAAATTCATGATGCTGGTTATTATGTCGATATTGTTGAAACTGATAGAAAAATTCAGGGAAAGGTACGCCAGGAACTCCTTTTATGACTATTTCAGATGTCCGGACTGTCCTATTTCTGAGGCTGAACCTTGCTGACTTGTAACTTACTTTCAAACATTGAACTTGGATCTGTTGCCACCTCTATGATATTTTTTCTGTTCTTGAACTGGCAAGTTATGATAGTTTTGACACTGGGTTCTACTCTTAACAGTAGATCAGTATGAAATGTAGGAAAGATGATTGTGTAAAATGGAGAGGAGCAACTGCCTAGTTTTGGATTGTGAAATGCTCTTCATGATGGAGAGCTACTCTAATGCATATTTGTTATGACTGCTGTACACGGCAAGCAAGTTCTATGCATGAGGGCATTCCAACCATCTACTAATTTGATACTAAAATGCACACATTTCATGATAATTTGTGATGGCAATGGGGACACATTTCCATTGCCATCACCATATGCTGCTGCAGTTGAAGGAATTAGAGCTCAACAAAAGCTGTCCATGTGGTATCCTGGTCTAGAAAAAGGGATAATAGCTATTTCTTGCCAAACATTTCCTGATTTATTTTGACTCCATTTCGTCCTTTAAACTTCTTTCCTCCAATATCCTCCATTCTCCCATATTCTGGCCACTTGTAGTCATATTCGTCTCTGCCTGCAGATAAGTGAAGATCAATGGGCGCTATACAATTACATAGTTGTCATTGATGTGGAGGCTGCAGGCACTGGACAGGTACTCAAATATCATTAATTAGTATAAAGTCTTATTGGCGCAGACATGCTTTCTACAAGATTGCCTTCCAAAATTGGGTTACCTTATCAAGTAATGATGCTACTGGTTTTCTGTCAACTAATCATTTCTCATATCCCATGGGAACTTCTCCGAAATCATTCTCGGGGTTTCTCTAAGACCTGGATGAGTTGAACATCCACTTTTATTAGCATTTGCTTTTCAATATGTTAAAATCATTTATGTTCCAAACATTGAGCTTGTTATCTTAACATATAATTTTCTAGCAATTCACCTCCAATTGCTTAGGCCCTGAACATGTCCGTTGCCTTCTTAGACATAAAGGACTAACAAATATAAATTAGCAATTTATCTCAAAGTGACCATTCAGTTTTATGTTTATTACGGACTGCACTGTGTCACATTTTTTACGACAGACCCAAGAGTAGAAAGGAAGCCATTAGACTTTACATTTCAGTTTATGGTTTCCTAGTGAAGAAATTGGTTTTGCTTCAGCAATATATGTCCATTGTGTCATCTCATGGTAGCTTGTTTGTATGGTGTGGTTATCCTCCAGGTTAGTGTTCACTTGAGAGACAAATCTGACAAATTTGTCACAAGCGTTGAGGATCTGCTCAAATTCTTCAAGGAGGAACTTGCGGCTTTTCATTGAGGGATATGAATTTGAAGTATGAATGGATCTTAGGGCCCGTTTGGTTCGGCTTTGGGGGAATGCATTTGGGAAAATGCAAATACCTTTGGACTAAAGGGGTTTCTCGAAATACAAATACTGTTTGGTAAATTTTGCATTGTGAAAAAACTTTGACCTAAATACCGTTTGGTTAATACCCCATTTTGCTAAGGGGCTTTTGCAAAAATTTTATTAAAAAAATTGTAAATATTTTTTTTTTGCAAATTTACTTTCCTTTGGCCGCCGGCCACCCTTTGGCGACCAAAATTGGCCTCCGGCCACCCTCCGGCGGCCAGATCTGGCCGCCGAAAGGCCTCGCCTGAGGTCGCACGACCTCGGGCGGGGTGGCCTGAGGTCGCCCGACCTCAAGCGTCGGTCACTGTCGCCCGGGTCGCGAACCCGGGCGACGGCGACGGCCGCGCGACCGCCCGGGTTCGCGACCCGGGCGGTGGGTCGCCGCCCGAGGCGCGGGCGGTCGCCGTCGCCCGGGTCGCGAACCCAAGCAAGGGGTCGCGCAACCGCTTGGGTCGCCCGACCCGGGCGACGGCGATCGTCGCGCCTCGGGCGACCCAGGCGCGCGACCGCCTGAGGTCGCGCGACCAAGGGTAGCGGTCACCTCCTTGGCCGGCGGTCGCCGGTGGGGTGGTCGCCGGCGGTCGTCGACGGTTGTCGGCTTCCTTGGCCACGTGGAGAAGAAGATGAACAAGGTGCATCATGTTGCATTCCGAAAATGCAAGTTTCAAATGCACCTCGGAACAAAGATTGGGCTAAGGGACTTTGAGGGTACTTGGAAATGCAATTGCATTTCCCCAAAGTCCTCCCAAAGTCGAACCAAACAGGTTCGCATTTGGCCAAGGGGCTTTCAACCCTGAAAGCCCCTTGCCAAAGCTGAACCAAACAGGGCCTTCCAATTCCACATTGGAGTTTCAGAGGTATACCAGAAATGTTATTCTTGTTGATGTTTGTTTTTGGTTTGAAAATTTACGATTGATTGTTGGTTGTTTGTCCTGACTGAAGGTTGTCTTTTTAAAGGATCATTTGGTATTTCAACTTAACAGCCAAACCTTTCTTTGATATGTTACTGATGGAATGTTGTAATTCTTCTCTAGGAAGCAGGCTAAATTTTGAATGGAACAGTCTTCAAAGGAATTTTCAGCCATAGGAAAACTAGTTAACTTCACAGGAACCAATTACAATTGATGATCGACATCAGGAGCGATCTGTTGATACAGTAATAGACTGGCTGCCCAGTATATGACAACAGATGACGAGAAGAGACATGACTTGCTTACCTCAACTTGATGACGGTTGGTTGTAAGAATCCTTGGAGTGAACGGCTTTTTAAAAATCGGGCCATGATTTGAACCATTTAGAGAGGTGGAAGATACTTGTAAGCTTTGAACTGCGGAGACAAGGAAGCAAACAACTTGAACTAGGCAAAGCAGAAATCAAGATAACGAAGGCATAGAAAGTTCGAATTTGCAAAGATCTGGGGAACTGATCAAAGCTATCAGTGCTTCTATTCTTTCAAAACTTCAGGTGAACAAGTACATTAGATATATCGTAATTGAACTTCTAAATGAACACATTCGTGCATGGGCAGACATACCTCGCAACTCAAAATGCATAACCTTTGGACTTACAATGTAAGGAACGCAATGATTCTGTCTAGAGACTGCTGGAGACAGCAGCATACTCAGCAGTATGACTCTTTTAGGTATTCACCCTTGTCTGTAAAGATCGTAAGGCCCAGAAAAGTCATTTAACCTCCGGCATCCTTCAACGGTGACATAACACTCGTCAGGTAGAGGTAGATCAGGCAAACTTTGCAGTGACTCACAATCTGAGATGATCAATTTCGTCAGCTTCTGTAACTTTGATAGATCAGGTAACCGTTCCATGGAGTCACATTTCCTAATTAACAAATACTCCAATGATTCCAATTCACCCACCCCCTGGATGTTGATTAGCTGCGGGCAATATTCCATATACAGTTTCGAAAGCCCCTTTAATGTCGATAAACTTGAGAGCCTCACAAGCGAATTGCAACGGACCACAGCCAAAATACGAAGATTCTCTGGCTGCCAAAAGACGCCATCAAACTGAATCTCTCTTAGACAACATCTAGAGAGTGTTAATCTGTACAAATTTCTCAGGTTGGAAAAGAGCGGCCTTCCTATCGGCGACTTGACATCTCCTAACCACAATTCTCCGAGACTGGAAGGGAGGCTCGTCAGAGCTCCAGGGTCCACACAACATATGCAAAATAAGTGAAGGCGAGAAAGAAGAGCCAAGTTAATCGCAGTTGCAGGAAACGTGAGATCTGCATAAGATAATTTCAAGACCTCCAGTTTAGATAACCTCTCGATCCACTCTATCTTCGGATTTCCTTCTGTGAACTCAGAGCACTGATAAGTGCCACCGCATATGTCCAAACGAACTAAATTGGTCAGGTTTGAGAGGTCAGGAACTGTCCGTGATAATTCAGACGAAAACACTAACGTTGTTAAACTTGGAGGAAGTTCCGGCAGCTGTTCCAACTCATCACAGCCTTGCAAAAATAGCTCTTGGAGACGAGAAAGCTGCTTCATCGCCGTGGGCAATCTCCTAACTCTGGTCCATGATAAGTCTAGCATTCTCAAAAAAGATAATCCCCCAATTTCACTCGGTATTTCCCCTTCCAGATTTTGACAACCTCTGGCGTCCAACTCTTTGAGATTCTCCAGCATCCATATGCCCCTTGATAGCTCTCTTATTTGACTCCATGATAGATGGAGAAGCTCCAACCTTTTAAGATTTCCAATAGAAGCAGGCAATTCTAGAATATGTGTCTGATCCAAAACTAACTCAAGCAACGACTCTAGCCCTCCCATTGAGTTCGGTAGCTCCTTTAACTGAGTCATTGCCAGGCTCATTTTCTTCAACATCTTGAGATCTCCAATGGAATCTGGTAATTCTGTGACTCCCGTGTCATTCAAATCCAACTCAAGTAAAGATCTCAATTTTCCGATGGAGTCTGGAAGCTTGCTAAGCATTCTGCAACCAACTAAAGACAAACACTTCAAACCCACAAGCTCTCCGATCGCGTGGTGAAGTTCTCGGACGTACATCCCTTCTATCTTTAGTGTTGAGAGGGATTTTAGACCACCCAACACGGAAGATACCGCAAACAAGTCCAAGTCTTCTTTTTCACACGCCTCTGGGACCCAGTGAGAATACCCAGAGAGTTCCAAATACTTCAGGAACTCTAGTTTAGAGATAGAGCTATCTACAACTAGCGAGTGCGTACAATTTTTAATCACCAATATCTTCAGATTTGAGCAATTAGAGAAGTCAGGAGTCCTTCTTAAGGCTGTGCACTTGATGAGATGTATGACTTTCAAGTTCTTGTTCGCCTGTAAAAAAACTAAGAATTAGTATTCGAAGGAAGGTAACTATTAAGGCCAGTTAGAAAGTCACACCGAAAATGCGTGTCAGATGATTTATTACCAGGCATGGTCCCCATCCAGCCCAGTCTTCACTAATGTCACTATTCGAAAGCTTGAGCACTGCTAAGCTGTTGAAACAGAGATTAGTGGCACGGAGCTCTGGAGGGCAAAAACGCCAGGAGAGCCAAGTAACTTTCGAAAAAATATTTCTAAAGTCACCCACAAATCCCACCCCTTCTAATTCCAACAACCTCAAATTGGGAAGCTTTGAAAATCCTTCACTTGTGAAGCTATGCACTTCAAAAGCTCGTTTCAGTTTGAGGGCCACCACGTTGTCTGTTCCCTGAAGACAGAAAAAGCACAAGCCAACATTGAAGTGAGTACAAAAGTGCATACACCTATCTTGCACCACAATAGCGATTTGCAGGTTTGCGTGCTTTCGACTCCACCCTTGCGTGTGGAGGCGCTTGCTTTTTTTTATAGAAACAGAGAGGGAACGAAAGGAAAGAAGAAAGAAATAATTCAGTGGAACTCAAACTAATTGCGTTGCGTGTTGATTTTTTTAACAGGAATACAGCGACCGGAACTTACGTACCTTCCTAGTCTGGACAACGTCCAAGGCACTCTTGGGAAGCCACAACCTACTACGGTTTTCAGGCATTTTGACATCTTCTTGGCGAACAATCTCTCTTCCAAGATCTCTTAATTGATTATGCATCCACAGTCTATTATTGTCAACAATCTTGATTAAAGACATTCGTGTGAGGATAAGTATTGCACATTTTGGGAAAAACTTGGAAGCTTTCCACATATAATATGGATAGATTGCTTCTTCACCGATGAAGTAACATGCAACATCAAGAAAAATTTCTCTTTGATCATCCTCTAACATGTCGTAACTTATCTTTAATTTGCTAAGGACTTCCTGCTTGGGGACAAAATCTAACTTCTTCAGAGTTTCTTTCCAAATTGGTTTTCTTTTGCAACAAAGTGAGGAACCAATAACCTCGAGAGCCAAAGGAAGTCCCCCCGTTTTGGCGACGATTTCATGTGAAATATCCGTGTAGTCAGCTGGAGGGGAGTCCATGTTGAAGGTGTGCTTACTAAAAAGCTGAAGGGCATAGCAAGGATCCAATTCCCTCATTTCATAGATATGAAAAATATTATTTTCTTGGCTCTCCTCTTCTTCGATAGGCAAAAAATTGATGTCCCTTGTTGTAATAATGATTCTACTTCCAGGGCCAAACCAATCACAATTTCCTGCTAATTTCATTAATTGGTCCTGCTTATCCACATCGTCAAGAACAATGAGAATTTTCTTTTCACGAAATCTTTCTTTAATCATGCTAATACCCATCCTAAAATCACACACCTCTATGGATTTGAGGTGGAGGATTTCTGATAGTAGCTTCTGCTGCAACTCAACAATTTTACCAAATTCTGCAAATTCACGAACATCGGAGAGAAAGCTACAACCTTGAAATTGATTAGAGATATGGTTAAAGATCATTCCAGCAAGAGTCGTCTTACCGATACCGCCCATTCCATGGATTACTAGGCAAAGAATATCACGAGAATCTTCATCTAAAATATCGATGATAGCTTTCGCATGATTATGAAATCCGACTATATGATCAGGGAGATTTCTCTTTCCTTTCATCAGCTTGGTCAAAACCTCGTCAATAATAAGATTGATGATTTTACCATGCCTGCCATATTAGAGAAAGGTCTTGAGACGGATTGTTGATGGAACATCAAGTTGAGGAATATTAATAAAACAAAACTCGGTCTATCTGTGCAATAGCGAGGTTTAACCTGATAAAGGATTATTTTCCTAAGAAAAAGGAAACAAAACACATGTTTTTATTGACTGCACAAATTAATTCTTAAAATCTTAAAAATGACTTAACTCGTCTTTAATGGGGAAATTAGTATTTTCCTGGATTTTTTACCTCCAAAACCGCTATGATTGGAGGCTTCTATGTTGAGGTGACCTTACCACAGTGTGAGGTAATTTATTTCAGCTAACAACCGACTTAATTTTTGTAAATCATATTCATTAAAATTAAAGTGGACTTCATTCATAGTAAATCTCTATATTTCAAAGTTATAGAGCTTCTTGCGTAGTATATTATAAGGTACTTGTTGTTATTAACTTTGGCTCCATGACTTTTCTTACCAAATCCTTATACTTTTGATTTTTCTAATTTAGTTCTACTAGCATAAGTTGTCTAATCAAATCTCTCCGGTATTAAATAGCGCCAAATTGAACTTATGCAGGCGTGGAAAATGCCCAAGTATGACATAGACAACATTTTGTGAATGTGGACTCCTGGAAATGTATAACATAAAATAAAATAATCATCTTGGTCGTCTAATTATCTCTTTCTATAGTTTGGACATTGAAAAATACTGTTCATGTCACATTCCGGGTAGTTCGACACCCACATCAGATGCATTTGACCGACTTGAATTAATGTTAGGACTTGGTTAGACAATTTGTACAGATAGAAAGGCTCGATTAAATTGAATTCAAAGTGTAACATGACTATTAAAACCGTACCCTTGATCCTTCAAGTGCCATCCTTTGATGCGGGCAACCTCAATGAGAGCCTCCTTCCAACGCTGCACTTGATCACAACCAAACTTGTCTCCATGCTTTTTTAGAGCATCAAAGTACGATCCAGTTTTAAGCTTCACGTCATCAGGATCCACGTCATAGAAAATGGGAATGATCATTTTGTCATTTCTTCTATTTCTCCAACACTCCAACATGTATGCAAGTTCGCGAAGACACCATGCACTAGAAGCATAATTTCTAGAGAAGATTGGCATATAGATTTTGGATGAGTTGATCGCACGCAAAAGCTCTCCTCCAATCTCTTCACCTGTTCTGATCTCTTCAGCATCTCTAAACACACGAATCCAAGCTCTAACCATGGAGTGATAGAGGCAATCTGTGAAAGTCAAGCCTGTGTCTGGGCCTCTAAAACTCAAGAAAACTTCAAATTCAGCCCCTAATGTCTCACCACCATCACCTCCACCCGACGATGAGTCCCTCTTTCTCTTCATCCTCCCACGGGACCTTAGTTTTAAGAGAAATGTATGATGATTCTTCTCTCTGAGATTTTTTTTCCTTGCTTTCGCATGTGACCTCGAGGATTTATAGAAGTGCCAATGGTGCAAAGGGCCCAAGTCTCTTTCCATGCAATTTCAAAAGGAGAAAATCTCCAAATAAAGTCCTAACGTAATCTCATTTTTTCAAATAAGAGCCTCAAGTGAATCTTATTTCAAGTAAGGGTTTGAAATGATCAAATCATCTTAAATAAAGGCTTAAAGTGGCCATATCAGTAAAAAAAAAAAAAAGGCCTAACCTCTCTAATCAAATGGCAGTTTTGTCTTTTTTATTTTTTATTTTTTTCCCCTCTTCCCTGCCATGGTAGAGGGAAGTCAAACTCAAGCAAGGGCAACCTCGCCCAACTCAGGTGAGGGCGACCCTCACCTAACTCTAGTGAGGGCGGCCCTCGCCTGAGGCAAGCAACCTCTGCCAACCATCAATGGCCATGTCCAAGGGAGAGAAGAGGAAAAAAAGAAAAGAAAAGGAAATAGGAGAAAAATCAAGAAAATTAAAAGAATGTAGTTACAATTTTTTTTTTTACTAAAATACCTCTTCTCCGATAGTCGAAATAGTCTCTGCCAGCCAAAGGCCCTTATTTAAGACAATTTGACCATTTTAGACCTTTATTTGAAATAATGTTTATTTTGAACCCTTATTTAAGAAAACGATGACACTTCATACTCTTTTTTTAAATTTTCCTTAACAAAAGGGTAGGAGGTTTTGTTTAAGGGCACCATGTCCACACATTATATATATAAATTTTATAAGATACATTGTGTCTCTTGATAAAGAGTATATGAGTCTATTTATAAATTTTATAAGATGAATATTTAAGATAATAAGATATTATGATATCAATTATAATTAGTCAGAGATATGCATAAAAAAATGAGTTATAAGCCCAATAGTGAGAGATATGGAGAACTAAAGAAAATATGTCACTTATCGCCAACATTCCCAAAGAAGTGACTGTAATTTGCATAAAAAGATCCAAAAATCACGACGTGTCTTGGTGAAGAATCAATAGTATGATCAACCGATGGCAGAGAATAGGTCCGACAAGCTATGCAAACGATTTGGTCTTCTGAAGAGAGGACCGACTAACGTGCGTAGGCTACGCAACAATAGGTTGAGATGGCTACAGTGCAAGGCTGATGGCTCGGTGGTAAGCCACGAAATATATGCAGAAAAAATTTGTGTTTTTTATGTATGTATATTGTGTCTCGTGATGAAAGTTAATGACCTATTTATAGGCTCAATAAAATGAATATCTAAGATAAAGACATTATAGAATTAATTTTAATCAATCATGAATATGCATAATCATGGGTGATATATGCACAAACTGAGAAATTTGGAGAATCAAGGTGTCAAAGATAATTTAGAGATATCATGAGCCTTTTCATATCTTCCTAGTAGGACATATATGCAGGGCTTTGCTAATATAACAGTATTTAGACTATTATAAAAATAACAGTTTATTATGAGTCATAAATTTTTAAAGAAATAAAGCCGACTATAATTTATAGTTATTTATTATTTGACTTTTTTGGAGTTTAAAACAGACTATTATTCTCATAATAGATTAAAAACCGTTAGACAATCATTATTTTAAAAATTATCAGGACAGTTGCTTAGGGGTGAAGAAGTCACCATTATTCACGAGGTTAAGAATTTAATTCACCGTGTGAACGGATTTCAAAACGATTTGTACTGTGCTGTTTAACTCTCTTACGAAAAGAATTGAATCAGCATCTTGGTAAAGCTATAATGATGGGCTGTTTAATCTTGGAATTTCAATTCGTGGACGGTGACAAATAGTTATAACTCCATCGGTCCTTTTTAGCTATAGAAGATAAAAATATTACAAAATAAAAAAACAACAAGAAAGTTGGCTCTGGCGGACATCTCCTTGGAACTTAATCTTGTCGAGCCAGAAAGAAGAGGACGCCTTCAAGTCCATTGGCTGGAGGCATCCGTTGGAGACGGTGAAGGGACGACTTGACCAAGATGCCCTCTAATTGGAACAACTGTTGTTCTCGAGGGTCCATGGTCCTTTTTCCTTCCCCACCAAGTCCTTGTCCTGTCCCCCTTCTTTATGTCATTGCTTTCATGGTAACTTATTGTAAGATTTCATTCAAGACAGTCCTTTTTGGCTCGTTATCCCTGTCACTTTCTGCTCAATGCAAATCATCTCAATATCAAATCCATTTTGGATGGGAGGAAAACAAGAAAAGACTGGGAAGGATTGGAGTAATATATTGGTTTATAAATCACTCCAAAGATATCCTTGTAAGAGTAGGTTTGGTAACATTTTGTGGGGGAACTTTGAGTTCTTGAAAACCTTTCACCAATGCAAATGTGTTTTGACAAAATGATTTGAAGAGGCGATTGCGGATGATATAACTAGCAAATATGTTCGGCTGGTTTAGCAAATGCGACGCATTTCTAAAATTTATTATCTCGAAACCAGTTCATACCGGCATTGGCATTTCAACATTTTCGGAATGTTAGATACTAGAGTTAATAAGTTTTTCTATTCCAATCTCACCTTTACTAACACTTTCACATTCCTATTTTTCCCTTGGTTGTCTTTCAAATCACGTCTTTCCATATTCTCGCCAACAGTCGCCAAAGGCGGCTAAGGTTGCGCGACCTTTAGCGTTGCCTCACATGAGGCTACACGACTTCGAGCAAAAACAGTCTATGGTCATGTGACATTGGCCATCCTTGCCTAGGCTCTCACCAACCTCAATTTTGCAAATTTGGATTTGCCGAGGAAGTGGCTGGAGTTTCACAGATCTGAAATTCACAACACTCGCTTCTTGCCTAGATTTGCTCGCTTAAGGTCTAGGGACCTCAACAACCCATCATCACCTGAGATCATGCGACTCCAAGCTCATCTAGCCCCTATGGTTGGCATCACGGCCATCATCTCGGGTCACACGACTTCGGCATTGGCTCATCTGGGATCCTACAATCTAAGCGACCCGTTGGTGCGTGACATCGGAGGCCATATGGTCCCAATTTAGCTCGCTTGAGGCTACAAGACCCAGGCATCAGTCACCGCTGGAGCTGGGGCCACCGTCACATTGTGTTTTTCGCCCGAGCTAGTCATCACTTTCACTGTTTCTTTTCGTTTCTCTTTTGACTGGGATGAGTGTCACTGTTTACAATCTCTGTTTTTCTTTCTTTCTTTTTGAATTGAAGTCCTCTCATGTGCAATTTCGTGGAGATCCCTTTGTCTAACCATACACTATTTACATTTAACATAAATCATTTAACATAAAGTCCTCTGCATTTATGCAAAGACTTTTCCTAAATTCTCTTCCAAACTACCCATAAATATGAAGGAGTTAGTCTATTGTTTACAAAGAGAAATTATTCTTTCCCATTTTATACTCCAATTTTATTTATAGTTTAAGATGGATAAAAAGATATTCAGGTCATAATATGTTTTTTTTTTAGTGCATCCCCCTCCAACATCAAAACACCATGATAAACCACTCTTTTCACCTCTTCAATTTTCTTTTCTCTATTAACTAGTATCATGCCCATGCGATGCATTGATTTTCATATATAATATCACAATAGCAAACTTAAAATATAAACTCAACTGTTACTTTATCCTTGTACTTTATGATATCAATTTCTTTCTTTATATATGATAAATTTAATGGCTATTTCAGCATTGTTATTTTGCAATATCAAAAATTTTCCTTTGTATTGACATTGTCTGTGACGATGAGCTTTCGGCTTTTACATCATGAGCATTGTAAAGTTTATAAAAACATTTATTTTTTATTAAAGAGTTAATACCACAAATAATTTCAAATTATGCCTATCACGATATAAATATCCCAAATTTTTTTATACCACTAAAAATACTAAATTTGTCCATTGCAACATAAATTCTCCTAAAAAATTCTAAACTTATATCAATGTAATACATATATCTTGAATGAAATTGAATAGATGGTATCTTGGTAGGACTGCGACAACAAGCATTGTCAATCTCAGACCTTCGAGTGGCCGACAAACGAAGTAATTGCGAATCCATCCAACTAATTTCATGGTGGATACGCGATCATTAGATTCTCTCAGACTTGTCGATCCTTTGGTGTCCTTTTCCCCTGTAAAACAAGAAAGAGGCCTGAAAGGAAAGGTCGCTCCTGCGGACAGCTCATTGGAAGGGGCCATTTCCAAGCCGTGATGAGAGGGATGAGCTGGTCTCTTTTCTGCACGCATTGGAAAAAAGAGCGACGCCCTTTAAGTCCAGCCAATGGCTCGAAAGTTGGGAGGAGCTAGCGAAAGGACGACATGACTAAGAAGAGGCCCTCCGATTGGAACAAGCCCTGTTATCCAAGGGTCCGTAGTCCTTGTCGAGCCCCACTTCTTCTGGCCTTGCTGCTTTCGCGTTAACTTTTTTAATGAGACGTTTCGTTCACGATACAGTCTCTGCCCCCATTCGCAAATCATCTGCTTTTCGCAACCTTCAGACCAGCTCCTCGTCAAGCCCCTCTCCTCTTTATCGTACTACTCTCGCGATTGACTTCTTATAAGATTCCCTTTCTAGATGGATTACTTCTTGGGTAGTTAGTCATCCAAATCACTCGTTGCCCTTTGCAAATCGCCTCTTCTAGCAATTCTCAGATGTTACTCGTTTTGCGCAAGAGATGGAGGAAGAAACTAAGAAAAAGACTAGGAAGGATTTGATGGAATCATATTGCTTTCTTAAATTTGCCCAAATGTGAAATGATTTAACTATTGAGATTTACCTTAGTAGTTACTTTTTTTACATGAGAAGAAGGAAATGGAGAATTCGAATCTCCCACATTCTTAAGGAATTGGGATGAGGATGATTTAGCTTCATACGTGGATTTCGACTTCCACGCCCTGTAAAAAAGACAGAGTAAAAGTTTAAGAGTAAGAGTTAGAATATGGATAAAGTATGATTGATAAAATAAAATAAAGCAATCATAGCATATTAGTTTATTATTAAAAAGAATTATTCTTTTTCATCTATGCCCTTATTTTATTTATAGAGAAAGATGCATTAAAAAAAAAAAGATGTTTAGATCAACATAATATTTGTAAAGAAAACTGGGCCAATGTCTACATCAGTAATATCTAACCAAAATAAATCAAAATAGCTAAATTGACTCTAGGAAAAAAGGTTTAAGATTAAAATGGCATAAATGCAATAGATTTAGAACTAAATCGATATAAATATAATAACTTTAGGACTTTTTAAATATTTTTCCTTATTATTTTATATTCATCTCTCTTGACATGAATATTTACATAAATATATAACTAAAGTCGACATACTAACTTCTTGATGGTTAATTCATCCATATACCTTTACAATATCAATTGTTCCTTTGTATTGGCTGTTGATTGGAGTGATGATCTCCCAACTTTCACAGCTTGGACATTTTAAAGTTTGTAAGAACTTATATTTCTTACTGACCATATCTGCACACTCAAATTTACGAACTCCAAAGCAAAGTCATGACTGTTAAGATAAATCTACGAAGGATAGTAAAAAGGAGTTTACAAGTCCCATGAAAAATAAAGAACACTTCGAACTTGCGATCATCCGAGATTACTTATCATTTTGAAAGAATGCTAGTAACTTTTGGCTACAAGGACATACATTGTTGAAGAGATGCCATAAGGTACAACCAACCAAAGAATTATCATTGTTGAAGAGATGCCATAAGGTACAACCAACCACAGAAAATGACGGAAATATTAGAAAAATACTATGTGATAGCATCCTAAAGATATAAAATAAAAGGAAAAATTATCAAGTTCTAAACTTATTATAATTATGTCAATTTAGTTTTAAATCCCTTTTTTTACCAATTGAGACCTAAGCAGTTTGTGTTTGTGCCAATTCAGTTCATTTCGATAATTTTGGTTCGAAATCGCTGACAAGGATAGCGCCTTCCTATGTAGCATTTTCAATGCCAACATAAATAATTTTTAATAATAGTTTAATAATTTTTTGAATTTTTTTTTTTTTTCTTTCTCTTTCTTCTTTCTTTTTTTTTTCCCTTCCCTTCTTGCTTTAGGCAATCGTCGGACCTCAACCGATCACTGGCAATGGCAAGGGCGAGGGCGAGGGCTAGCTTGCCCAGCCTCTAGCAAGGTCGAGCCTCGCCATGGTTGTACCTATGCAAGAATGGATTCCCAAAGTCAATTGAGCACCTGTTTTGGGGTCCGGGGTCTACCATCTTTGAAAACCCAGCAAACGCTTAGCGGGCCGAACCTATTTTGGAGTTCCTTAAGAGTTCGGACTGCTGAAAGCAAACTCGATGGAGCCTTTCTAATGAGAAGAGAGGAGGGCACGGTGGCTTTTGTGTGCCGAGATCACTTGAGAAGACTTTGTCAACAATTTTAAATATCCCCTCCAATGTTTGTTAACATCCAGACATAACATGAATTCAGACCATAATCAAAACCTTGATCACCAGTTATGTTGAAGCAGAGGGGGTTTTGGGGATTTTTTAGAGACTTTCTTGTCTTCATGTGGTGGTGGGTGTGTCGTGAATCAGAACAAAGCAGAAACTAATTCAAGAACAAGAGGAAGAGAGATGATGGGAAGAGAGGACAAAAGCAACAAGGATAACAGAAGCTTTTGCATCTAAAATTTACTTTACGTTTTTTTTTAAATTTTTTTCAAATTTCACATATCTTGTCGGATTTCCATCCCACCTCCTAGGTGGGATTTTTTTATCCAAACTATATACGGGCTCTATCTAGATTTCACGTCATTCTAAACACCGAATAGGATAAAAGTTATCATATCCTAAGTTTTATCCGACCCACCAAATCTAGTCTTATAGGATACCAATAATTCTACACGCGACATATCCATTAGCCATACAATTCTACACTCTTCTATAAAATATCTCCCACCTTGACACAAGAAAAATCAAAACAGTCACAAGAATAGAGAAGTCTATAGAAATCTAGAATTATGGTAAAAAAGGCAATGCATCCTTATTCTGACTACTCTTCTGTCAACATGAATTTAGCGATCACGTTGAGTTGCTTTTGAAGTGTAGTGCCAAAACATTATGAAGATTCGATTTTAAAATTTCTTCATAAAGAGATTTAACTTCGAACAAAAACTTACTCACTGTAATATTTGGTCTCGAGATTGAAAGTAGCTCATTCTCCACCATTGCAAATTTGGCATTGTTTGTCCCCGTGAACAACACCATCAAAGCATCCTATGCCTCCTTGGGGGTCTTTGGGTTCTTGATGTACTATAACAACTCATCTTCAACAGTCACCGCAAGAACTTAGAGCATCTTACCAGCTTTTATCTTTCACTTTCTCAACTTGTCAGCATCCATGCTAATGTGATGATGCCGCCACCAACAGTATCCCTCAAGTCTTGACTTAGCAGATAAAATTTTATGCCGATACTCCAATTATAAGGCATTCTTAGTTGCTCGAAAAATTATGTCATAGTACTAGCTAGAATATGGCGAAGCCTTTAGCCCGGTGGCAAAAGTCACTATAGTTCAAGTCTTACTAACACCGGCAACAAACAAGTCTTAAAAGTTATGGTAAATGGATGTGAAGATTGCCTTCCTCTATGGAGGGTTAAATCAAGACATATACATGAAAAAACTAGACGATTTCAAGAATAAGACGCATCCAAGTTATTTCTGCAAATTAAATAGAATGCTTTATAGTTCAAAACAGGCCCCGAGAACATGGTACAACAAGATCGCAAAATTTCTGGTGCGAAGTGGCTACTCAGTAGCATCAACAGACTCAATCTATTTTGTGGAGGAAGGAGGCAAAAGGCTTGCAATAGTGCTAACCTATGTTGATGACCTAATCATCATCGGATATAATAAAAATGAGATATGTCAAATTAAAGCCAATCTTTTTGTGCAATTTCAGATGACTGAGCTTGGGGAACTCAAAACACTTTCAAATACTTGAGGTTAAGCAAACCAATGACTGTTTTTTTATATGTCAACAAAATTATGCACAAGATATCCTAGAGAAATTTGGGATGAGTCCCTGGAAATGTTTTAGTTCTCCAAGCTCCTTAAACCATACAGAGGTCAAATTAGATGGAATCACAGACATAGAGCCAGCTCACGAAAATGAAAAACCCGCAGAGCCTATATAGGGAAACACGACTGGCAAAGAGCATGTCACCAAATAAAAAGAAAACTTTTTCAATTTTTGAGTACCAGTTTTAATCCTAGTTTTGAATTTTCGTAGAAGTGGTGCGTGCGCGACAGCCTGAGCTGTTGCTGCTTTTCAATACCCTCAGCCCTATTTGGTGACAGTAGTAGTTGCTGTCCCATTTTATCTCGGATTCTCCGAATGAACACTTGCAAGATCGAAGCCCGGCCCAAAACTAAACTCGTCTCATGTTTGATCAGTACCTTGAATTATGGGCCGACAGTTTTATCTGCTTTGCATTCTTTTCCTTCTCTCTGGCCTAACGTTACAATAATGTCGAATTGCATTTATTTCTCAACCTTTGCAATTCGGCTTTCTTTCGACCTTCCGTTCTCGTAATTTGACATTTCACCACGAAATATCTGAAACGTTCCTAGCCCATACATGAAATATATGAGATTTTCTTTTGTGTCCATAGTTGTCTGTAACTGAAAATACTCTCTTTTTCGATTTCCAAATATTGGGGCATAAAAGAAAAGGCTGAGCTCCAAATGGGCCAGCAGAAGTATTTTTTATAATTGGGTCGAAAAAAATTGTATTTATTCCTGAAAATAATATAAGAAAAATACATAAACTTTTATGGCAAAACAAATCGAAGTAGTGCAAAGACCAAAATACTACAAAACAAAAGTCAAATCCAGAAAATAAAGAGAATCAATAGAGCACCCGTAAGGTTACGCATATATTCGTTTTATCATAATGGATCTGTCAAACAAAATAATGACCAATTATTGAATCTTGTATCATTATAAGTGATGAGCACACGTCTAAAATTCCTTCTCCGATAACTATCGCGTTACTAGTTGATAGTGTGCCTCTAGATTTGACTTCCATATTATCGTCGTAAGAAGATAATCAAAATAGGTTGAATAAACATAAATTTAACTTTTGAAAAGCAAATTAATGTAGTTTAGTGAGACGCCAGTGCTCCCAAATCAACACTGAAACTAGAGGCGACGAACTTGTACACAAGGATATCCCCAAAATTTAATTAAACTCCCAAATCTAAATAGGAGAAAATAACTCTTTTAAGTTTAGAACTAGATTAGGAGAACTCTCATATCTAAAATTAGATCAAGAGAAGAGAAAAAATATAATGAAAGTGCAAATGATAATTTCCGGTGTCTAGGCACAAGGTCTAGGAAAGGCATGGATAAGCAAATACTTTTTGACAGAAAATATAAAGAAAGTCTTAGAAGAGTTTCGTTCAAAACTTAAAATGGTTTACTTAGATGCGAGATAGATTAAGAAAGCTCTCCACTGATATTCCCAAACTCCATCTGCTTCTTCTCAATTTACCCCTGGCAAATCAAACAGGTAACGCCCTCACCAAAAATTCTAAATTTGAGCTTACCCCAGTTCCAGGACCTTTCCAGTCACCGTAAAAAGCCGAGTTGCGTCCAAATTTCAAAGTCGAGATGAGGCTTGGATCAAGATTTCGACATCGAGCCAGGATTCACATTGTCATGCTTACAATCTGTCTAACCTAGGATTGTCTTCACGTATCGTCATGACCTCTTATCCCTTAGGCCCCAGTGGTACATAAAAAAAAAGCAGGCGGGTCTCATCCCTTAAAGCCCCATTGGTACAGATAAAAGGAGGTAATCGTGACTTGATGGAATTCAAAAAGGACACGGACACGAATCCTAGACACTTGGAAGAAAAGAATAATGCTTGTCAAAGAAGCAAAGCAACGCATATTTATATGCCCCAGTGTCTTGCAAATGATGAAAGTTCATAAATTCCATTGCCCACAAACAAGAGCTTTGCAACTCTAGTTGGCTGACTACAATTACATGGAACGGGGTGCCATCATTAGCCGTTTGAAGCTAAAGCACAAACACGCTTAAAAAGCTGACCAAACAATCCTTTGTGGGATCAGCATACACTATATAGCCATGGGGAGAGCAAGAATAAAGATGATGCCTTACTTCTGCTACATCTTAGCAATGCAACTGAACCGAACCAAGGCCAATGGTCAGGTCAAAACCAGCCTGGCAAAAAAACGAGGACTAGAAACTAAAAAGTGGTACTGATGTCAAGGAGGGGGCCTGACTTGCGAAAACCTCTCTTCCAAGACTCAGTAATAACTCAAATTAACCGTGGAAAATTGAAACAACAGGAATACACAAATCAATTTACAAAAGAGAAATCACATAAACCAAACCATTCTCAATGGAGTATGTCCTTCGACCAGTAGTCAGTCGAAGCTAGACGAGCGACTCCATCTGCTCTGCAAGTAATCCTCTGACAACATGCTTTGATCTGTGCTGCTAATAGAGAGAGAATCATCCTCCAAATCTTGGAATGCAAGATTCAAATGTGATTGCATGCTGACAGGAGAGTCTTCCCCGTCCATTTCATCAAGTTCTTCTGAGGAATTAATTTGTTGCCTTGCCCAATCAAGTACTTCTTCGTCACCTTGTAGGAGCTTTAGGATCTGCAATCAATTTAAACCCCAATTAGGAATATTGTCAGCAATAAATTGAAGAAAAGGAGGTGGTCACAGTAGAACAATAACTGTGCTTACAAGGCTTATTCGAGGTCGAAATCTGGATGAACGTCTGATACAAAGGGTTGCCGCCAAAACCATTCTGCCAATCTGTTCAGGGTCATAATCACGGTCCAAGCTTGGATCAAGCAACTGTGATACCTTCCCAGCCTTCAAAATAGGCTTTGCCTGCATGTCATAAACAACCCCTCTGCTCATTATACATGCTACCGATAAGCATTTTCATAATAAGCATCGCAAGTATAGGATATCCTTTCCACCGCCAGCACTCAGTAAAGGATATGTTGCACATATTCATATTAACTACATGCCACTCCACAAATGTCCACGTGTTATCAAATAAGGGTCTGATGCAGGAGTTCAATTTTTCCAGTACCAAAGTACTGGCCTGCTTATATATATGAGTGTATAAAAGTGCTCCAATCCCTTCATGCTTTATAGCAATAATAACTCAAGGCTTCAACCATATTTTTCCATACATAACCATAACAACTTTAATGCAAAGCAGCTTGCATAAGTAGGTGTCTTGTCCAACATTTGGATCATAACAACTTACCCACATAACCAGGCTTGCCTGACCTTGTGGACATTCACCATCAATTGGCCTTCTACCAGAGATCAACTCAAGGATTACAACACCAAATGCATAGACATCTACGAGGTCACTCACTTTGCCGTGCATGAAGTACTCAGGAGCCAAGTACCTGCCATAGAAGCATACGTTATCAACATGTGGAAGTGTGACTAAAGTTGCAGGTATTGTCAGTAAAGGAAACTGACGAAGGAACTGCTGAAGATGAATAGAGGACAAAATACACACCCAAAAGTTCCTGCAACATCATCGCTGATTATTTGGGTCGAAAGATCTGTAACCCTAATGGCCATTCCAAAATCTGACAACTGAAAGGCCAAAGCAGACATTAGTGAGGACAATAATCAGGAATAGGAGAGAATGAAGAAGCATGTTTCCAGCACCTGAGGCTCAAAATCATCAGAAAGAAGAATGTTTGATGATTTCACATCTTTGTGAATTACTGGTTGACCACAGCCATTATGCATATAGTCCAGAGCCTCAGCCACACCAACAGCCACCTTGTACCTCTCTCGCCAACCAAATGCATGCAGATCCTTCTTATTGCCTTCAAAAAAGACAGCCAGAGGTCAAGAAAAGTAGCTAAGGTGAAATTTTGCAACCGATGAAAGCATCAGATACATACCATGGAGGTTCTCCTCTAAGCTTCCTCTATGTACAAAATCATAGACCAAAATTAATTTGTTGCTATCATAGCAGAATCCAAATAAGGATACTATGTTGTTGTGATTCAAATCAGTAATGATATCAATCTCAGAGACGAAATCTTTGACTACACCATCAGATGGCTTCAGCATTTTCACTGCCAGCTCCTTGCCATCAGGAAGACATCCTCTATATACTTTACTACAACCACCTTTGCCAACCATATTCTCTGAAATCAAGATAATAGGTCAACCCAAAGCTCACAATTTGAACACATTAAATCTTGTGCAGTATTTCAGTATTTGGGGGAAGAAGTACCTGGAATGAAGTTAGAGGTAGCCACCAGAAGCTCCTCATAGTTAAACAATCTACAAGTAGACGAATGTTTCTCATGAAGGCCCTCAAGTTCTTCAGGAAACTCTTTAGAGCTACTGCAAGGGGAAGGAGGACTGGCAGCCACCTCCCCAACTGGTAAAATTGCCCCATTCTCTCCATCCAAATTGCAAGTATGATTTTCAGCAGAACAGCTCTGCTTTTGATCTGGATGGACTACAGCAGAAGAATGAGTGGTTGATCGTCTCAACACCCGTTGAACAGGCATCTTTTTGCCACCAGATTCGTCTATAGGCTGCCCTCTTAAGAATATGCGCCGCAGGAACAGCCAACCAGTTTTGAGGCCATGTAGAGAATTAGAGCTTGAAAGAGCTTCATTTGGTTGAAATGGCACCAAAGCCATCGAATTGTCGACATCAGCATCGCTATCTCCAAGAGTTTCTACAGCCGAATTGGCAGAGTTTTGTTCAGAGGCTTTCTTCTCACAGCAAAAAGTGCACTTCTGCGAACAACAGTGACTTCTTTGATCGTATTTATCTGATACTTTCCTGCTCAGCGACCAATGAGGCACATGAACATAACTCTTACTCCGTTTATTATCTGTTTCAAGACATGTAGAAGTTACCGAATGTATCAGCATCCCAATCGACCACATGACCAAGAGTAAATAACAGGGGGAAAAGGAGGGAAAGATTCACACCTTGTCTGCTTTGTACATCGGTTACTGCATCTCTCTTGAATACGAATTTGCCATTGTCTACAGCGAAAACCCAGAAACTCTTGGGCAAATTTCTCGCGCAGTACTTAGCAACCGACGCCGGTGACCGGATGGTATGATTACTCTTGGAGGTTCCGACAACTACCTTAGCCGAAGGGTACGATTTTGCTTCCTGTACTAAAACTTTTCTCACCGACGGTCCTCTACATACCTTAAGTTTCAAATCCACCTACAGAAATAGGGGAAGAAACCGTAAATCAAAGCAGTAAAAGAAAGCACTCTCAGGGTTCAAAGAGACCCAAATTTTGGTGACCAAGAACTCCGACTCCAAACCCAAGCCCTCACTTTGAAGACAAATTGAGCAACATTGCGCTACGGGAAGGAGATTAAAGCCTCGAATTCAACGGAAAATGGAGACCGTACCTGCTTCAAGTGGCAGAAACCTTCATACACAGCCAGCACGGAATCGAATGCTTTCACCAGAGAGAGAAACGACGCCGTCCCTGCTTCCGAAACACCGCACGCCGCCGTGAGAAATCAAAGCAGAAGACAAAAGCGAGCTCACAGAGAGAGAGAGAGAGAGAGAGAGAGAGAGAGAGAGGGCGGAGGGAGAGAAGCCGTACCAATGGAGGTTGTCTCCTCGATGACGTGAAGCGCAATGACACGATCGCCGGGCTGAGCCGCCTTGACCAGAGCCCAGGTCAACAGTTCCCGGCTCTCCCCGTCCATCTTCACCCCGACGACCACCACCGCCGACGACTCCCCGGCGGCGGAGCCGCCCTCCTCGGTCAACTGCATCTCCCCTTCGCGCCACCACCAGCGGCCGTCGTCTCCTCCGCGCTCTCTCTCTCTCTCCTCCGACTCCTCTCTCTCTCTCTCTCTATCTCTCTTCTCTCTCTCTTCTCTCTCTTGTGGCTTGCTCTTCCTGACACTTGCAGTCGCCTGTTCTGCGCCTCGGGGAAAGTGAAAGCCGAATCGTCGTCACGTTTTTAAGACGGAGGGAAGCTCTTAACCGCCTCTCTCCACCCGAGCTGCGATCCGGTGCTCCGCGGGTGCGCCTCCCGCGGTGCACCCGCGGTAAAGATCTCCGTACGGACGGTGTAGCGTGCAAGGAAAACCCAACCCCCGCCCCCCTTTCCCCCGGGGGTGATCTTGACCGTTAAGTCCGGTCGGGTTCGGTCGGGACATTGACCGCTCGGATGGATTGTCGAGGGCGCTTAGGTGGGGTCCAGTCGGAGCAGCAGCAGCAAGCAAGCTTAGCAATTATCAAATATTGGAATTTCGTAACCCTAACGTTGTTTTATTTATTACATATCCAATCCAATTTGAGGGGTGCATGTCCAGGGAAAATTGACTATGCTTTTTGATTTCGTTTCACTTTATTATAAGATCGTTTGTTATTACAAGCGTCTGTGACTTTATGTTGTGATCGAAAATATAATTAGCTTATTGACCCATAACATTAATTCGTGGGGTCTAAGATCTAAATCATGGTAAATGAAAACAAGATTTCTGTCATTGCAAGCTATTGCTGTGATTAATCGACCAATTGCAAATTAATGTGGTAATTAATGCGAGGGCTCCATTTTCCGATGATGACTAGGTGAAAAAGAAAAATGACAGCTTTCATCTATTTAATTAATGTATAAAGCCATGACCATTGGCCAAAAGTTTAATGATTAACAAGGAGGGATCTTTGACAGCTTTGTGCTCCCTTTGCTTTCCCAACAAAAGCTCTGCATACTCACCTACTAAATTTTTATAAAAATGAAAAAACCCAATTAATTAAAGTAATTTATTTAAATTAATCGCCACTTTTTTTCTTCTTTTTTTTCACTTCGTGTGGTCTTTATTCTTCAAAATTACTTCGATCTGATTGTCTACCTAAAAACAAAAGGGCAGAAAATTGACCCAAAAGTGACACTAGGGCTAAAAGTGGTCCCATTGAGATAATGTTGTGAACCAATGGCCAGCATTCGTGGGGGGCTCACATGGTCAAAGTGATTTCTCTAGACCAAAACCCATTTTCTTGCTGCCTCTTGATTCCTTGCCTCGGCTACACCAATATTCTCCCTTTCGCAATCTGTGCTTAAAGCGCTTTTCAAGTTACCTAATATCATCCCCTCCTCCTTTGCAAAGGCAAAGGACAAAGATGCTTTGGCATGATATTGCGCTTTGGACATAATCATGACAAGGTGTGGCTTTCATGTAAAGCTTCCCCCCCTTATTCTCTTTGCCTTGTTATTCTCCTCCTATTCCATCCATTTTATATTAACAATTGCTACTTTGCAACCTTAATGAATCATTTTTATCGACTTAATCATTTCGATCAACTTACCTTAATCGATGACCGTGATTTTCGTCGATGAGTTATGCTTTTAAGTTTTGATGTTCATGATCCTTTATCTCGAAATTTTCTATCAAACATAAACACACATGAATAGACGGATTTTTTCTTCAAACTTGCTTTCTCTACTCTTCATGTCACGTTTTCTCCTTTTGCCCACGTGCACTGCCTTACTTATGGTGCAAACAAGCACATCAATGGGTTTGATCGATAAACTTTAGTGTCGTCATTTTTGGATGGTAAATTGAGTCAAAATGTTTGAAAAGGCAAGGTCTTAAAGTTACCCATTAATTATAAATGCATCTATGATCAATCTATAGCATAACATTTAAGCTTATCACCATAGAAATGTCCCAAAAAGTAGGAAGCATTTTCCACCAAACTAAACATTTGTTTTATGAGAATTTTTTTTTTCTCAGCATTTTTATTTACATAGAATAACATGGTATTGGCATGGCCTACAATACACAATGGGTCATGGAAAATGTTCAAACCCACCTCAATCCAACTACAACGACCTAGTTATAGGAGTTTTTGCGCGATCCTTTAATTTCATGTCGTTGACTATCCAATTCAGGTCAAGACAACCAATATCTATTGTCTCCCTAATAAAGAAAAAAAAGGTCATAACAACCAATATAAATTAGAAAAATAAAAGGTAAGCCCCGAGCACATGAGGTAAGGCAAGGATTATCTAAAAGTCGACTAAGTCCGTAGGCTTACAAAAATCAACTCTTCATTTACGTTATCTTTAAATGGGAATTATGAGGTATATGTCCTCTGCGAGCTTCACATGAATAAAATTACCTATTAATCTCGTCAAATCTAAGTTATTCACAATGTGACAAGGTGATTTACGAGTCAAATATGGGCCTAATCTCTTAATAAATCCCAAACTTTATATTCGATTTCAATTATGCTTTGAACTTTCTTTTGTTTAAAAGAAACTTAAATTTTAGATTCAGTCCAATTTAAATTAAAAAAAATAAAAGCTAAACCCCGAGCACATGAGGTAATCCAAGGATTATCTAAAAGTCAACTAAGTCCATAGGCTTAGAGAAACCAATTCTTCATTTACATTATCTTTAAATGGGAATTATGAGGTATAGGTCCTCAACAATCTTCACTGGACTAAAATTACCTATTAATGCCATCAAATTAAGGCTATTCATGTCACGACGAGGCGATCTATGGGTCAAATATGGGCCTAATTTCTTAATAAATCCCGAACTTTAAATTCAGTCCTATTCATGTCTCGAACTTTTTTTATTTAAAAAAATTCAAATTTTAGGTTCAGTCCAATATAAATTAGAAAAATAAAATGTAAACCCCGAGCACATGAGGTAATCCAAGGATTATCTAAAAGTCAACTAAGCATAGAGGCTTAGAGAAACCAAATCTTCATTAACGTTATCTTTAAGTGGGAATTATAAGGTCTATGTCCTCAACAAGCTACACCGAACTAAAATTACTTATCAATCCCGTCAAATTTAGGCTATTCACGCCACAACGAGGTGATTTATAGGTCAAAATTTTGGTTTAATCTCAATTATGCTCCGAATTTTTTTCCTATTTAAAAAAAAAAAAAAAAATTAACTATAGGTCTAGTCCCAAATTTGTCCAATACTTTTTTTTTTTTTATCTAAAAAGAAATTACCAACTTTAATGCTAGTCTCATATGTGCTTATAACTTTTTGTTTGCCTAAAAATAATTCACTAACTTTCAATTTAATCTCGAATCTGCCTTTATGTCCAGAAATTAACATTAATGCGGTATTTCCACGTCGGTAGCAAATCTATATCAGCAAGGCGAAGTGGAACATTTTATCCAAAATGAAATCATTCTTTGATGTGGAATCATGTCCACGCCTTGTCCAGCCGGCCCCTCATTGGTGTCTCCGGGCGGGGGTGACCGGTGAAAGAAGAGAAGTATGTATTGACTTTGAGATGGTCCCGTCACGAAATTGACCGTCAAAAAATGACGCACGGTAAGAGAGGCGTGGGAATACGGCCTGCAGAAAGTGAAAGAACGAATAATGTAATTTATACACTCCGTAATTCTTTTCTTTCTCTTTTTGCAAAACTGAAGTTTATATATACATGATGCCTTTGATTGCGACGTGGGAAGTCGTCAAAAATTGAGGGCGGTTTGTCCTTTCGCCAGTTGCCCAAATCACCATGACCACACACGTGTGTATGTTGTGTGGTGCATGCGTGCTGACTTGGTGCCTTTCTCTAGCAAGAAATTCGAGTTGATTGGTGCAATAGATTATGAGCATTATTGCCCATCATGGGTCGTCAAGATCATGTCCGTTAAGGTAGATTGGCACTATAATTAGGTTAGATCTATTAAGGAAGATTTAACCAAGAAAGCAAGAAGAGGGAAAACAACTATTTGTGTGAGATCTATCTTTCTCATCATATTGATAGAGATGCTAATGATCCATCTTATAATTTACATAAAAGAACTGTTTATGACATGGTTATATTTAAACTCTTTAGACATGACGTAAATGTGGATACAGAAGGGTGGAAATAAGATGGGATTTATAATATATTATATAGTGTTGGTAGATGTCTAGATATGACATGAAACATTGATGAACGTAATCTACCACACTGACAACCTCCAATGGACCATGGTACCGATAGGCAAGACCACCTCGAATGCCATGATCACCACAAAGCCACAGCCATCATGAATGGCCAAGCCTAGCTACGACCACCATAAACAACCATGACCACAATGAATAGTTGTAAAAAATAGGACCACCACGATAAGGTTACAACCACCATGCATAATCGTGAGCTCCTCTTTCTTCCACCTCGGCACTTGACCTTAGCTGTGTATCTCTGATCTCTCCTCCTTGAGCACTATCATCGCTAAGGGAAAGAAGACATAGTAGCACACGAGCACGCGCCGAGATAGAGTGTGGGTACAGCATCTCGAGCTTGGGGGCGCTCAATTGAAGCCTTAGATCTTGGATCCACGGCTTGGTCAACCTTAGATCTGAGATCTAAAGCTCCATCGTTCTAGCTGAGCTTAGGCTCAACGATGATGATGAACAACCCCAACCTTCCAAGTGGAAATAAGAGGTAACGAGCTATCGGCCAAGAGCTGAGACATCAATGGCAATTGGTGATGGAATGCAGAGGTCGCGACAATAATTGAGGGTGGAGGTGATGATAATTGGCCTTCATGGTGGTGTTTCTCGCGCAATGCCCAACGATGCTATCAGTAGAGGCAGTGACTAGCAGTGAGGCAACCTCTAGCCATAGTTGGGAGGGTTGGCATCACTTGGCCATGGTGAGGCCAAGCCCTAATGAGGGCCAACCTCACCGGATCTAGCCTAGACAAGGCTGACCCTCACTCGAGTTAAGGTAACCCTGATGTAGCCCCGATGAGGGCTCACCGTCGACCAAGCGAGACTTGATAAGGGTTGGCCTTGCTAGGCTAAATCTAGGGAGGTTGACCCTAGTCAAGGCTGCCCTCGTGTAGGCTAGCCTACTTGGTGGCCTTGGCCAATTACCAGCAAAGGAAGAAGAGAGGAGAGAAAATAAGAAAAAAAATAAAAATTATTCATGTTAATGTTGACAGTGCCACATAAGTCAACCGACATCCAGGTCAGGAATATCCGATCGAAATTAGCCATAAGAACTAAATTCACACTAAGTCAAAAATGTTATGGCTAAATTGGCACAAAATCAAAAAATTTATGACTAAATTAACACTAAAAAAAGTTTATGACTAAATTGATATTAATATAATAGGTTTATGATTTTTTGACACTTTTCCCATATTTTCTTAATAAGATTATATCTAAACAATATATAGACATATCCGGATTTTGCATCGTCTAGACACATGGAAGAAGATAAAAGTCACTCTATCTAGAGTTAAGAATTCGGTTAAAAACAATCGTATGTCCATAGGACCGAATTGACGGCAAGATAAAAAGCTATTCTATCACAAGTCCTCAAGATTTCAGAGCTTAGAATCAAGGTCTTCCGTACTTGTACTTTTTTTTTTTTTGTCAAGGTGGAAATACTTTCATTAAAAACGACCCAAGCCCAAGGGTTGGGCATCAATACACGGTAAATTCCGTATTTGTGCTTAACGTCTCGTAATGTGAATGTTATCCAAAACCTGGGCTAATAGAAAAGCATTATACGAAATGAAAACCGCAAGAGAAGTACCTGCAGTTTTTGTTTGCTAATCTTTCTCAGCTTTGTCCCCTGCACGCTGACCAGATCTCAGATTTTTTATTTTTCCTTTGTTCTTTATAGTTTTTTGTTCCTTAGTGAAATGAAATTCATCGGTGCAAGAAATCAACGAGGACTATAAACGTGTCCATTTCGGAAGATTGACTTGTTGAAATCGATTTCGCTTTAAATAACACTTACTTTTAGAAGATTGCAAGTTATCCCGTACACATGGCAAAAAATTAAGGTGATAAAAGATTGCCCAATTTGAAGATGAGCAACAAGTCCGATTCAATACGGAAGTGTGGTTGAACTAACCAATCTAAGGCCAGTTTTAGGAAGAATCAATTCGGTTCCCGATTCCACGCATTTAAAACGGGTCAATTTCAGTTCAATTATCAGCTCGAAGATCAAAACCTCTCGTTTTATTCAAAAACCGGTCCAAGAAGTATTTTTGAAACCTCCATTAGAAAGAAAGAAAATATAGGTTTAGTATTCATTAAGAATTTAACCACGGCCTTCTACATAAAGAAAAACAAGTATCTTTGTAATGAAATATTGCAGCTTATATATTTTATTATAAGAATTTGATTTTCTTACCAAAAAAAAAACATTAATGGTCTTGGAAACAGACCGAAACCGGTCGGTTCAAGAACCGGTTGTTCCAAAATCGACCGGTTCGATTCGCCATTTGCAAAAAGATTGGAGGGGCCCGATAGGTGGATCCCCCTTAAACTGTTTCTGGGGAAATGCAAAACCTTTCGTATTCGACGTTATTATTGGACTAATTTTGGTCAAAGACTCCATCATTTCATATAGTGCTTTGAGAAAGAATATGGCGTCGATTCATGCACAGGAAAAGACACTTTGTAGTTTGCATGCAACACGATGGCACGAGGGGGCATCAGCACAGATCATCCTCGAGATGCGCCGACAGACGGGATTTACTTAATATTTTTTTAACTTTAAATTAATATTACGAAAAATCTTATAATTTATATAATTATGATAAATTTATCTTAAATTATTAAAATATCAAATTAATATATTTATAATAAATTTAGCTTGTATCAATTTATGCTAATTTGGATTAATATCATGAAAAATCACAAATCAATACATATGTAATAAATAAATGGTGAAATTTCAAATTGAGACCATTGTCAATTGTTACTTGTACTAGCCAACTTAGTAACTTGATAATAAAATTTAATGAAAATTAACGCAGAGTAAATTTATCACAAATATACTCAATTTATATTTTTATTGTCAAAAAATTAGATTTGAATAAATTTATCGCGTATGTATAAATTTGAGATTATTCGTGATATTAATTTTTTCTTTTCTTCCGATCAATGAAAAAAAAGTTATCTCCTCGTTATTCTTAGCTCGTCTAGCTCATCGAATGTCCTCTATTTCATCTTTCAGCATAAAATAAGGAAGAATTTGTACCCTAATATCTGTGCCCTCTGTATTCGCTATGATTAAGCTATGGCCCCGTAAGGAAAATTTATATTAAACTGACCTTTATTCCGGAATTTTGTGCGGAGAACACGCGTCTATATTCACCTTCGCTCCTCGTCGTTGCTTGATACGGGACAATTGAATGTTTTTTTTTTTTTTTTTTTTTTTTGTATTTTTAATTTAATTAGTAGGGCTAAAGAAGGTGATGGCACTTTCCAGAGTCCAAAAGAAACCAACAATTTTTTTTTTATAAAAATGACGATAGCATTGCGAATAAAGTAAGATAGTAATTAAAATGGTTTAGGGAACCAAGCTCCTAGTAAAACTCTTTGAGTAAGGGTTTATTTATTAACCCTTTCGAAAATAGCTGATTTTATTTTTGTTCTCGACAATAGATTTACAACATAAATATATTTGTTAAATTTTTTATTAAATAGTTTTAGAATAGAATCAAGAATAAATAAAAAAGTTACTTATTATTTCCGAGAATAATTTCAAAAATCAATTTTCATTTTTCCTTCCTTTCCCTTTTCTTCTTCTTCCTCCTCCCTTTCCTTTTCCTCCTTCTTCTTCTTCTTCTTCAATGTTCAACCGGTCGTTGGCCAGCAACTGACCAAATAAGGACTGGCAACCTCACCGAAGGGTCACTAGCCCCCGACGAGGCCAAGCCTTGTCAACGACGGGCAAGGCTCAATCTCGCCTTGGTTGGGCGAGCTTGAGCTCACCTAGTCGCTAGTAAGGCTCCGTGAACAAGGCTTGACCTCACCAAGGGCCGATGACCCTCTTGTGAAGTTGCTAGCCCTTGTCTGGCAGGTCACCGCCCACCCCAAGGCCACGCAACCGGCTAAAGTGTTTAAAAGAAAAGGAAAAAACAAAAAAATATAATAAAAGCATTAAAAATTTTAAAAAAATTATAAGTCACAAAAGAATCTAAGATTATTACCAAACACATTTCTATCTCAATAATAGAAATTTTGGATAGTTATCAAACGTTTTCAAATACTCAAACATTGTTCCCGAGAGCAAAATAAAGAAGAATCATTCTAAGAAAAAATTATTTTTGGGAACATAATCGTTACCATTGACACCCTAAGTGTCTATTTGGCAACTAACCAAATTATATTTTATTCTATTATTTAATTCTCGAAAATAAATAAATAAAAGAATAGAAATCTATTTGGTAAATTTTTTATCTAAAATAGATTCGGAATAAAATCAAAAAGTAGAAAAATTTGTTTCTAGGAATAACTTTAAAATCAATCCAACACATTTTTCTTTTTTTTTTTTCCTTCTCTCTTCTTCTTCCTCCCAACCAATGTCCACGATCGGCTAGGTATGACTAGCAAGCTCGCTCGGCCGGGCGAGGTCCAACAACCTTGCCGAAGGTTCGCTTGGCCACCGACAAAGCTCTACCTCACCTTGGCCTAAGGAGACTGAGCCTCTCTAGTGGTTGAGTGAAGCTCTCCTTGTAGATTTGGCGAGGCAAGCCTTGCCCAACCATCAGCTAGGCTCGGCCTCACCAACCCGCGTAAGGCTTAGACCTCTCGATGGCCAAGTGAGCTTTTGGCGAGCTTCTCAAACCTCGCCTAGCTAGTTGCCAACCACCGCCATGGCCAACAAAAAGAAAAAAAGAGAAAAAAAACTATTAAAAAACTATAAAAAAATTTAAAAGTTGTACTAAACGCATTTATTTTAGAAAATAGAAATTTTGAGCAGTTATCAAACACGTTCAAATGCTCAGAGTCTCATGCATGGAATAAAATATAAAAGCATGTTCATTAGTACTCAACATCCCCGATACTGTCAAATCCAATCCAATCCAATCCAAATTCATCTTACTTTTTGTATCGAGCTATTCAATTTTACATAGTGAATTCTCGAGCTTGACCACAAATGAATTTTGGGTTTACGGCAAAAAGAAGGAAGAGATTCGACCAACTCATATCCAAAACATCATGTGACATAAATTTGATTCGTGCGATCATCACAAAACAATAACTTCCTCATGTTCTGTGGAAAAATTTGCATTCACAAACCGATTATCATCAACAACATATTCGATCAATACCTCATAAATGAAATTGATTCCTATCAAGTGATGAAATATTTATATAATAAATCACGGCATCATCTAATCACGTTCTGAATTTAAATTTTTCCAACTTCCATTTGCCTCTCTAATTAAATTTTCACCCTTAAAATCAAAGAAAAAGATCAAATTAAATATGAAGGGAAATATTAAAATATTTAGATAATAAACTACGATTTCATCTAATAGCATAGTTTGTGCTTAATAACTCCGATAATCAAGCTTTCATGCAAAGCACAACTTGTGCTTAATAACTCGGATATACATGTATTTTATTACGTATTCGGGGTCACGGATCTAACGACGATACGTACGAGGAAATGATGCGACTCGGAGTCCGGTCTTTTGGCAGAAAGGAAGGTTGGTTGCCGACAAGAGTCATTTCGGAGTTCGACGGATTAGAGAAGAGAGGACAGCTGATTTTATTTTTTTTTAATGGGAGAAAAGGTTAAAAAAGAGGGAGAGGGGGGGCACGTTCTCTCTCAGCGAACTAAGCAAGAGCTCTCTTTTACACGACACGATCCGCTGCACGTCCCCACACGATCCCCGCGCCCGCACGTGCTCGGTCCTCTCTTTCCGGGAAAGCGGAGAAGGATGGAAGTGCACGAAAACGTTTTTGGATTTGTTTTTGCGAAAGAATGAAGAAAACGTTTCCCCTAGAATAATTGCTCCTACCTTTCAATAATGATGGAAAAATTACAAATAAGGGCTTGAGGTGTCTTTATTTTCTTAAATAAAAATTTAAAGTGAGACTTATTTTAAACAAAAATCCAAAATACTAACATTTTCTGGAATAAAGGTTTAAAGTTGATTTTACTTTAAATAAGGGGTTAAAGTGGATAGAGTGACTCTCACCTTAGTGGCCATCGGCAAGGTCAACTCTCACCAAACCTGAGCGAGGGTTGTCACACCAATGGTCGGCAAGGTGACCCTCGTCCTAGGTGAGGCTGTCCTCGTTAGCCCCATGCGAGCCCTCACTAGCGGCCGTGAGGGCTTGTCGGCCCTTACTAGTGGTTGTCAAGGGTTGCCAAGCCCTTGGCAACCATTATTAGCGATTGTCAAGCCCTCATTGGCCCTCGCCAATGGTCGCCAACCCTAATTGGAAAGAAAAAAAGAAAAGAGAAAAAAGAAATGAATAAAAAATAATTTAAAATTAAAATTGTATTGGACAAAAAACACCCTTTGGTTGATGGAATATTTAGCCAACAAGTAATCGATGAGATCAAACCCTTATTTGAAACAACCATAGTCATTTTATATTTTATTTGATATAAGATCCACTTCGAATCTTTATTTGAGAAAATAAAGGCCTTTCAAGTCCTATTTGGAATTCTCCCTAAAATGAATGAAAGGTCCACACAAATATTTAGACATAAATTATCATTAAAAGTGAAGATATTTTTCATTGATGAATTATTTTCGAGCAGTACAAATGATTATTTTTAGAAAAATGTTTTTCACATCACTAATTTTTAGGGACGCAATGTACCTTTACTAATGTGTATAAATTGGAGATTTTGGCAATCCTTTAGGTGCGAATGATAAAATTTATAGTCAAAAATTGATTTATGGAACAAAAATATATATATTTTTATTTTCATTATAGGAAGACTTTTTAAGCAAAAATACGTGTTTGATAATGATATAAAATTTCTATTTTTAAAATAGAAATTTGTTTGATAATGACACAAAATTTCTTCCTTCCAAGTGACGGCGGCGAGAGGCAATTAACAAAGGCGGCATGTGGGGGCGGCTGGTGTTAACCGGTGATGGTGACGGGCGACGACCAATGACAGTGGTAGTGGGTGGTCAACGACCGATGACAGCGACCAGAGGGGGCGGATGACTAAGGGTTAGGGAGAAATTCCTTTCAATGAGAAGTTGAAAAAAAGAGAAGTAATTTCTAATTTCTATTATAGAAATAGAAAAGTAAATTTTTTTTACTTTTAATTTCTATTTTAAACCTATTTTTGGAATAAAAATATATTATAAAAATAAAGAAATTAAATTATTTTATCAAATGAATTTCTATTCCCGAAACAAGTTTTGAATAGAAAAATAGTTATGTAACATAAATATAATGATTATCATGCACGCTCTTAGTCTTCCCTATTTGCCATAAGAGGATCCTGAGGTGTCCTGGTCTACACCGTTGAGATGAATGGAGTTGACTCAAAATCTACATGCATTCGATACCCTTTTCCTTTTCTTTATTTTTTTAAAGTCGGGGAAAAGTTAAAAGTAATCAATTTACTATTGGCCAGTGTCCAACTTGGTCGTTGAGATAAAAGAAATATGTGCAATTGAACATTGTGGAATTTTCAATGTATTGGATGTGTCTATCAAAGAGTGCATGAGCGTAATTATAAATCCCATTAGATGACTATCTAAGGTGATCTCAAATTGGGTACGGTCAATCACTAGATATACAATTGAGTTTACGGAAAATCTCTTTGATATGCACACAATCATGAAATGATATGAGAAATATCTTAAATATCTCTAACAATGTTATATGAATCGAACCGATTTAGTTCTTTCACGTGGATATCCACGGGCAATCCAAGTTACTTGGGGAACCTATGCTCATTCATTTACATAGTATCTTTTATTCACATTGAAAAAGCAATTAAATGGACATTATTGTTAAATAAAAATTGGCATGACATTCTAATTAACACCCCCATATAAATTTACACAACAACATAAATATCAATAAGTGTAATTTCACTTCTATTTGGAGATAATACTATAAGCGATCCCTAGACTTTAGTTCATAGACTAAATTGAATATATATCAAAAGTTAATGGATCGCATTGCACAATTGGTTACAGTTTGATAATTACTTTACATATTAAGTTAAAGTTCAAGGATTATTTATAATATTTTCCAATCCCCTTTTAAACTCAATCTCTCCACTAACCCCTCTCTCATAATAAGATAATTCCATGTAAATCCTTCATTAATCCCTTATTAAACTCAATTTCTCCACTAATCTCATACAAGATTTTGTGGGGCTACCGTCAATTATTCCTAAAAATTTAAATTATTATATAAATATATGATTTATTTATGATATTATATAAAATTTTGTGCGGCTACTAAAAGTGTGATTTATTATGTTAATACATCAACACTGCTCCCTTTCTATCTACCTTTGACGTCGCATCATTGAACTTGTTCTTTTTTCAAAGTGGGACCATCGCACCCTGCAGCCACCAGAGCCGACCCTATCACGAGTCACGTTAATCTCAACTAGAGGAGCGCATCGGGCACGTGATGGGTCGGCTATGATTTAGACTCTAATTACATGCAATGTCGTGGACACATCGTTGTCTTGCCGATATCTTCCCCAGTTCGGAGAAAAGAAAAGCATGGGAAAGACAGCGACCACTCGTTAAATCCGGTGCATCTTTGTCCTTTATCGTTTCACGCCGATTATGTCGTTGTGCGACTCCGATCTAGGGCTCATAATTCATGGCAGTAGAGCCAATTCCATAGGTTATCAATTCGGGGTTTCTAAATTTAAGTTAACCACGAACTCCGCTGATGATTAATTCTTATTTTCATCGATTTAGTATTCGATAAAGAACATCAAATCATCTAACTCACGAAGTGGCATGATGGGTTAGGATGCCCGGATTAATTCTTGAGACCACTTGGTCCAGGTTTCATAGCATTGTTGCAGCACAAATTGATTACAGTAAAATTCTGTTTATATCAAACATACATCTAAATTTTGATAAAATTCGATTGATGATTGTGGTATTGATATCTTGTCGTCACCAAACTCCTGACCCAATGGTAATGAGCAAGGGGTTCGGGCGTCCTAGCACTAGGGTTCGAGTTCGAAATTTGACTAGAGTGAAAATTAGACTTTGGATCCGGTCATTATAACTTAGGAGGCAATACGCCACTTTTCTATAACTCGAGTCTTATTCGATGTACAGGAAATGGGTTATTAAAAAATTGATTTTTTAACTTTTTTTTTAAAGAGAATCAGAAAGGGGTCCTACTTTGGATGTTGAATCATATTCCGATTGCAAGCAATGCCGGAAGGGAGGCCCGTGGGTGGGGGTCCTACTTTGGAATTTTGGGAATTTGTCGCTGGACTTGTGCGTACGGATGAAGGAGCTCCGTCCCCTCTCGACCGTTGGATCACGCTTTTTTGCACGGACCCGATCTCTTAGATTTTTGCCGGCCATTTGCGCGGGTCCCACTTTAACTACCCTCCCACTATCTTCGTATCACAGCCACGAGATATTTGTCTCCAGAAACAAACAAAAGGAATTCGTAGTAAAAAAGACAATAACATGGCAAGTATATATTCAATAATTCATCCTCGAGGTCTCCAGGCTTTACCCCTTTTTTACTTTTGGAAATTTATTTTTATGATTTTTATGATTTTTATTTTTCATATTTAGCAGAAATTATTTTCCATATGGTACATCCCCTTTTTTTCCTTTCTTTTTCTAAATTTGGCTATATTCAAAGGTTGATTGAATTATCTACAAGTATCTATTATTATTCAGTTATCTTTTTTTGGCCCCAGAAAAAAAATATTTTATAATTCATCCTCAAGGTCTCCGGTCCCTTTTTTTTTTTTTTTTTTCTTTTGGAAATTTAATTTATGACTTCCTTTTTATTTTTCACATTTAGTGGAAATATTTTCCAAATGGTACGTCCCTTTTTCTGTCTTTTTTTAGATTTAAAGATATTCAGAGATCGATTGAATTGCCTCCGCACAAATGAAAAATCGGCTTCTTTTTCTAAAAGTAATAACAAGTCCACAATGAATACCTAAATTTATCTTTATATTAATTGCCGGTCTAATAAAAATCCAAAATATTTCTATCGGGAAAAAGGATAACGTGACAAGACATTACACTCGACGTCAATTTAATAAATATTCGGAGTTTTTTTTTCCTGGCTGTCCCCTTGGAATGGAAGAGTGTCCTCACCGGCCATCCCGATCACAAGGATTTTGCATATGGAGCGCAGTTTATAAATGCTCAAAATTGACTAAACTAAAGATAATTACTCCAACATGCTGCCGCTCTAATTTCTAGTTGACATCGACCCTTTGACGTAAACATCGCCCCCAAGCCTCCTTCAATAGCACACATCGCTTTCAAATCGAAATTTTTGAAAGTTGGATACATTCAATCGTTAATATATTTTATTTATGTGCACTAATGATGATTAAACATGATCTAGACACTAATGAAAGCATCTCGTGAAGTAAAACTATCAAAACTTTTATTTTTTCAAGAAATGATCTAATTATTCCGCGCAAACTTTTAGGGCAGAGGGGTGACTTTATGGCCACACAATTGATTGTTGTTGATTTTAGAATATGATGTAACAACTGATAGGATGGTCTTCTTGTGCTTTGTGGCTCATGTTAGTCTCGAGCCTCTTCTTCTACGTAGATGACAGTTTAGCCGTATGAATATCAAGAGAAAGTCACACTGACAAGGACAAAGCAAGGAAAGCCAAGGGCAAAGCAAGGAAAGCCAAGGGCCATATTCGGTACATCCCCTAGTCATCAAGGATTCATCTTGTTTGAATATATTAATCAAACCGTATGTCTTGAAGCGAACCTGTCCGGACGTTGGAGGGGGTGCGCAATGACACGAGTTTCTAACCACTTTCCGAAATGGACACATGCCCCTCCACTTCAGGCAAGATATAGGCTCCATTCGTTTTTCATTCGACCTGAATTGAACGGGATTTCCAAACTATGAAAGAATGTGAAATTTGTCTTGTATCTAAATAGGGTCCCCTCAAGCAAAAAGAAGGTGACTTGTCCTTAAATCGTCCTCAAGGGGCAGCAACTAGCAACTAGCGAGCCTCTCTCACGTTTGCCTGAGAATGAATTGGGGACCAAGCGCTTGTGAATTTGCATTTAGTGTAGGGACGTGTAAAAATAGATCATTCGAAATTTAATTTGATTCTTAAAAATATTATTTTGATTCTTGATTTCTAAAAATGAAATCGATATTCGAAGGATTCTATTCTTGATTTTATCTTGAAATCGGATCGAATCCGAAAACCGATCAGTCCTGCTCTGACTAATCTGGGGGAGAGGCAGAAGAAGCAAAGGTCCAAACACGATGTTGACCGAAATCCGACGACTCCCCCCCGCCCCATGTTCATCTTCATGTTCTCTTGCCTCCTTTGTCGTTCGGAGAATCAAGCCATGTGTTGGTGGTGGTGGGGCCCACGACTTGCGGGTTGTGGGGCCGGTTTTTGGACGGTTGTGGGGACATCACACTGCTCGATGCCTTGTTCTGCATCGTGTTATGTCATGTGTTTTATGCCTGCCGATGTTAGATATCAGATCGTGCGTGGTGGTGGGACCCGCTCGGATGCCCCCGGTTCTTCTTGTTCATCACGAGAAGCATTTCGCCTTCATCATTTCCATCGATTTAGAAGCATTCTCTTGACCTTGACCTTTTAACTTGTGTGATTAAGCCAAGAGAGCTGTTTGGCCCATTGGGCCTTCGATTGGGTTCTAAAAGCCCAAGACTCCAACATCCCTTTTTGTGAATTTTTTTTTTGAACGTAGTTGGATTGAATTGAACCGAGGTAGTCATTTCAATAACTCGAAGCAGACTTGGAAAAAAGGTTTAATTGATTCCACTTAGTCAATTGTCTTGTTATCTATGTATTGAGAACAACAAGATCGTATGATTAATACCAATCTTATTTCGGATACTCCAAGTCACGAACATAGAGATCTGACTATCTGGAAATATATGATTAATACTAGTATTTTTTTTAATGTCGCGTGGCATCAAATGCATTATCAGTTCGATTTGAACTAAGGCGTATGACTTTCTTTCCTTCATGGGCTTGATCCGCCTTAATCTAACCTAGAAGCACAAATGACCCTACCAAGGACAAATGAATTAACTTTATAGATCGGTGTGGTTCGGTCATTCTACTCATCTTTTTGGACATGAAATACCGGTCTATACTCCGTAATGGGTCGGGTCGCGCAAGATTATCGCAGTAGACGATGATGGTCGCACGAGGGTTTCACCATGATCTAACACCTCGTGATTGTGTAGGGTTCATGTAAGAACTTCCCCTTTCGGATACCCTTACTGGCTGCACTGGACCTCTGCGATCGAATTCACAGCGCAAGGCGTTCTGAGTTTGGGCCCTCAGGTCCAAAGCTCAACCTATACGGTTGATCCTGGTAAAGACCAAAGATGGTGATGTTGACGCTTGTAACAATTGATCAATGGCATGACCAGAGTGAGTTTCCTCTGATTAGGTCGGAGGAAACATGACCTAAAAGTCTTGGCGAAACCCGGTTAAGATGTCTAGTAATAGGAAAGCAACCCTCAAAAATTCAAGAGCGAGATGTTGGCAGAAACTTTGTCAAGAAGATGAAGAACATGGGGCATATTCTGAGTTCATGCACCAGTCCGGAAGAATTCTTATATCGTCTCTGTTGCTGCTGATGTTGAGAGTCGAATTAATTATCATAACATGACGGATTCGCGAGACTTGTTGAATCTTAGGAAAAGTGCATGGGATTGTACTGATGCTTAGTCCTTTCGGAGAGGTTACCACGAAAGGATTTACATGAAATTATCCAAATATTGCAGCCGACAGGGTTTAATTGTTTCAGCCATTACACATCTAATAAATCATCACCGTCCACGCATCGTAGTGTTGCAGTCATCTTCTTAAAGGAAGATAACCGCCTTGCAGTGTTATTATAATCAAACTTTTTACACAAGCACTCTGAGAATGAAGATATTCATGTTCTGATAATGATGTTGAAACACGGCCACCGTCGACAGAAGCAGTAGTGGCGAGAAGCGCATTCAGTCACAGAATCTGATAAATAACAAAAAACTTTGCCGAGGCTCGCCGTTTCCAGCTTGATATAGAATACGTCACATTTAAACATCCCCCAGTCGAGCAAAAAGAAAGAAAATAACTTGGACCACGATTGCCAATTTAAGCGGAATCTTGTTGCTAACCGATGAAGAGGGAGCTGTGGCTTTGCATGCCCCGCCATTGAGGCAGTTGCCAGTTACTCTGTACCATTAAATTAGTTCAAGTTAGTCAAGGAAGAGGACTGACCATGGTTATATTACAAGGTATACTGTATTACTGATGCGGTATCATGCATCAAAGCGAGCTCATTTAACATGTGAATTAAAAATTTTCCAATGCAAAAGACCACTCAGATTGATCTGCAAGGCTATGCGATGCCACGCATTATTACCATCAATTTAAGGCTACTTACATTAGCTTCAACTTGCTATTCTTCGATATGGAGGAAGGTACGGTTCCTCGGAATCTGTTCTCTGCTAAGTTCCTGCAAGGGAATGAAATGGAGAGGAAATAAACTCACTTTGGATAATGTAAATGCATAGGAGAAAAGGACTGCTCCAGTAGAGACATGATCGACTCACAGAACTTTCAGATCAGGTAACGTGCCGAGAAAATTGGGAATAGGGCCGTTCAAGCTGTTGTTATGCACATCGCTGCAGTTTTTAAGCCAACAAAATGAAACCTCCATGTTTAATATAGTCCCAGAAAACTAGTTAGTTCCATATCATGGGTTCAAGAACTTACATTGTCTGAAGTGCATCCATGACACTAAAGTCGATAAGTGTACCGGAAAGGCCAAACCCACCAAGAGACCTGTGTATAAGTGATTCCTCAACTTTTGTACATATCCTTCTGCTCAGATTACCAAGTCATCCTTCTCAGAAATTCAAAACAGAAAGGGTTGTACTCACAATGCTGTTACACGAGGGCTGGTGTCGGTGCTGCAACTGACCCATTCTCATGCGTATCCTGATGGTAGACACGGGTCCCCGGTCCACTGCTGCAGTACACTGAATCTGCTTTGTAACGTCGATAATCCCTCCACTGCACAAGTAGAGAAAACTAGTCCATTACAGTCTTGAATATGAGCTAGTTTACGCTTTGCAGTCTCAGTTCAATCAAGCAGTTGAGATGAAGGTTGCGTAACAAGCAACTGCACAAAAGCGGGAAAATTTGTACTCGTAAGGGTTTCAAAAGCTACCGTACCGTCTTTGGTGTTGGTTCCACCAGCAAGCGGATTGCTGATGGTGTAAATCTCATATGCATTGATCAGAGGGAAAAGCGTCGAATCTGCAGTTGGCTTGAGAGTGAAGTTGGTGTTCGAGGATGCTGTCGTGTTGGCAAGATAGAATTCTGCTGCGCTTCCATAAGGCGGATGATGGGATTCGAGACTGGGTGGTTGTTCACGTACATCTGAAAGGACCGTTTCTGATTCGAGCTGAGCCGGGCTACTTCGGAGAAGTAGGCGGTCATGTAGATGGGAGCCTCGGTGAGGCGGAGGTTTGAAGAATCTAACATTATGGATGCCCGAAGGGGACCAGCCGTGGGAATTGTGGTCGTCACTGCATTCTGAAAAACCGCTTCTGGCGGATTGTCCTCAACTTTGACAGCAACCGAAGCAGCATCATTTGAAGTAACGTTCAATCCAAAATGTAATGATAGTGATCCGAGTGCAGGATTCCATATGCGATCATAAACGTCGTCTGGATTCCTGAATCAAACACAAGCGTTTGAAGCGCATTGATCAGCACTATTTGAGAGTTTTTCATAAATTTTGTCCAAAGTTTACTAGTAATGCTTACAACCATGAAAAGAGACTGCACAAACAGATTGAAGTGTCAAAGATATTGTACAGTCCATGGAAAAAATATGAAAGAAATCTCAAGTAAATAATTGGAGAATCAATAGAAACCCGGTGTTCTGGTCACCTGATAGGAATATCATTCGCAGTAGCAGCGACTCGCGTAGCCAACAGCAAAGCTCGATCCGAGTCTGCGTGGCTGTACATGGAACTTAGCAAGCTCCTTATCTCGAGGGAGTTTATAAAGGGCAACTGATTTCGCAGCGTCTGCGCGACACAGACGCTTGTCGCCCTCGATTTTACGGTGTAAATAGTCTCATAAGACAGGCTGATGGCTGCGGAAGATGTATTGACCATTGCCCAATGGTTCCCGTCGAGCAAGAGGTCGAAAGTAGGCGGTGAACTGAGGCCGTCGTAATCTCCATATTAAAAGCTCGCGCGGACGAGGATTTTGCTGCCGCTGTCGACATGGACGGCGTAGCAGTTCTTCTTCCCGGTGGGGAACGCACGTAACGTGCCTAGGACTTCGGATGGCGGTGCATAGGCTTTTTGAGGTTGTCCTGTCTTAATGTAGGCATCGTCACCAACCCATTGGATTGAATTCTCTGTCAATGCACCTGTTGCTCCGCAGTTGATGCTGATGAACACTGCACATCCATGCATGCAACAGTATCATTCTTTGGTCAAGCGAAAATACATACATGCCACATATCTTAGCATTATAACTGTTGGAGAAAGGATTTGTAATGATATTTGATTGATTCCCTAGCCAGATTCCAATTCCATTGATTGATACTGGGGATCGTAGATTTAGAATAATTTAGGAATATTAATATTGCGTACAATTTCCTTATTTTACATTTCTTGTACTATATAAGTAGACATATACTTGTACATCGAGAATAGAGTGACAGAATATATGAAATTACATCTTTCATCCCTATTTCTGTCATGGTATCGGAAAGCGAGTTTCTCTAACCCAGCTTCCGCGTATATTTTTCTTCGAATTGCCTCCGATTGTTTTCTCTAGTTTGTTGTTGCAATTCCCATTCCTGCAAAACAAATTAGCACATCGGATCGGAATTCAATTTTTTTTTATCCAAAATGGAGAATCCAGATGTTCATGAAAGTGGACACTCCACACCGGAAAATTCATCCATTCAAGCCGCGAGAGGAAGTGCAGCGGATTGCACATAATCCTCCGGCTCCTTCGGTTCAACCCGCTCATATCCAATGGCCGTATATGCCATGGATGCTGTCCAAGGGCCATGGGCCCCCGGGCCTAATCATTGGATTCCGGGTCCGAGTCAACAATGGGCAAACCAGGGGCCACACCCACTGCGAAGATCCGGCCCGTTTTTCGGGTCACGGACTGAATCGAATCCGGGTGGGTCGGGCGGGTCGGGAATGAATCCCTACCCGAATCTACCACCCGGATAGTGCCGCCGCCGTTTCCGACCGCCGTTGGTCGCCTCGAACCCGGCGACCCCTTGTACACTTCACCGGCGGATGGACCGAAGCTGCGACTGATCAGTCTTCAACTCGCCGGATCTGACCACTATTCAACGTGGGCGAGAGAGTTCCGCGAGCCCTCGTTACAAAGGACAATGACGGATTTCTCGATGGATCTGTCCCTTTCCGACCGACGACCGCATGCAACGTCACCGCGCCGGTGCAACCAACTAGTCTGGACTTGGATCGGAAATTGCGTTGCGCCGGAAGTCGCGGCCGGGCTTCCTCCGATTGAAAGATGCACGAAAAAATATGGGAAGACATTAAAGAGATGTATGGAAAACTTGATAGAGTGAAGGTTTTCTCTCTCACGCAAGCCCTCTCGGAATTGAAGCAAGGGAACCTCTCGGTTACCGCTTGCTTCAACCGATTGTCGGCTCTTTGGAACGAACTAGAAGCGGCGGAAGAACGCCTCGAGGGACCGGAGACGACTCTCAAACAATATCGAGAAATCAAAGAAAGGGAGAAAACGACTCGATTTCTCTTAACCCTAAATGATAATTCCATACCTTTTCGGTCGCAAATCCTCGCCATGGATCTAGCTCCGACGCTCGGGAGGATTTTTCAGCTGGCCGTCCAAAAAGAAAACCAGCAACTTGCAACCGTCGGAGAAAGGAAAGGAATCGAAGCCATGGCTCTTACTGCTCGGATTGCCGACCGGTTACAGGGCGGACAACAGCCGTCGCAAAGGGGGAGAAGTCACGGACGAAACCCTAGAGGAAGTGAGGAAGACGATGTCGATTTCTCTAGAAGGGACCAAATCAACGGTCCAGATCAAAAAGGAGAATCCAATGGCTCAAATCAGCTGAGATCCAACGGTGGAGATCTTAAATATGAGCGCGGATCTGACGGCCCTTATCCCTTCCGATCCAACGGTGGAGATCGAATCGGTTGGCGCAAATCCGACGGTCACGTGACTCCCGATCCGACGGCATAGATCGGCGGCGAGGAGAGGATCGGATGGCCGTATTTAATCCCCTCAAACCCCGAATCCAACGGCCCATATAATGCCACGTCATCACTGAAAGGGGAAGGCCAAAATTATAAATTTAAGGGTAAGTATTGTGAATATTGCCATCGTCCACACCATACTATAGACACATGTTGGAAATTGCATGGGAAGCCAAATGACAAAGAAAAGAAAGGGAAATAATTTTCTGCTTATCAGGTGTCAGCTCAAGGGAATGACAACATCCATCAGCCAATTAATCAGAATCAGTATCAAGAAATAAAGAAGGCACTCAATCAACTGAGGACGATTGACAAAGCTGCAAATTTTTCAGGTACTTCATTGTGCAAAAATACTAATACTATAGTTGATGCATGGATTATTGACTCGGGCGCCAGTGACCACATAGTTTGCAATAAACACTTATTTTCAAAAATCTGTAGCACACCCAATCCATATACATCTGTTCGTCTTCCAAATGGAAATATTACTAGTGTGCGAAAGATTGGTACTGTCTACCTTAGCCCAAGCATTATCCTTAAAAATGTCCTCTATATCCCTGAATTTGAGTTCAACCTTATATCTGTCTCCAAAGTTTGTGAGGACAATTCTTGTCGAGCCAACTTCAATTCTGAAAATTGTTCTTTTCAGGACCTTTCGACTGGGAAACTGATGGGCTTGGGTAGGATGGAAGAAGGATTATATTTTTGGATTGCACTTCCCAGTTATTTAGATTTGTCTTCTTTAAATAAAAGCATACAATGTAATGCTGTTGCAAGAAATAAAAACTCCCTTTCTCATAAGCGTCTAGGCCACAGCGCCATTTTTCCTTGTCCTGATTGTGAAATATGCCCTCTGGCAAAAGAATCGCGATCATCATTTCCTACTAGTGGATCTCGAGCCACTAGTATATTCTCATTGATTCACATGGACATTTGGGGTCCATATCATACATTACATCGTGATGGATCTCGTTTCTTCCTTACGATTGTAGATGACTATTCCCGTGCCACTTGGATATTTCTCATGCAATCTAAAAGTCAAACTTTTTCATATCTATCAAAGTTCTTGTCCATGATCAAAAATCAATTTGAGAAAACCATCCAAAGAATTCGCACCGACAATGGGAGTGAATTTTTTTCAAATGAGTGTTAATCTTTCCTATCCTCTAAAGGAATACTTCATGAGAGTTCTTGTGCCTACACTCCTCAACAAAATGAAATTATTGAGCATAAACATAGGCACCTTTTAGAGGTTGCTCGCACACTGAAATACCAAGCCTTTATTCCCGAGTCTTTTTGGGGTGATTGTGTGTTCACGGTGGCCTATTTAATAAATCGCATGCCAACTAGAATATTAGAAGGACGCACACCGTTTGAAATGCTATTCAGAAAAAGACCAGACATTGGTCATCTTAGAGTATTCGGCTGTTTATGTTACGTGACAAACGTAAGACATAAAAATAAAATGGATCCCCGTGCTCTTCAATGTATTTTCATGGGATACCCTACTTTACAAAAGGGTTATCGGGTTATGGAGATATCCTCAGGACGGTTCTTCGTCGGCCGAGATGTTGTTTTTCAAGAAGATGTATTCCCGTTCAAGAATATGGCGTCTTCAAGATTCCACGATGCCAACGTCGAATCAACGACAAATTTTATCAGAGGATTATTTCTCTATGGCTCCGCAACACGTATTAGTTGTACCGATCCACATTCGACATGTGTCCGAAAAATATGTCCTGCATCCCAAATCACATTAGAAGAGAATTCTGAGGCTTCTATCCAAATGTCACCACAAAACAGCAGTGGCTCTTCCTCAGCACCACATGGATCCATGTCACCAATTCCGATGGTTCAACCTCGACGTTCGGGACGAATAGTGCGCCCTCCCACATGGACCAAGGACTATGTATGTTCTTCCTTGAAGACTAAAGGTACACAATATCCAGTCTCTTCCTATGTATCCTTCAATCGACTATCACAAGAACACATGTGTTGTATTAGTCGAATTTCTGAAGAACAGGAACCTTCTTCTTATGAGGAAGCAGCACGTGACATACGATGGCAAAAGGCCATGAAAGAAGAATTGGCTGCTCTTACAAAGAATAACACCTGGGATATTGTTTCATTGCCTCCCCACAAAAGACCTATTGGATGCAAATGGGTATACAAGATCAAATATAAGGCGGATGGCTCAATTGAAAGATATAAAGCTGGGCCTGTCGCTAAAGGTTTTACGCAGCGTGAAGGTTTTGATTATCATGAAACCTTCTCCCCGTTTGCTAAGGAAGTTCTTGTTCGCTCTTTTTATCTCGTCGCTGCTATTCGAAATTGGGATCTACATCAGATGGACGTCAATAATGCTTTTCTTCATGGTGATCTCGATGAAGAAATTTATATGGAACTTCCACAGGGATTACGCAGACAGGGGGAGTCGCGTGTATGTCGTCTCTGCAAATCCCTGTATGGGCTCAAACAGGCTTCTCGACAGTGGTATGCAAAATTCACCATGGCACTTACAAATGTAGGTTTTCGACATTCCAAGCATGATTATGCACTATTCACATGGACCAATGGTATCTCATCAATCTACTTGCTAATTTATGTCGATGATATACTTATCATGGGAAATGATGATATTGCAATTCAGAGCTTTAAGGAATATCTGCATTTAACCTTCCATATTAAAGATTTGGGACCACCCAAATATTTTCTTGGCATTGAAATAGCTCGATCCAGTGAAGGAATTTGCCTCAGTCAACGAAAGTTTGTTCTAAAAATCATTTCAGCAGCAGGAATGGCAGGATGCAAACCAATTGCCATACTTATTGAGCAGAATGCCAAATTGACGACATATGACTATGATGCAAGATCTTCCTCCCCGAATGAAGATTCACTTCTTAAGGATCCATCAGTATATCAGCGACTCGTTGGAAAATTGATTTACCTCACCATGACCAGGCCTGATATTTGTTATGCAGTACAAATACTTAGCCAATTCATGCACAATCCGAAGCAATCACATATGAGTATAGCGTTAAAAGTGGTGAAGTATTTAAAGGGATGTCCAGGACTTTAAATACTACTATCACAAGACTGCGACATGAAGATGATGGCCTATTGTGATACAGATTACGCTACATGTCCCATGACGAGAAGATCCATCACTGGTTTTTGCATCAAATTAGGAAAATCCCTAATTTCGTGCCATCACTGGTTTTTGCATCAAATTAGGAAAATCCCTAATTTCGTGGAAGACGAAAAAACAGTCAACAGTTTCATTATCATCAGCTGAATCGGAATATCGAGCTATGGCCAAAACTGTTTGTGAGGTAGTTTGGTTACGAGGACTACTCTCAGACCTTGGTGTGCAAGTTGATGGCGCAAGTGAATTGTTCTGTGATAACGATGCAGCTCTCAAGTTAGCAGCGAATCCAGTTTTTCACAAAAGAACAAAGCACATTGAAGTTAATTGCCATTTTACACGAGAGAAGATTCAAAAAGGGATTATCACCACTCGAGGGATTGGGCTATGCAGAACAGCCTACGGATATCTTCACTAAACCTTTATGTCAAAGGCAACACACATATTTGTTAAGCAAGCTAGGCGTCTTTGACATTTATAAGCCGCTAGCTTGAGGGGGAGTGTTGGAGAAAGGATTTGTAATGATCTTTGATTGATTCCCTAACCAGATTCCAATTCCATTGATTGATACTGGGGATCGTAGATTTAGAATAATTTAGGAATATTAATATTGCGTACAATTTCCTTATTTTACATTTCTTGTATTATATAAGTAGACATATACTTGTACATCGACATAGAGTGACAGAATATATGAAATTACATTTTTCATTCCTATTTCCTGTCAATAACATTTGGCTGCCAATGAGATTACATATTTCAGCTGTGATTTACCTGCGGAAATTGGGCTGATTGACGCGAGCAAAGTAGCGAGAGCATAGAGCAAATTCAAAGCGTTGGTCGACATGAATATGATCGATAAAAGAGATTGACAAATGACAATGTTTTTCATGCAACATCTACTTCAATTTATAGACTTCGAACGTTTGACTTAGCCAACGAGTTTGTGGTTGTGCATAAGTTTTGTTAATTGCTTACGAAGACAGTGATTAACTCCTTAGATTCCTGCCAATCATAGAAAGATAATATTTCTTAAGGAGGCGGGCATTATGTAGAATTTCATGTTCGAAAGTCCGAGGTTACCAAATGATTAAGTATATGTCAAAACCATGTGGGAGTTTGGTAAGTGAGGTAGCGAGCATTCCGGGCATTTTGTTTAATTCACTAAAGCATACTTATTTTCAGCTTAATTCATTCGAGCATATTTATTTGGGTTAATCCTACAAAAAAATCTCAAATTATGCCTATTCTGACAAAAATATCATATTTTTTTGTGTCTCTAAGAACCCTAAACTTGTCCATTATGACATAAATATCCAAAACTTTTTTTTTCTATCATAAAAAATCATGAACTTATACCAGTGTGATAAATATAATCTCGATTGAACTGAAATATAGGATATATATGTCACATATGTCTTAAGTTTAGATTTTTTTCTTGACATAGAAAAAAGTTTGCAGAATTTGTATCAAAGTGGGCAAATTTAGAGTTTTTTGTTATAAAAAATAAGTTCTGGATAAATGTGTTACAATAGATATGATATGATTTTTTTTGTTCATGGTAGTTGCCCTATTTATTTTCGGCTTAATACGAATTAATTGGACACCGGTCCGAAGGGCTGACCTATATATAGTTGGATGAACAGGTACCAAAGTCGAACAACTGCAATGCCTTCTGCGTGGAGTTGAAGGTCAACTCAAACTCGATCATTGGGCTCAGATGAGAATGTTCCAACCACGAATTCCTCCTGATATGTGACAGTCCAATCTCTTTTTGTTTGACTATTAGATATTCAATACAGAAAATTGTCTCTAGCTAATAAAAATCATTTGTATCAGGAAGGAGTTGAATACGCTTTATATGAAGGAATTTTATTAGGTCCACTGCTGGTGTTAGAAACAATTCACGCACTTACCATTGGAAAGATGACATGTGGAAGAAGTTGATTATAAAGCTAACTCAATACATACTTGGTGTTCTCATATAAATAATTCTTTATACCGATAGTGTACCTAACAAGAATCCTTCTTTTAAAGAGTTTGACGACGCAATGTTGGCTAATGGTGCGTTCGGTAATATTTCTACTCCTAGAAACAGTTTCTTTTAAGAAATAATTCTTTTCTATTTCTATTCCCGGAACAATTTCGGGTAAAATAGGACGTTTGGTAATTACAAAAATTTCTTATTCTCGGAATAGAAAAGGAATAAAAATGCATTTGGAATCGACACATAGTTTTTATTTCTTTTTTCCCCAACGATGGCGGCGACCGGTGGGCAGCGGCGATGTCTGGTGGCCGGTGGGTTGTGGGTGGTCACCGGCGACGGCTGGCCACCGGCGGGCGAGGCGGCCAGCCACTGGCGATTGTCGGCCGGTTGTCGGTCGTTGCCACCGGTCATTGGTCGCCGCCGCCGGTTGCAGTACCCGCGTCCCCTCCGGTCATGCCGGTTGTCAACCGCCGGGCGAAGGTCGGCAATTGACGGTCAATTGGTGGCGGCGGGTGGTGGCGGCTGGCCATCGGCGAGCGGGTGGGGGCGGCGGCGACCGGCGACTGCGGCCGGCGGGTAGGGGTGGCCGGCGACGGCGGCGGCGGCGGCCGACGATGGGCGGTGATGGCGTGCTATAGGGGTGAGTAGTTCACAAGAAATAATTTCTAAAAATTGTTTCTAGGAATAAAAAGCTAGTTTTTTTACTTCTCATTTTTATTCCCATAAACAACTTTCTATTCTCGGGAATAGAAAAATCGGTTTGCGTTAACAAATGGATTTCTATTTTTTTTTTATTCTAGGAAACAAAAAAAAAAAAAAATAGAGAAACAAGAGTGTTGCCAAACGGAACTTAATTGAGCAATATGCAGGTTGCGTCACCTCATACCCATAGGAAATGGGGGAAGGTTTATATTCAATGGTGTAGTGAAAAAGTACATCACTTGAACAAATGTTTCAAGTTGTGAACTCGCCAAGAGTGACCTCTTGACAAGACCTCCACTTAAAGTCCATCCTCTTGGGATGATCGATGATTAGACCACTAAACCTTCATCTAGCAGCTAAATATTCTTGAAGCTCATATATGATGTTCATCTTTGTATTAAAAGATTTTATCGACTCATTTAAGTGTCAAATCAAAAGAAAAACGATAATTTAAGTGTCAGAAATTCTGGTCTAAATGATTATGTGACTTTTATAGTTAAAATATTAATATGATTTGCATATTTGTTAAAAATCTAGTCCATGTGGTTGTGCAAAACGACCTCGCATGAGCCAACGTGGCTAGCCTTCAAAAAATGACATCGCATGACTCCACCATTTCCTAAAACGATGTCGCTTGTCTTTTTTTTTTTTTTTGGGCGATTGATTCTCTCTCTATATATATGAGGAAACCCAGTACATTGGTATGGAAGAGGTGGAGGAGGCTGAGAGGCGGATGGAGGAGGAGGAGGAGGAGGTGTGGCGGGCGGTGGAGTAGGCAAAGGAGCTGCAGGATGCCGCCGCAAATGTCGCCAGCATGTCGAGCGAGGAGCAGTCGTTCGGCAACGCATGCCCATGCACGCTTGCGCTCGACGTCGACGGCACGCCCTACCGTGGCTCATCCTCTTGTTCGTGTGCCCGCCAATTCCGACAGCTTAACAGCTCTCTACAAATTACCATCTTCGCAACCCATGATCAAGCCATCATCTGTTAACCTCTGAAATTTGGCCTTCTTCACTTGCGAACACAATCTCACAAGCATTCCACCAGAGTTAAAGAACAAAGTTTGACCTCAATGTGCAGGTGGCTTCGTAAAGGGGAAGAGTGTGATTTTGGGGGAAAATTCAAATTAGGGGTTCGAATTTAGGGCAAAGTTGAAGATGACGTCGTTTAGGGAATAATATGCTAATGAAGCATTCTGACGAGCCACGTTGACAGGAGATATTAATAAAATAAGATGACGTCAGATTTCTGGTAACTTAAACTGGAATTGACACTTAAGTGATTGTATTTTATAAAAATGCCACTTAAAAAATCCAAAAGAAAATTTTGGCATCAAAATAAGTATCGTACATAACTTTTGGCACTTTTAGTATACTTACTAGAGAAAATGACATAAATAGTCTCTGAATTTTGGCCCAATATGCGATTTGCTCCATAAAATTTTAATTTATTCAATGTGATTCATGAACTTTAGCCTAGTGTGCAATGTAGTCTTCGAACTTTTAATTTGTTTAATGCAGTCCTTTAACTTTTGGTACATGTTCAATTTAGTTCCTGAACTGTATGAAAAATGTTTAATATAGTCCATTTCCTTTAATTCAAGACCAAGGACTACATTTCATGGATCGCATTGCACATTGGGCTAAAGTTTAACGACAACATTAAACAATTCATTGATCAAATTATATATTAGGCTAAAGTTTATGGATTATTTGTGTAATTATCCGTACTTACCCCCCATGGCACCTATCTCAAAGGCACTTATATTTGCCAAATATATGTATCTATTATAGTTTCTAGTCATGATAGACTATACTATCATGATTCATAACATACAATACTATAAAGTGTCCTCAAATGTCATGGAAAAGAAAAATACAGAGCATGCCTCTCTACATTTTAAAGGCTCTACTCGAACATCTTCTCGTGAAAATTTGCTTCCTCAAAGTTAATGGAAGCGAATGAATTTGCGTCTATTTTTCATCACTCGAGGATGTATAGAGAAGAAAAAAAGGACAAAGAAAATCCAAGATGCCCTTTATACTGATGGGGATTGTTCAAAATTCATCCCGAGTTTCCATTTGCTACGTAAGTTTTGGTAAATTATCATCACCTCCACAACTAATGTCTCGAGATGTAGTAGCTTATCGTCTCATTTACTAAGTCCAAGCCGACAACAGATTGTCCTCGGTCTCTGCTAAATGGCTCTCGAAATCTTTGGTATTCCATGATCTCATCCCTTTGTGCTTTAATTTTCTTGAACCGAATTGGGCCAAATTGAACCGCGCTTCTTCATTTTAATAACTCGAAACGGACTCAAGAAAAGGTTTGAATGGTTCTACTTAGTTGCTTCTCTTGTCATCTATGTATAGAAAACAACAAGATTGCATGATTAATGCTAGTCTTGTTTTGGATAATCCATGAGCACGAGAATAGAGTGCGGGTATACGGAGGTATAAGATTAATGCTGGTCTTTTTTAACGCCGTCTAGCATGAAATGCATTTCAGCTCGATTTGAGCTAACCCAAAAGCTCAAATCACCCAACCAAGGACAAACGAATTAGCTTTCTTGATGGGCGTGGTCCAGTCATTCTACTCCTTGGATCGTTTTGGACATGAAATACCTATCTATACTCCGTAATGGATCAGGTCAGGCAAGATCATTGCAGTCGACGATGATGGTCGCACAAGGGTTTCGCATGATCACACCTTGTGATTGTGTAGGGTTCATGCAAGAATTTTTCCTTTCGGATACCCTTATTGGCTGCACTGGACCTCTGCAATCGAATTCACAGCGCATGGCGTTCTGAGTTTGGGCCCTCAGGTCCGAAGCTCGATCTATACGGTTGATCTTGTAACGACCAAAGATGGTGATGTTGATGCTTGTAACAATTGATCAAGGCATGACCGGAGTGAGTTTCCTCTGATTAGGTCGGAACAAACATGACCTAAAAAGGACTGGCGAAACCTGATTAAGATGTCTAGTAAAGGAAAGCAATTCAAGAGCGAGATGTTGGCAGAAACTTTGTCAAGAAGATGAAGAACATGAAGCATATTCTGAGTTCATGCACCAGTCTGGAAGAATTCTTACATGGTCTCTGTTGCTGCTGATGTCTATAGCTGAATTCATTATTATAATATGACAGGTTCGCGAGACTTGTTGAATCTCAGGAAAAGTGCATGGGACTGTACTGATGATTAGTCCTATCAGAGAGGTTATCACGAAAGGATTTACACGAAATCATCCAATACTGCAGTCGACAGGGTTTTATTATAAATCATCACCATCATAAGATCTGCGATCATCTTCTTAAATGAAGATAACCGCACCTTGCATTTTTATTATATTCAAACTCTTTTACACAATCACTCTGAGAATGAAGACACTCATGTTCTGATAATGATGTCGAAATATGCCCACCATCGACAGGAAGCAATGGTTGGGGGAAGCACTTTCAGTGACAGAATCTGATAAATGAGAAAAACTTGGCGGGACTCGCTGCTTCCAGCTTGATATACATTACGTTCCATTTAAACATCCCCCAGTCGAGCAAAAAGAAAGAAAATAACTTGGACCGTGATTGCCAATTTAAGCGGAATCTTGTTGCCAACTGATGAAGAGGGAGATACATCTGTAGATGAGGTTGATCCGGGCTGGCTTGGCCCAAGACCTACAGAGGATGCTGGTGGTGTTGGAGCTGCAGCTTTGCATGCCGCACCATTAAGGCAATTGCCAGTTACTCTGTACCATTAAATTAGTTTAAGTTAGTCAAGGAAGAGGACCGGCGATGGTTATATTACCGGGTATACTGTATGACTGATTCGGCATCACGCACCAAAGCGAGCTCGTTTCTCATGTGATCTTAAAGTTTTCCAATACAAAAAACCACTCAGATTGGTCTGTGAGGCTATGTGATGCCACGTGATATTACCGTCACTTTAAGGGGTACTTACATTAGCTTCAACTTGCTGTTCTTCGATATGGAAGAAGGCACAGTTCCATTGAACCTGTTGTCTGCTAAGTTCCTGCAAGGGAATGAAATGGAGAGGGGACAAATTCACTTTGGATAATGTAAATGCAGAGGAGAAAAGGAATGCTTTAATATAGACATCATCGACTCACAGAAGTTGCAGATCGGTTAACGTGCTGAGAAAATCAGGAATAGGGCCGTCTAAGCTGTTGTTATGCACGTCGCTGCAGTTTTGAAACCGAGAAAATGAAGCCTCCATGTTTAATATAGTCCCGGAAAACTAGTTAGGGCCCGTTTTCCATATCATGGGGTCGTGAACTTACATTGTCTGAAGTGCATCCATGACGCTAAAGTCTGGAAGTGTACCAGAGAGGCCAAACCCGCCAAGAGACCTGTGTACATACAAGTGATTCCTCAACTTTCGTACATATGCATTTGTTCAGATTACCCATACCATCATTCTCGAAAATTTGAAACACAAAGGCTTGTTGTACTCACAATGCTGTTACACGAGGGCTGGCGTCGGTGCTGCAGCTGACCCAATCCCAGGCGTATGCCGACGGTAGACACGGGTCCCCAGTCCACTGCTGTAGTACATTGAATCTGCTTTGTAACGTCGATAATCCCCCCACTGCACATAAACAGAAAACTAGTCCATTACAGTCTTGAATATGAGCTAGTTTATGTGCCGCAGTCTTGGTTGAATCAAGCAGTCCAGATGAAGGTTGCGTAACAAGTAACTGCACAAAAGCGGGAAAATTTGTACTCATCAGGGGTTTGAAAGCTACCGTACCGTCTTTGGTGTTGGTTCCAGCAGCAAGTGGATCGCTGATGGTGTAAATCTCAAACGCATTGATCAGAGGGAAAAGCGTCGAATCTGCAGTCGGCTGGAGAGTGAAGTTGGTGTTTGAGGAGGCCGTTGTGTTAGCAAGATAGAATTCTGCCGCACTTCCGAAAGGCGGGACGATGAGATTGGAGACTGGGTTGTTGTTCACGTACATCTGAAAGGACCGTTTTTGATTCGAGCTGAGCCTAGCTACTTCAGAGAAGTAGGCGGTCAAGTAGACGGGAGCCGCGCTGCGGCCGAGGCTTGAGGAATCTAATATTATAAATGCCCGAAGGGGACCAGCCGTGGGCATTGTCGTTGTCACTGCATTCCGAAAAACCGCTCCCGGCGGATTGTCCTCGACTTTGACATCGACCGAACCAGCATCATTTGAAGTAACATTCAATCCAAGATGCAATAATGATCCGAGTGCAGGACTCCATATGCGATCATAAACATCGTTGGGATACCTGAATCAAACACGAGTGTGTGAAGCTCATTGATCAGCACTATTTGAATTAGACTAATCGAATAATGCTTACAACCATGGAAAGAATATAGACTGCACAAACAAATTGATTTGTCAACGATAATGTACGGTCCATAAAAAAAATCTGAAAGAAATCTCCAGTAAATAATTGGAGAATTCAAAGAAAGCCGGCATAAACCATCACCTGATGGGAGTATTATTCGCAGTAGCAGCAGCGCGTGTAGCCAACAACAAAACTCGACTTGAGTCGACGTGGCTGTACATGGAACTCAGCAAGCTCCTTACCTCGAGTGAGTTTATAAAGGGCAACTGATTTGGCAGTGTCTGCGCGACGCATACGCTTGTCACGTTCGATTGTACTGTGTAAATTGCCTCGTAAGAGAGGCCGTATACAGCCTCTGTAGCTGATGTATTGACGGTCGCCCAATGGTTCCCATCGAGCAAAAGGTCGAAAGTAGGCGGCGAACTGAGGCTGTCATAATCTCCATAGTAAAAGCTCGCCCGGACCAGGATTTTGCTGCCGCCATCAACGTTGACGGTGTAGCAGTTCTTCTTCCCGGTGGGGAACGCGCGTAACGTGCCTAGGACCTCAGATGGCGGCGCGTAGGCTTCTTGAGGTTGTCCTGTCTTGATGTAGGCATGGTCATCAACCCATTGGATTGAATTCTCCGTCAGTGTTCCTGTTGCTCCGCAGTTGATGCTGATGAACACTGCACATCACATGCATACAACAATATCATTCTGTGATCAAAGAATGAGATCACACGTTTCAGCTGTGATTTACCTGCGGAAATTGGGGTGATTGACAGGAACAAAGTGGAGACAGCATAGAGCAAATTCAAAGCGTTGATCGACATGAATGTGATTGATAAGAGAGATTGAGAGATGAGAAATGACGATGCTTTTCATGCAACATCTCCTTTAATTTATAGAGTTCGAACGTTTGACTTTGCCATCGAGTTCATGGTTGTGCATTACTTTTGTTAATTGCTACTTAAGACAGCGATTAACTCCTTGGATTCCTGCCAATCATGGCAAGATAATCTTTATTAAGGAGGCAGACATTATATAGGATTTTATGTTCGTAAGTCCTAGGTTATCGAATGGTTAAGTACGCGTTAAACCATGTGAGTTTGGTGAGTCCGTGCTAGAAGGCAGCGGGCATTTCGGGCACTTTGCTTAATCCATTAAAGCATATTTAATAGAGTTAACACCACAGAAAACTTTAAACAATATTGACTATGACACAAATATCTCAAACTTCATTTTGTGTTACTAAAAATCTTAAATTTACCTATTATGACAGAAATACATAAACTTTTTTTTTTAATTATAAAATCTTGAACTTATATCAGTGTTACAAATATGCCTCCTAAATGGAATTGAAGTAGATAGTATATATGTCATACATGTATAAGTTTAGATTTTGTTTTTTATACAAAAAAGGTTGGAGGTATTTGTATCATAGTAAGAAAATTTAAGGTTTTTGATGATATAAAAAGAAATTTGGTGTATTCATATTATAATATAAATAGATTGAGATTTTATGTGGTATTTGCCTTATTATTTTGGACTTAATACGAATTAATTTGACACCCATTTGACGAGCTAACCGAAATATAGTTAAATAAATAGGTATCAAAGTAATCATTGGGATTTGCCTTGGTGGCAAGGGAGAGGTTAAGAGTTCAAATCTTTGCATTTTTAAGAGGTTGGCTTAGGGATAATTTACATCCAAGTGTTGATTTTGACTTCTATAATAGAAATTTTAGTATGAGTTGAGAATTAACTTAGGATGGGGAAAAAAGAAGTCAAACAATTGTAATTATCGCCGCTTGATGTTGAAGGTCAAATCAAACTCGATCATTGAACTCGGATGAGAACGTCCCAGCCAAGAACTCCTCCTAGTATGCGACCGTCCAATCTCTTTTTGTTTGACTACTATATATTAAATTCAGAAAATTGTCTCTGCTCATGAAAAGCATTTTTATTGGGAAGGTGTTAGTTACACTTTCTTTGGAGGAATTTTATTAGATCCACCATCGATATATGAAAAAATTCATGTACTAACCATTGAATAGACGACACGTGATAGAATTCAATTGTAAACCTAATTCAGAACATGCATGTCGTTCTTGTATAAGTAATTCTTTATATTGGTAGTGGACCTACGAAGGATCATTCTTTTAAAGGGTTTAACAACGATGAAATTGGCTGAACGAATGACATGTCATATCGAAAGGGGCAAAGATATATACTTAGTCGTGTCATAATAATGTATATCACTTGAGCAAATGTTTCAAATTGTCAACTCCCGACGGGTGGTCTCCCAACAAAACCTCAAATTAAACTCCATCCTCTTGGTATGATTGGCGATGAGACAACTAAGCACAACTCTTGTAGGCTCATAAGGGGATTTCACGGCATGTGACGACTATTAGCATTCGTAATGACACGCCGTCACTTATAATCTTCCGTTGACCATTCGGCTTAAAACCTGATCGCTTCCAATCTTTTGTTAGCTTAATGCGTCTTTTAACATAGATAAATGATAGAATTACCTCGAGACAAGTGGCGTGTGAGCTCCACCTCATCCGATGGTCCATGTATAGCCCATTTTCATTTAGAATCCGACTCAGACCAATCCAAGGCTCAAGCCCAAAGCCCAATTCCAAATTCCCCATTAAACCCAGCTGCTCAATATTCTTGAAGCCCGCAGTGCCTGTCTCAAAGACACATATATCTGCCAAATATAGGTAGCATCTTTAGTTTTATAGGATAAGTACATTGGAATTCCTATCATATGTCACAAAAGTGTAATTGATCTAAATTTAAAAAAAAAAACTTATAATAAAAAGTATGATTGAATCATAAAACTTTCAAATATTGTGATTAAATCCTAAAACTTGTTACGTTGATGTAATCAAATCCTAAAATTCATTAAGTTGGTACAATCAAATTATTCCATCAACTTTATTTAGCTTGACAAAAGGAAAATATTAACAAGTTTTGAAAGTTTTAGGATTTATTTTCATAATAAGTTTTAGGACTTAATTATAATATTTGAAAGTTTTATGATCTAATTGCATTTTCGCAACAAATTTTCAAATTTCTAATACACTTATTCCTGAATTATACTATCATTGTACAAATACAACTAATACTACCAAGGGTCCTCAAATGTCAAAAAAGAAAAAGAAAAATACAAAGCATGCCTTTCTACATTTTTAAAGCATCTACTCGAACATTTGTGTAATTTGCCTCCTTAAAATTCATTGGAAGGGGAAGTGAGTGAATTTATGTTGATCTTTCCATCACTCAAGCATAAAAGGAGAAGAAAAAAAAAGGAAAATCCAAGATACCCTTCATATTGATTGGGATTGTTCGAAATGCATCCAGAGGTTCAATTTGCTACATAAATTTTGATAAAATGTATCGTCACCTCATAGACTAGTGTCACAAGACCTAGTTATCGATCTTCTCATCGACTAGAGTTGGATTCGAGTCGCATTCAATAAGTCCAAGCTAGCAATCGATTATTGGCTCTTGAAATCTTTAGTATTCCACAATCTCAGTTGATCGATCTTTGTTTGACATCATTAATAATAGATCACTACCAATCCGTCGTTGAGTTTTCAACAATTATTTTCAATGACCATAGATTGATCCTTTGAATCATATCGTTTTAATGTAACTAATTATTGGCTAAAGCATCAAACAAGCCCCCAAATGACATAACTCACGAGCGATGCCGTCTCCAATCTTTACTATAGACTAGCACTAATTCATCTCATCGAGACATTGATGCACCCTTGATATCGGGAACTATCCAAACGCGAAAGGAAATGCATGAGCGATGATGAGTTCATCTTTTCATCTTTTCTCTTGGTCGTATGTCCAATGCAGGAGTAGTTTTTCTTCGACCAATACCATACCGCAACCTGTAAAAACCTTCGATAAGCCATGGCGTCAATGGTTATCGGAGCAGACTTTCTTCGACCCACCGTGTAAAACGGGAATCCTCGGTAACCCATGAGCCTTTTCCTTCGTGGGTCTCCTCCATCGCCCCAGAACTGCGTAGTCTTCTTCCAAGAATCCTGAAAACGAAAGCTCGAACCACCGAACTTGAGGAAGAAGAAGAAGAAGAAGAAGAGAGAGAGAAGAAGTGAAGAAATCTCGAGAAGCGGCGAAGATGGTCGCCCGCATCGCCACACTCTTCGTCCTACTCTTTTGGCTACCAGTCATCACTTCGTCGTCGTCGGCGTCGTCTTCTCTCGGTGTGCATCGTGGGAAGCGGAATCGGCGGCTCCTCGGTGGCCCACTTCCTCCGCGAGTACTCCTCCCCGTCCGCCTCCATCTCCATCCGCGTCTTCGAGCGGCACGGCGTCGTCGGGGGTCGCATGGCGAGGGTCAACGTCGGCGGCGACAGCTTCGAGGCCGGCGGGTCGATTCTACACCCCAAGAACTACTACGCCTTGAATTACACCCGATTGATCGGCTTGAAGATCAGGTGGCCGAATGCCACGTCGGCTAGTGACGGCCGCGACGATGATGGCGATTTTGGGATCTGGGATGGGAAGGGCTTCGTCTTCAAGACGTGGAGGGTCAGCTCCAAGCTTCCGTTCCTTGACAAGATTGTGTCGTTCGCAAACACGGCGCTCTTGTTCTGGCGTTATGGGTTTTCTCTCATTCGCATGGACAACTTCGTTCAGGTCTTTCTCTCTCTCAATCAATTTTATCTGTCTATTTTGAACAGAGCGTTTGAATGGAGAAGTGGAAGGAAATTGAATGATGGGTTGATTTTTCTTGTGTGTCTGGTTCAATTAATCGGTGCAATATGTAGTTTTCTTTATGACAAATGAAAATGGCTACATCTCCATGTTGCAGAGGACCGTGAATAACTTCTTGAAATACTATGAAAACACTGACTCAAGACCCGTTTTTGAGACGGTCGAGGAGATGCTCAAATGGGCAGGGCTCTACGATCTCACTGGCCAGACTTTAGAGGAGGAGTTAATCAGTACTGGGTTGTCTCCCTTGCTGATAAGGGAGCTCATCACTGTAAGAATTCTCATAAATTTCCCAATTGAATTATGTTGATAGTACAGTTCTTTCCCCTCTATAGTATGGATCTGCTTGAGATCTGGCTGGCGACTTACTTCAAATTCTGTTCATCCTGTGGATGCCTTTACATGAATGCAATGCAAGTTGTAATGACCTACTGAACATTAGTGATGTGATGGTGTTAATTGTCATATATGTATTTCCTGAACCAATACGTTGTATGGAGATGCTGGGAATCTTCTCTACTCAGAAAAGAACAAAAATGGATTGAATAACCTACAACCAAAAGTATTTGCTTGTTCATGTAGATAGAGAACAAATGTTGGTCCAGTGGCTGCCTCATGGAAGCCAGGCCATTAGTGGGTGAATAAAAGTGTTTCTAGATTGTGTCATGGGCTTGTTGTCAGGTTACCCACCTGTATAATTTGATCTTTACTCATCAAAAGGAAGAAAGTTGGCCTAGTTTGCAGGAGCAAAATTGCTTGGAAGGGTGTCATGAATGTGAATGACGACCTGTGGTATTTCAAACATTTAATGGAAGGCATGGAGATTTACTGGTAGACAATGAAAAAGGCTTGAGAGAGCTCCTAGTCTTCTCTTTGGTTTTTCCTCTCCTTGTGGATGGATGGCTATTTGGCCTGGGGAGGGTGGTGGAAGTTGGGGTGGTTTTTGGATGTGTTAAGATATATTTTAAACTGTTGTCATCCTTGTTCTTGGGAGATACTCCTTGGTTTCTGGCTTGAAGAAAGTCCAGCTGCAGTCCATCTGCCAACTGTGAGTGGCAAAAGCTTTGTGAAGTGACTGCAGCCTAAGTCTGTACTGAGAACTTTGGTAACACGTGCATCTGGGATTGAGGTAGTGTGAATTAAAATAGGATATCTTTCAAGGATAGAGCATAAATTATTCTACTTCTTGTCCAAGAGGATGACTGACTGCTAGGTAGACCGAATTTGATTATAGTGGCGTTATGAAATGAGATTCGACATGGCTCTCTACTTGACGCAGCTCTGTTTTAGCGGTGGTCTGTTAGATGCAGGCTTTGGAGCATCCCTGCAGGTCTAGGTAAACAGATATGTAGGCATGGTTCTTTTGATGCTAATTTATGTTATGTGTACTGGATGTTCCAAACATAATGTTCTGTTTGAACGGCCAATATATGGATGCCTGTGGCATTTATCAGTCTATTCACCTTTCTATGCACATACTAGAGTATATTTTATTCTCCAGCCTTGAGCCTCACACCTATGATGGTTTTGAGTGGCTGATTATATAATTTTGAATCTATTTTTGATTGTCACATTTCAACTTTTATGTGTAAAGGAAAATGGTCTCCTGCATGGCCCGTTCATATTGCTTTTTGTGGAATTTGATATTTCCATTTCTAAATCTTTGCGAATATAGCTTTTCTGTTAATTATGTGTGAAACTTGACATAAGTATTTTCATTGGTGGAAGAATATGTAACTGTTTCTATTAGTTGGGTTTTGAAGCTATGAAGAAATTGGCAAACTACCATCTGATTATTTTTGATTCTGTTTGAGGTTTTTATTAGCAGCATTGCTAATGGCCCTTGCTTCTCTTGCTATAGTCTTCATCAATTGCCTAGATGACAATGATACTGTGGCATATGAGATATTGATCGATCAGAAAATTTGAAGCAGAGGTGGGTCAGTTGAACTAGAAAAGCGAGGAAAAGTGTAAAATTTTCAGATTAGTGTAGCCAACAGTACATTGCTAAAAGATGTTACATGATCTGTTCAAACTTTGAGTGGATATATTTGCTAGATGCTTCAATTAATTTATAGTAATCTCCATGCAGTAGACTGTGTTGGTCTTATAGATGAACTGAACTCAGGGAGGAGATGGACATATAATAATATCGAGCAAGCTCTTCATGAAGTAAAGAACTTATGTACAATTAATACTCGACATGTCAAACTTAGTATCCTAGTGGACCATCTATTTTGTTCTTCATAATTTCTTATTATTTGTATTTTGAACCATCTATCATTGGTATGCTGTAGGTCATCACAAGGATTAATTATGGTCAAAGTGTAAGCATCAGTGGACTTGCTGGTGCTGTTTCTATGGCAGGATCAGGGGGTGGCTTATGGTCCGTCCAAGGAGGAAACTGGCAGATGGCTGCTGGTTTACTCAATCATTCAAATGTCGCTCTGCACCTTCGTGAGGAGATACAGTCTATTTCTAATCTTGGAAACTACTATGAGCTCAACTCCTCTGAAGGTAACAGTTATAAGTGCGAGGTTGCAGTTGTTGCCACACCTCTGGATGAGCTGGACATACACTTTGACCCTCCTGTTTCAATTCCTCCAAGGAAGCTGCACCATACGCATGCAACTTTCGTGAGGGGTCTTTTAAATCCTGTGAGTATTTTGCTTGTCACTGTCTCAATCATCTATTTATGTCTTTTGTCCTCACGTCTTCTTGTTGTAGTTATTTATCATGTTTCGTCTTTCATTTTGTGTCTTTTAAATGCGAATGCTGTTGTGTGCAAAAGGCATACTTCGGGCTTGGCTCTGTGGAAGAAATTCCAAACCTGGTTGGTACAATCGAGGATCCTGGCCTTCCATTCTCGAGCATTTCAGTACTTAAGCGACACGATGAAAAGGAGGTGACTTACAAGGTTTTCTCCCGCGAAGCCATGGCAGACACATTGCTGGATCAGATATTCAGGTGACATACTTTAGTTCTTTGCTCTAATTATGATGTTATATTTCGACATGCATGCCCATGTTCTTAGTGGATGTGTTTGCTTTATTTGCTGAGAGATAATCAGATCTATCATCTATGCAAAGATCCTTTAAAAGGCAATAAATTCTTGAGGTCATTTCCATAGATGGTCTCATGTATAAGCCGCCACAAGTATCCTCACAGCTATAAGAACCTCCTTTTTATTGCTCAGATGGAGTTGCAATTCGGCCCTTCAGTCAGAAATGACTTATTGAAAGTCCTGGGAAGTGTTTGAAAAGAGTGTTGATGCACTGCCTTGTTTAGGAAGTAGTACACTGCTCCGCAAGACTGCACCGTAGATAGTGAAGAAGAAAATACAGAATCTATATGGACTCAATGACAAAGTAGACTGATGGGCAAATGCTAACTGTTGAATGTTGCTGTTTGCAGTGTTCGGAAGGAGACGATCCGCATCGACTGGGGCGCTTACCCCCATTACAAGGCTCCTGAAGTGTTTGCTCCGTTCATTTTGGACGGACAGCATCTGTACTATGTCAATGCCTTTGAGAACGCCGCAAGCACAATGGAGACGAGTGCAGTTGCAGCCGAGAACGTCGCGCGCCTGATCCTGTCCAGACAATTCGGCCACGTGCCCTTGAAGCTTTCGGGCTCCGAAAGCTCTGTGGCCGATGAGGGAGTTTTGCATTTGGATCTTTGATGAGGGGTCACATGCACTTTTGATGATCTGTGTAAGTTTTGTACGATGTGCAACTCATACTCTTTGCCAGGACGCAAGGAGCACTGGAATGTGAAATGTATCCTGTGATGGATAGCTTGGAAATATGGTTTTCATTTTGTGACACACCTTAAAAACATGTTTAGTGGATAATATTATTTCGTAATTAGATAATCGCGCTATTCGGATAAAAAAGAGAAGCTTCTAAATTTGCTCTGAAATGTCCCCAATTTCGCCGGACGATATCGAAGTCTCAGACAACATTTTTCGATAGCTCGAAATCGGTTGTGCTATCTACTTCTGGTTCTATCTGGAAAGCAAATCCCAGAGTTTGAATTAATCTCGAGCCCATCTAAAATTTGAGTCATGTTCCCAAAGGTAATACCGTTCGCATATATTAATTTTGAACCGAACGGCAACCCAAATGGAACACCTAGTTCGGTTCGTTTTTCATTTTTGTTTTTTTTTAAATTGCTCAAACTCACTTAACAAAAATAAGCCACGAGGATCACATAACCAAACTAACCAGCATAAATTTTCAATTTGGTTCGATTTAGTTAAACAATGATTATATTTTATTATTCAAATCGAAATTTTGATTTTGTTCAGTTTGATTTGGTTTTTAATTCGGTTTTTGACAGTCCTAGTTCCCGAGCCCAAAGCCCAAGTCCAGATACCCCACTAAGCCCAGCTGGTAAATTATAATCCACCACAAGGTAGTCAAATCAGGCCAAGCCCAAAATTTGGTAAATATTCTTGAAGCGCCTATCTCCAAGACACATTATCTTGCCAAATGTAGCAAACATCTATACTTTCGATACATTATACTATCATCATACGATACAGCCACAATACTACAAAGGGTCCTCCAACATCATGGAAAAATAATACAAAGCAGGCCTTTACACTTAAAAAGAAGCTCCACTTCGAATATCTTCCATGTTAATTTGCTTTCTCAAAAAGTATCCAGCTCAGTTTTTTCAACAAGTGAGAATTTATAAGAAGGAGAAAAGGAAAAATAAATTTTCCGAGATACCCTTTACGCTGTTCAAGATTCTCCCTCATGCATCCCGAGAAGACTTCTTCTCTTTTGGGCTTCAATTTACTATCCATCCTCTCATTTGACATCAATCGGGATTGGAGTATGCTTTTGATTAGTCCAAGCTAATAATAATTAATGAAAAGTAAATTTGTCATAAATATATTAATTTGGGATTTTTGATGATTAAAAAATTAATTTAAGATAAATTTATTATATATATATATATATATGAGTTTGAGGTTTTTTGTGAGGGCTAACGGACCTGGCCATGCATGCACAAATGCATTCTTGATTTCATGGATGGCCCAAACGCGAGAGGAAACGCATGAACGATGGGCAGCTCACCCATGCACATGCATATAATATTTAGTTTCTCCGGCTGTAAGAGGACCCCGCAACCTGTAATAGGCATCGGGAAGCCGGGGGCTCCGATGGTTTTTACGAGTAGATTTCCTTTCGGGCTTCGACCAAACCGTCGTCCGGCGACCTGCGAAAACACTGCAAAACCCACGGCGGCGTCCATGGTTTCCAGGAGCGCACTTTCTTCCGACCTAACAATTCAATGGGACCAACCCATCAACCTCTTCCCTCCGTCGGTCTCCTCCATCGCCCCAAAACTGAGCTTGAAGAAGAAGAAGAGAGAGCAAGAGAAGTCAATCTCGACAAGCTGCAAAGATGGTCTCCCGCGTCGTCGCCGCACTCTTCGTCCTGCTCTTTTGGCTCCCAATCATCACGCCGTCGTCGCCGTCCCTCTCGGTCTGCATCGTCGGAAGCGGAATCGGCGGCTCCTCGGTGGCCCACTTCCTCCGCGAGTACTCCTCCCCGTCCGCCTCCGTCTCCATCCGCGTCTTCGAGCGGCGTGGCGTCGTTGGGGGTCGCATGGCGAGGGTCGCCGTCGGCGGGGAGAGCTTCGAGGCCGGCGGGGCGATCCTCCACCCCAAGAACTACTACGCCCTTAATTATACCAAACTGATCGGCTTGAAGATCAGGTGGCCGAATGCCACGTCGGCTAGCGACGGCCGTGAGGATGATGGCGATTTTGGGATTTGGGATGGGAAGAGCTTTGTCTTCAAGACGTGGAGGGTCAACTCCAAGCTTCCGTTCGTTGACAAGATTGTGCCGCTCGCCAACAAGGCGCTCTTGTTTTGGCGTTATGGGTTTTCTCTCATTCGCATGGACAACTTCGTTCAGGTCTCTCTCTAACAATCAATTTTGTCTATCCAGTCTGAACAGAGTGTTTGAATGGAGAAGTGGAGTGAAATTGAATGATGAATCGATTTTTCTCGAGTGTCTGGTTTAGTCAATTTGGATGATGATGTTGTTTTCTCCATGACACATGACAATAGCCACATCTCCATGTTGCAGAGGACTGTGAACAACTTCTTGAAGTACTACGAAAGCACCAACTCGAGACCCGTTTTTGAGACGGTGGACGATATGCTCAAATGGGCAGGGCTCTACAATCTCGCCGGGAATACTTTAGAGGAGGAGTTAATTAGTCTTGGACTGTCTCCTTGCTGATAAGGGAACTCATCACTGTAAGAATTCTCATAAATTTCACAACGTTTTCCTTTATAGTATGTATCTGCTCGAGATCTGGGTAGTGACTTACTTCAAGTTTTGTTCATCCTATTAATGCCTTTACTTGAGTGCAATGCATGCTCTAGTGGGTTTACTTGTCATATATCTACTTCCTGAACCAATACATTGTACGAAGATGCTGCAAATCTTCTTTACTCAGAAGAAGAGAACAAAGAAGAAGGATTGAATAACCTACAACCAAAAGTATGTGCTCATTCATGTACATATAAAACAAATGTTGGTGTAGTGGCTGCCTCATGGATGGCCAGGCCAGTAATGGGTGAATAGAAGTGTTTCTAGGTTGTATAATAGGCTTGTAGACAGATTGCCAATCTGTATAATCAAATCTTTTCTTATTAAAAGAAAAAAGTTGACCTACTTTGCAGCAGCAGATATGCATGGAATGGTGTCATGAATGCGAATGATCACTATGGTATTAAAAACTGTTAATGGAAGGCATGGAGATTTGCTGGTAAACGATGATGATAAGTTTGAGAGAGCTCCTGATCTTCTCTCTGATCTTTCCTCTCCTTCCGGATGCCCCCTGGCCTGGGGAGGTGGGGGAAGTTGGGGTGGTTTCTGGATGTGTTTAGAGATATTTTAAGTTGTCATCATCCTAGCTCTTTGGAAATACTCCTAGTCATGGCTTGAAGGAAGTCAAACCTTGAGTGGCAAAGGCTTCATGAAGTGACTGCAGCCTAAGTTTGTACTAAGAACTTCAGTAACAGGTGCATCTGGGGTCGAGGTAGGTGTGAATTGGAATAGGATGTCTTTCTAGGATGGAGCATAAGTTATTCTACTTCTCGTCAATGAGGTTGAGTGACTGCTAGGTAGAATGACTTTGATTACTGTGATGTCACGCAATGAGGTTCAATGTGGCTGTTTACTTGACACAGCTCTTTGCTTTAGCAGTGGGCTGCTAGATGCTTGCTTTGGAGAATCCCTGCAGGTCTAGGTACCTGGCTTTGTAGTCATGATTCTTTGGATGCTAAATCACATTATGTGCAATGGATCTTTCATACGTCGTGTTCTGTTTTTACAGCTAAGCTTGTGGCATTTATCAGTCTACTTAGCATTCATGCTCATACTGGATTGTATTACTCTCCAAGCCCCGAGTCTCATGCTTATGAGAATTTTTAGTGCCTGATTGTATAACTTTGAAGCTCTTTTCAACTGTGACATTTCAACTTTCATTTATAGAAGAAAAATGATTTCCTGCCCTTTTGATGGCCTGTTTGTTTTGCTTTTCGTCGAATATGATATTTCTATTTGTAAACTTTTGCGGATGTAACCTATCTGTTATTTATGTGTGAAATTTGACAATAATATTTCCATCATGGAAGATTATGTTGCTGTTTCTATCAGTTGGGTCTTGAAGCTATGGAGAAACTGGCAAAATGTGATATAATTTTTGTTTCTGTATGAGGTTTTATTAGCAGTATTGCTAATGACCCTTGCTTCTCTTGCTAAAGTCTTCATCAATTGCCAAGATCACCATGACATCGTGTCGGATGAGATAGTCTTTGATCAAACAGAAAATTTGAAAGTAGAGGCTGGTCGGTTGAACTGGAAAAGAAAGAAAGAAAACGTAAAACTTTCAGATTGGCATCGCCAACAAGACATTGCTTGACAAATTCACATGATCCATTCGAGCTTTAAGTGAATCTATGTGCTGGATTGCTTCAACTAATTGCCACAGTAATCACCATGTGTTAGAATCTGGTTATCATATAGATAAAATGAACTCTTGTGGGAGATGGAGATATGATATCGAGTTAGCTCTTCATGAAGTAAAGATCATCCGTACGATTAGAACTCAAAATGTCAAATTTATTATCCTAACGGACCATCTATTTTGTTCTTCATAATTTCTTATCATTTGTATTTTGAACCATCTGCCATTGGTACGCTGTAGGTCATCACAAGGATTAATTATGGTCAGGGTGTAAGCATCAGTGGACTTGCTGGTGCCGTTTCCTTGGCAGGATCAGGGGGTGACTTATGGTCCGTCGAAGGAGGAAACTGGCAGATGGCTGCTGGTTTAATCAACCGTTCGAACGTCGCTCTGCACCTTCACGAGGCAATAGAGTCTATTTCTAATCTTGGAAACTATTATGAGCTCAACTCCTCTCAAGGTAACAGTTATAAGTGTGAGGTTGCTGTGGTCGCCATACCATTGGACGAGGTGGACATTCGCTTTAACCCTCCTGTTTCAATTCCTCTGAGGAAGCTACAGCATACGCATGCGACTTTTGTGAGGGGTCTTTTGAATCCTGTGAGCATTTCGCTTGTTACTGTCTCAATCATCTACTTACATCTTCTTTCATCGTAACTTATCATTTTAGTTATTAATTGTCTTTCATGTTTCCTTTTCGCGTCTTTTAAATGGGAATGCCGTTGTGTGCAAAAGGCATATTTTGGGCTCAGCTCTGTGGAAGAAATTCCAGAACTGGTTAGTACAATTGAGGATCCTGGCATTCCGTTCTTGAGCATTTCAGTTCTCAAGCGACACGATGAAAAGGAGGCAACTTACAAGGTCTTCTCCCGCGAAGCTATGGCAGACACATTGCTGGATCAGATATTCAGGTGACATATTTTAGTTCTTTGCCCTAGTAATTGAGGTATATTTCAACCTGCATCCGCATGTTGTTTTGTGTTCTAGCTAGATTAATTCTGTGCTGCACTTGGTGGATGTGTTTGCTTTGTTTGCTGAGAGGTAGTCGGGTCTATCGTCTATGCAAAGATCCTAGAATAGGTGATAAATGTTCACGACAATTCTTGAGATTGTCTCCATAGATGATCTGATGTTTAGGGCATCGAAAGGCCTAGGAAGTGTTCGAGAAGAGTGTCGATGCAGTGCCTTGTTTTGGAAGTAATATACACTGTCGCGCAAGACTACGCTGCAGATAGTGTAAAGGAAAACGCAGCATCTTTGCGAACTCAATGACGAAGTAGATCGACAGGCGAATGCTAATCCTTGATGTTGCTGTTTGCAGCATTCGCAAAGAGACGATCCGCATCGACTGGGGCGCTTACCCTTATTACAAGGCTCCTGAAGTGTTTGCTCCGTTCATTTTGGACGGACGGCATCTGTACTACGTCAATGCCTTTGAGAACGCTGCGAGCACAATGGAGACGAGCGCAGTCGCAGCCGAGAACGTCGCCCGCCTGATCCTGTCGAGACATTTCGGCGACGTGCCCTTGAAGCTTTCGGGCTCGGAGAGCTCACCGGCCAACACGGGTTTGCATTTGGAACTTTGATGGGGTGAATTGTGTAAATTCTGCAGGAAGGTTAACTCATACTTACTTGAGTGCTGGGACGCAAGGAGCACTGGAATATGACAAGTATCCTGTGATGGATAGCTTGGAAATATGGTTTTCATTTTTATGAGACACCTTAAAAAATGTTTAGTGGATAATATTATTCAACAATTAGATGATGGCATTATTCGGATAGAAAGAGAAGCTTCTAAATTTGCTTGGTCGTCTTTATTTTGAGGAAATTTTATGATAAAAAAACTATTTTTAATGAAAATCAAGTGAAAGGAGAATGTTCACGCCTTTTGGAGTTAAGAGAGCTCACCGACCAAAAAAGAGTTAGAGAACTCATTTTTCTTATTCTAAATATCGATATTTTTTATTATAAATAATTTTCTGTTAACTAATCATTTTCAATACTCAATACGTGAAAGTCTAAAAATTAATTTGTGAATGATTTTCAAACTCAAACAAACACATCATAAATTGGTTGTGCTATCTATTAAAACATCAATATATAAAAGTGGGCAATCATTTTTTGACTAGCTCGATTTAGGTCGCGATTGTCAACACAATAATTAAAACTAAAACAAGGAAAATTACATAAATGATTTTGAAACCTGTTGAAAGATAAGTATTTACTAAGGATAATTGGTTTCAAGATGGGTATTTAGAGCCTACCTTGTTAGAATGGATTCCTCAAATTTAAAATTTGAAACCTACCATGTTTGCTCTAAAACCGACACAATTCTCCAAACCCAATTCTACAATTCACTTGAAAACCTATTTTTCTTTTGTTGTAGTTTTATTTTTTTTACAATAAAACAATATTAACAGCAAAAAAATGGTTCGAAGTAAAAGGTAATCGACAACGGGCGAACAAAGGTGAGTCTCAATAACCAGCAAGAGTTGTGAAGCTCAACAAGCAAGGGCGAGCCGTGAGTGACCGAGGAGGAAGGCAAGTCGCAATTGAGAGAATAGTGAAGTGTTTAAGTAAAAGATGACGACAAAAATTTAAGATTTTTAAGCTTTATGAAACCATTTCCAAATTCGGTCCGGTCATTGTAGGTTCTTAAAATTTGGAACCGAGGACCTGGAACCATCCCGATCTTCAGGGCGGTCCAATACGGTTTTCGGGTAGAATCGGTTTAATTGCACAGTGCTAAGTATATATACATGGTATTGACTAATTGGGAAAGCAATGACCTTTATAAATCGATGACATGCTGAGCAACAAGAAAACCGAAGACAAAATTTACAGCAATCTCTCTCTCCGAGTGGCGTAGTTCGAGGCGGAGCAAGAGTGAAGAAGAAGGATGTCGCAGAAAGGGAAGAGAAAGGACGACGTTCCCGCCTCCGACGGCGACTCCGACGGCGGCCAGGCGCCTCCCCGGAAGGCCCCGCGGCAGGATTCCGACGACTCCGGCGATATCATCGCCTGCGAGGTTCCCTTCTGTAGTTTCTGCGGAACACGCGCGTGCTGTGTGTGGGGCTTTTGTGCGATCCTTTAGGGTTTTTGATTGGATGGGGGGTTTCGGTTTCTTTGTCTGTGCAGCTGTCGAAGAACAGGAGGGTCACCGTCAGGAGCTGGCACGGCCAGGTCGTGGTCGACATTCGCGAGTTTTATGTCAAGGACGGCAAGACGCTTCCTGGCAAAAAAGGTCTCTTCTCTCTCTCTCTCTCTCTCTCTAGACTTTGTGGCTGGTGTCTGCAGTGAGTTGCTCTGCTTGCTTTCGGCAATGTGAAGATTAGGGCTGCTGCCTGTGATCTTTCTGGACTTGGGATGCTCTCATGTTGTGTGCATATGTTATTCCTGATATCCTTTGGTTGATTGGAGTCTCTTTGTCATGGTGGTTTGGGGGATGAGCTCGTCTGCTGAACTTTGGAGGTGTAGAAAGGTGAAGGCTTTGGGATCATGGGGGAGGGTAGTGGGAATTTGAGTTGGGTTTCTGGTTCTAATGCCCATTTTCAATTTGAATTTGAGAACGCTTTCGCCCACATCCTTTGGAGGGGCTTTCGATCTACATGAAATGTTGGAAGCATTGCAACCGGGCTGAGTGTGTTGAGCTTTGTTTAGTAGTATCATGGTGAATACTGCAGGTTAGATGAAGTTTTGAACTCCACAATATGATTTTGGGAGCATCATGGGAGATTTGATGTCTCGGCATGCCTTTTCTCTTTGGTAATTTCAGCCTGTATCTGTCACTATGCTCCTGAAATACTGAAATCGACTAAAATGAAAAATTTGTCCAATCTTTTAGAGTGCATACTAGATCAAGGTGTATATTTTTGATTAGCTTGTTGCTCCCTTGCTGTTCGGCTCTCCTCTAAGATTACATGGTATGATTGGATCGAATAAGCCCTTATGGAATAAATATTCAGCTGCATGGACCTGAGGGAGCTCAGTGGATGGTAGACTGGATTTTGGAAATTGCTACCTTTTTGAGTGCTTTGCCTGTTTCTCGTGATATTGGTATCTCAATGAAAGTCAGCATCTTTGATTTCTTAGTTGAAGAACTGTCTTTCAATAACACTGAAAGTTTCTGTAATGTGCTCTGTTCTCAAGCATGTATGTGACTTGTTATTTTCCCTTCCTTTTGCTTAGCCAACAGCTTGGAGTATAACTGTTACCAACTTAGCTTTCTAAGTAATTCTAGCATTTGGTGGCGTTGGTGCTGTTGTATTATTGCCATGGCATTGTACTCTGGTAGACGTTTCGCTTATTCCTCAAATCAGTATGATCTCTCTTAATGGTTTCTATCTGTTGATTTGGTCTTTTGTCCAGGTATTTCTCTCCCCCTAGATCAGGTAAACTCTTGGTTCTGCATGCTACTAGTACTTAAAATTTGAACAGTTGGTTCAACCCAAGTTCATCACATTGGTTTCATGCTTGTGCAGTGGAATAAACTTGTGAAGCACATGCCTGAAATCAATGAGGCATTCGGGGATGCATAGGAGCTAGGTACCAGTCTTGTTGGCTGCTAATTTTGCTGATGAACGGCCAGCTCATTTTGGTTTGTGGCTGGAGTGAACTGGGATTGGCTGGTAGGTGCTGACATGTACAATGTCTTGTATGTAGCTGCGCATCTCTTTTGGCTCTCTGTGTAGAACTCGGCACTTGAGTCTATGTACTTGGAAGTGTTCTGGAGAGAGCATGATTGATCTGCCAAATACACGGATTGGCAAAAATATGCATTTTGGTGAAAAGGAACTATTTTGTGCTCTGATTTAGTTGAAGGACTACGGGGGGAAATGGGTCTCCCCTCCCGAATTAGTTTCACTTGGAAATGATCTATATCTCTATCTAAGTGAGTGGTGTGACGGAGGCTTAATCTAGTTTCACGTAATGAACTGTCGATTGTCTGTTTCTATTTCGTATTTGGGCGGGGGAGACAGGTCTGGGAGTCTCAAACGTCAAGAACTATCATAAGCTATGTGCCTTTTCTGCACTCCAGCACCCTGAAGCAAGGCGATTTTGCTGTGCATGATTCAATGGCTGCTAAGGAGGAAGTTTTCATGGAAGGCTGACTTTAAAGAAATGCACGAATCCAACAGCTGACGATAGACGCATCAAACTTGCCACGCATGTAGTCATCCATTAGTAGAACTACTGCTAAGATATGTGATTGGAAACACATGACAAAGAGATACTTCGTACAGCATGTCATTACGATTTACATGAACATCGAGACGTCAGTATTGACCTTATACATTTGACAAGACAGATGAATGGCAACTAAGCTTTATGCGTGCTAACTCAAATGTCAATTACGTAGGAGAGTCTTGACTTAAAAGAATCATCATACTGGGCACTCATAACGAAACATAAAGAGACACTGCCTTGTGGCTTGCACTTCCCTTGTTGGCCTCCTGCAAAAAGGCCATTGACAAGGTCACAAAACGCGATAACTGTCGTATAAGAATGAGCATCAAGCAATGCTTCTGTTTTATCCATCCATAGTAGTAGGCTTATTAGAGGGTTCTAAGATCTAAGGGGCTCTCATTACATATTAGCATCGTGGAGTTCTCTTCCAAAAGGCCTTACTTTCTCTCATGCAGACAATGACATTCTTTACAAATAGAATACGTCATCTATGATATCTGCTCATCTTCAGCAAATGGGGTTCATGACCTGTCACGGGACAACACTATTATCCTAGAGACTTCAATTTCGAATGCATTTTGGATTGTTTCACATTTTCATCTTAAGCTCATGATGTCAATAACATTGAATGTACCAAGACTCCGTTTTACTTTCTTCCTTAGAGATATGCCAAGACACCATCTCTTCATGGCACGCGTCCAAGATGAAAACACTTCTTTCAACAGTATCATGATCTATGTATAATAGAACAACAAAGATAGGCATCAGTAAAACTGCCTCTCCCTGTTTCATACACTGTATCATGGATAACTACAGGCTACTTCAAACTCAGGTAAATCTCTCTTTTAAGGCAAGACTTGTTTCATGGGGCTTAATAACTTAGGCAACGCTAAAGATTTGCTTGAGTGTTTAGCTTCATCTTTGCAATGAGCTCCAATAACAAATCTAAATCAGATTCAGCAAAGACAAGGTCCTTTCTAGTTAGCTAAACAATACCTTCTTCTTGTTATTGAACAGCAGGGATGCTAAGAGATCCTGTATGAAGCACCCTGGGGAGTATCTACAAGAAAGAAAAGTACCGAAACATCAGCAAAACTGGCATAGCAATGTTATGAAGTGCTAAATTTGTAACACATTGAAAAATTTCTTACCTCTCCCAATCGAGCGTTAATTTTCAAAGGAACCAAATCATCTGCCCGTGTCACACCTATATTGACAATTGCAGTGGCAGCTCCTGACTCATGAGCAGCTCTGTCACCCAAATATGAAGATATAAATTACTGTTTGAACATTTCACATTGGAAGATAACCCCACAACTGTAACTATTACTTCTTTGCTATCTTTTGTTTATCATCAGAGAGAAAGGGGAACCTTCAATTAGCCAAAGAAGCAAACTCTACTTAAGCTACAGAATTAGGAAATAATCAAATTGGATCTTCTCTATTGCCAGGCACGAACTGAAAAGGAAGCAACGTTCTTGAAAAACATGCATATCAGTTGCAGGATGCATGTCCATAAAAAGAACAAGAATAAAAGGCTAAAGAGGAAAAGTAACATGACAGGTCGTGTTAGTCAGTATCCCCACAATCCACAACAAGAATTATCAGCAACATTAGATCCGAAGATCATCTGCACAATTTAGTCAAGTAGCAGCAATAAGACAGTGCTATTAGATTCATGACCAGCTTCACAATAGTCAGCCTGCACAATATCTTCAGCAATATCTAATGACTGGATAAAGCATGAAGACCATTTATGGTGTTCTACACCACTCAATCATAAAAATGTACTGCCTGGGAAAAGGTAATTATCTGAATCATGGAATATAGGCATAAGATGAAAAACATACTTAATGAGGCGGTAAGCAGACATTGTCATCAAAGCTGATCCTAAGACCAGAAATGCATCACACTCTCTAGCAGCTTCCATGGCTCTGTCAGCCCTATCTTTTGGCACGTTATCACCAAAAAATACAACCTTCAAGGAAAAGCAAGCAAATAAGACCATAGGAAAAGTATTAAAGAGAATTTAGACAGGAGTTTTCTCCTCTGGGCAACAAACATGGAAATTAGATTGAATTCTTAACTCCTACTCTTTCTCGAAATATTAAATCAATACATGATGCAGGTCCTGATAAAGTACTGCTAAGTATCAGATACACATTATAATCCAACTACAAAGTGCGTCCAAACCTCTCATAGATAATATTCTTCCTACCATAGCACACTGATAGTTCTGAGATGCCATGGAAACTTTACTTCTCTGTTTACTCCCACTTTTGAAACAAAAGAAGAGGTCCATCCACATATCGTATGCCAGTAAATCATCTTGAAAATGGTTAAAAAAACAAATTTAAAAATCTTAATTCTTTCTTAATATTTTTATTTTTTTGGGTGGGGCAAAGTAAACCTTATAGTAAAGGAGTTAAACCTACACAGAGGCAAGAAATGAGAAGAAACATTGAAAGACCATGGTTTCCATTTCTAGATAAGACCCCAAGGAGCATTTAAAAAAAATAAAATTGGGAAAGAGCATATTAATTTGCTTTTGTAAAGATACTTGGACGATGGCAATAGATCGTCAATTTCCTTTTTCAAATGGTATAGATATAAGTAAGAAGACATACTAGACCTTCAATTAAACATTAAGGAGCTAATTACCTCAGAAATGCTACATAAGAAAAATGTAAAATGTAGACGAAAGATCCTTACGTCTGGTTTGAGCACCCCACCACATTTTTGGCAAGTAGGGATTGTATAATCCTCCTCCCAGAATTTCTCATCTATCTCAATGTCACCATCAGGCCTCTGCTTCATACCAAAGCTCTTGTCTGAACCAGGGTTTCCATGACCCAAACTTTCTATTGCAGCTGCCCACTACAACAAAACGATCACCTCAGCTCAGTTACTGACCATTTGAATTATCAACTACACTACAATTATCGCAGAATGTCATCAATTAATCTCCTTGCAAACATACTGGATTAAAAGGAAAGAGAAATCATAGTGGAACCTTATGAATGTGCTGGAATTTTATTCAGCAGAAAGGAAAAAATGGAATAGCACAAGAAAAAGTAAGTTCTAAGAGCCAACCTTTGGGTTGAGAGCCTTCAACTCTTCTTGGAATAAATTCCGGCAAAAAGAATATCCACAATCTATACATATTACAGTATACACAGTCCCATGTATTTCCAGTGGATTGCTACCAGCACGATGGTGCAATCTGAAATAATTCAAAAGAATTATTAATATCCAACTTTATCCTCCAATTCCTAAAAATGTCATAAAATTTCCACATCCAGTTACCTGTCAACATTTTGGGTAATCATAAAATTTATTCGACCAGCCTTTTCTAGCGATGCAAGGGCATAATGAGCTGCACTAGGCTGTGCTGCAGTAAACCTTCTCCATCCAGCGTAGCTCCTTGCCCAATATCGTCTACGGGCCCGTTTAGAACGAACAAACTCCTAATGAATTGCCAAGGAATTAAAGTCAAAAAATGAGAGATACTAAAAGTTGATGCATGGTTAGACACTTAAAAAGAAGAAAACAACAGAGAAGGCCCAAGAAGAAACTGAACATATCTTATTTAAGCAAGAACCGATGACAAATCTTCTCCATATGCAGAGTCAGCTAATTACAACAAATTATTATACTTTATAACAACCACAAATCCAACACACTTCGTTGAATGTCCTCCCTTATATTCCCAACCCTAATTTTATGCCTTTTCCATATACACGTTCTAATTAGAGTATCCAAAAAAGACATTCACATGACAAAAATGTTTGCTATGGAAAATGCTCTTGCAATTAAATGAGTTGGTTACCAATTCTCACCACCTATTTCGTTTCTGCTTCCTTATCCAAAATTTGTATATAAGTACTAGATCACCCTTCAAATTCAAATTTACCTACATAACTTGCTTTCTGATTGAACAGTTTCTGCATATGCGCTTCATCTCTTCATAATAAGCAGTGTTGATATTTACATAATTAAATCAGCAACTTGAAGAAAAAAGGAGAATTGGGGAAGCTGCAAATCCCAGCACGTGCCTTCAGATCACCTGATGGGTAATTGGTCTGAAACCCGTGCTATAAGCCCCATTTGGACTGCATAAAACAAATAAAAGTTAGAAGGGTTTGTCTTAGATATGAAAAAGCCAGTCAATCTTAAATACTGTGGAGACAAAATTACAAATTGTCACATTTGGCATGAAAGCTTCACATGAGAGTGCAATCACACACACACACACACACACACACTAACATACTACAAGGTTATGCAAAGTGCATATCTTGAAGATTAGTGTTAGACACGAAATAATATACAGCATCATAGCAAAGCCTCTCTTCTAGTTCTTACCAGACACTTTAATTATCCAAACTAAAAGGTACAGAATAGCCACAAAAGCATACTCAAGCGTCCCTCTTATTAATTAGTTTAGAACAACATAATGAGAAGAGTGACTGTTATATCTCAAATCATCTCCAAAATGAAATATTTCCACCCATCACTGATGTCTATCCATAGAAATGTCCACTAAACGTAAAATATCATTCTAAAAATAACAAAAGAACCTTCTATAATCGGGAATACCGCACTCCGTGCTCATTCCAGCTCCAGTCAAAACCACAAGCTTCGTACTGCAATCCAATTTAGACAACACATAAGCAACATGAATTTAGTCATGGAACATACGGCTCACTAAGAAACAAGACACTTGGGAACATAACTACAAAGTAAGAAGTCATCACGGGCAAAGGGTGAAAAGATTATAGATCGGACCTTGATTCAAAAAACTGATACAAAGAATCAGTATCCTTAAGGCTTGGAGGATCTGAATCAGGCACCATCTTCTTGTCCCTCAAGAATTTGGGAGGTGCTTTCTCTGGATTCCCTGAAGAAACCCCAGGGACCGATATGCGGGCATTTATGCGAACCGACCGCGCAAAAATGACTCTCCCAGCTCTCACACAAAGGTTCGAAACCTTATTATAATCACACAGAGCCTCTACAAAAACCCGAAAAGCGCTCATGAGCGCAATAGCGTCAATCAAATGCCAATCTATATTCACGACGAACGACTCAAAAACTGGTCCAAAACAAGGAAAAGGCTTGCTGGCAATTTTACCTCCCAGCATTCGTCTCAAGCCCGTAAAAGTCTGTACACGCAAAAATGCGAATTATCAATCAAAGGGCCGATAAAGGACGTCAAATTGCGAATCCACAGCCAAAAAGCAGAGATTTTTCAACGAATGAGAAGACAATAGACCGAAAACAGAGCACTCCAAAGAAACCCAGACGATGCATTGAACAGTACAGTCTCAATTCACAGAGAGAGAGAGAGAGAGAGAGAGAGAGAGAGAGAGAGAGAGGGTTTTACGTGAAGGAAGGAGGAATGAGAAGGAGAACGGAGGAGGGTGATCGCCATTAGAGAGATTGACGGAGGTAGTCTGCGAAGAAGAAAGAGTCGGTAGTTTTTCAGAAAGAGAAACAGAGAGAGGCTTTGAGCGTATCGGCGACCGGTTCAACACAGGCCATTCACAACAGAAGGCCACGTTCCATAGCTTTCCATCCTAGAAAAATTCAGATCTAAATAAACTCAAAAATTTAGCATATATATACCCACATACCCACCTTTTAATTAATCTGACAAAAGTAGATAGAAGTCAGATATTTCACAATAATAAGAGTTAGTGAATTCGAAATTTTAGTAAGTTATGCAATAAAGATTAGTTATTTGCAAAACTATAAGCGAAAATAGGTAATTTAGTAAGTTATTAATAAAGTTACATAAAAAAAAAAAATTTCCCTTTTATGTTCTTCTTCCTCTTTTAGTGGGCAGTGGCCAGTGAGCAGCCAAGTGAGGGTCAGCGAGCTAACTAGAGCCTTGCAAGGCCAAGGCAAGGTCCGGCAAGCTCATCAGACCTCGTCCGATGGCTCATCGAACCTCGTTTGGTGGCTTGTCGGCGGCAATGGTGGCCAAAGGGCTGTGATGGGCCAGTGATGGGGTGGCAATGGGTTGAGAAGAGGAGGAAGAAGAAGAAATGGAAAGGAAAAAATAGGAAAGGAAAATTGATTCTCAAAACTATTCTTGAGAGTGAAAAATAACTTTTTTTTTTTTATTCTATTCCAAATTTATTTACGGAATAAATTTATTCTCAAGAACAAAAATTTACCAAACGAATTTATATTTCAAATCTTCTCGAGAACAAAATAATGGAATCGATTGTTTCCATAAGGGTTACTAAACAGGCCTTAAAAGTTCAATTGCTACAATAAATGGAACTTTCTCAATTTGTTATTATTTTATTTCAGCACATTATTGCATTTCACCACAAAACAGAACTAAAAGGAAGAAAAAGGAGAATGAGTGAACATGGAGTAGGGAACCGAAAAAGAAAAAAAAAAAGACATGGGGCAGGGAAGTGAAGTTACGGAAATGAAAAAAATAATAATTTATAGACTATTTGTGTTGTTATCCCTTAATTTTTCTTTAACCACAGTCCATTCCATTTTGAGAAGGGAGCTCCGATTTGAAAGCTCTCCATTTCTCAGCCCATAATGTGTAACTCGACTTCTTAGCCAGAACATCTATAGATACATCTTTCCTCTCAATTAGCTCCACTGCGTGCTTCTCAAAACTGTTCATTTTCGCCAAAAGCGGTTCCAACTTATTCAGGTCCTCTTCCTTTTCTGCGATCTCGAGCCACTCCTTCGCTTCCTCCACTCTCGCCCAAAACAAAGAGTCTTGAGTCACGCTTGCATACCTGCTCCTACTCCCTGTCCTCCTTCTATTGTTATTGGGTTTATGTGCCACAGCAGCAACTTTTCGATTCCACCATCTTTCCAAAATCTGGAATCTCCTACTCCTTCCATGCTTGATGTAGTGTCCCTTCTCCTTGTGCATACCACGACGGTAATAGCGTGCGATTTCCAATGGCTCGGCAAGGATCCTATAGAAATGGGACGAATAGTTCCACTCGGACTTGCGGTGGAAATCATGCGAGAGTTCATTCCGTTCTGCCATGCGTATGACTTCATCCCAGAATGCGCCGAGTTTGAACAGGTTCAAGTCGACCATGGACTCCCTCCTAGATGCTCCAGCATTCTTGAATGTGTCGTAATACCCACGTTGATCCTGGGACTCGTCGCAGCGTACCTTGTACCACTCAAGTTGTGCCCTGCAGGGTGTTATCTTAGATAGTTTGACAGCTAGATGAGCATTGTTCAGGTTTGGTGCACGTCCCATGTGCCGAGCCATCTGCAGACAATCTTTTGCTGGTTTTGAAATATTGTTATCCTGCACAGTGATAAGAACACAACCCACAAAGTGAAGACTAAGAACTTATCATTCATCAATTACCAAAAATATGTCTAAGTTTACATCATTCTGCATGCTTTTGTATTAAAGAGTGAGACTTCTGCCCCACATATTAGAGTGATTGTTCCAAGAAAATCCTTCCACAAGATAAGGGCACTGATAGACTATACTTTTGAATCAGATTAGGAAGCAAAGAAGATAGTGTCTCGTGCGGATTTGGGATGCATTTAATTACCTTTGGATCTATTCCTGAGGATCGTAATGCCAAGAAGACACCCGCTTCATAGCTTGACTCGGAAAGGTCGTTGATGTTTATCCTTTTCAGGAATTGCGGAGAAAGTTGTCCTGTATAATAACCATACCTCAGATGATCCTCAAAGCACTTTAGATGATCCTCAAAAATATAAGCTGGAGAGACTGTCTCGAGCATCAAATGCATCATCTTAACAACAGATGCAGCATTATTCAGGCAGATCGCTCCCTCTTCTGAACAGAATAGGTAGCTTCCCAATGGCCAAAACAAATTGTTCCTCGCCTCTTCTTCTGATTGTGCAGCGTCTATAACACAACCCTTGACTTTGCTGAAGAATTCATTGAAATTTTGTTTTCGCAGCTCTCGAACAAGCTGTTCTGGACTGGGTGAAGCCATAGCGACTTGCCAAAACTGAAGCAGCAAGTGCAGTTGAGGAGTCAAGAAGGTTAGTGGAGCGAAGAACAATTTCGGCAGTACATCAAGCTTCGAGACAACATTACAGAAGCTCCCACCCCATCTTTCTCGGAGAATAGCTTGGCAAAGGGACTCGTTGCCAAGCAAAGGAGTGCCGAAGGTGAGGCAGAGGACTGAGATGCGAGAAGCGTTGGGCTGGAGTTGGGAGAGGAGCCAAAGAGTAGTGAGAGAAGCGGTTGTAGCTCCAAAGGAATGGCCTGTGAGGATAATCAACTTAACTTTTCCTAGAAATTCCTGAATCTGCACGCAAAAAGCAGCTCAATGCATGAAGGATTTCTCATTTTTCACTCTCAGACCGAAATCAAGAATTGAGGAAAACTTAATACGTGCATGACCCGAGGGCAATTTTGGCTTAGTTTAAATGTGCTGGTATGACTAATGTCAATGACTTCCCGAAAAAAGAATGGACTGTGGAGGCCACATCAAAAGTATACCGCAGCAAACTATGGTAACATAATGGCTCTGTAGAAAGACTACATCTAGATTTCCAACACATGGCCGGGGAATATGGTATATGAAGAACATAAGTAACCTAGATTAATAACTTAATACAGTCCAAGAACTGTCTGATTTATATATCTACTGTACCAGCTTGATCTCTCAAAACAGTCTCCAGCAATCATGCACAATTCAATAAGACTGTCCTGCTATTTGCAACTGGTAAGTTTAACAAAAGAATATGGTTCTTCTGAAGCAACCTTGATAGTTGATGCATCTCTGTTGCTCTCAGAAGAATTTGCTTTTTTGCTTTCTAGTGGACGAGAAATTAGTAGCAGGATTATCAGAATGAGGGATGTTGAATAGACTTTCAGGAGTTCTTAATAAATTACAGCCTCACATCACATTCACACGTAAGGATTAAGAACTAGAATCTCAAATTAGTAGGAGGATTTGTGGAATTCGTGCATCAGCAAACAAACATTTATTTCCCATTTACACCCTTATGTTATGTCTATTGCGGATATATAAGAGGATATTTATCTCAACATGCATTCTTTTTCTTTTTGTCCCCGGTCAACAAATAAATTTGCAGTAAGTTTTTTTTTCACATTAGATTATATTAAATATGTATTAACTTTGGTAAAAAGGAATATGCAATCCCAGGCTGTAAACTCAATACTCTTTTCTTGTCATTATCAAGTGCACAGAATGAACTCGCTGTCAAAAGAAAAGAAGAAGAATCTGCAATCAACGCGAGTCCAGAAAATGCTGTGAAGTACTCAGCACTTATTAGTCTGCCGTGCATGTCTTAGGAGTGTGGATGGTTTGATTCAGATCGATTTTCTAGAAAAATTGAATCGGACCGAACCGATAAGGTGTGATCCTAAACCGAACCAAATCCTTCCTGAATTGAATATGAACCGAACAGAAGACCCAATTTGATTTGGTTCAGTTTTTCGATTTTTCTATTTTTCTATTTTTGCTTTTTGATTTTTGCCTTACTGATCGATTTTTCAGATCTCAATTTTATTGAGAAATTCGGTTTAGTTTGGTTCGGTTAACCAAATAAAGCCAAAAAAGTTAAAGGTTATTTTTCGGTTAACCGAACCAAATCGAAAATGCACAAAATTTTGATTCAATTCCCAAGTGCTATTTTCTTGGTTCTTTTTCTGTTTTGAAAATGAAGTAAACGGTGGCATTTTGCGCTATTGAAATGTTGTATTCACATACAGTAGGTACAGACTAAACGATCCAAATAATGAATCACGAGATGGGTAAAGTTCAAAGGCCGATTAATTATCAGGAGGGCGACTGAAAGCTAAAACGAAATTTCGTGGAAGTTGCCGATGTACGACTTACGAAGATGCAACGTAATTACCCAGAAAAGAATAGTGTCATGTCAAAATCAAATATCAGGCCAAACAAAGAGGTCGAAGTCAGACAAGGCAAATTGCATACCCGGTTTTGGAAATCCTGTCGCTGGTAAAATTCCAGGAAGAGACGGAGGAATCCAGCGTCCACCTTGACCGTCCCCTCGTCGTCGCCGCCGCACCTCAACGGCCAGAACAGGTGCTCGCATCCAAACTCGCCCAGCGCCACCAGGGTCCCGCAGCTCGGCTCGGACCCGTCGATCACCTGGATGCCCGAGAACGCCAGGTACCCGACCTCGCCGCGTTGTTCCGCGTAGAAGCTCCTCGGGGCGGCGGAGTTCGCTAAGCTGCACAGATTCCACGAGTTCTCCAAGAAGGGCGTCGACGCCAGGAAACTCGCCAGCATCTCGCTGCTCTCGAACCTGCATCATTAGTGAACGCGAGTGGGTGAGAAAGGAGATGACGCTTCGGCATCCGGCGACGAAAGGGCGAGAGAGAGAGAGAGAGAGTTGGGTTTGTCACGCACGGAGACGACTCGACCTCCATGGAGATTGCTCAGGTCTTTTGGTCCCCGTTTCGAGCGGGGAGGCGGACCTTGTGCCTGTTTGTGAAAATGTCTGAATGGAAGTGGATTGCTCCGAGAGTCGAGAACGGCTATATGAAGGGATTACGGTCAACGGTCGACGGTATAAATCATGCAGCAATTGCCCTGTTATTTTCATAGAAAAGCAATGGAAAAACCCTCGAACTCGAATAAGTAATTAAGCTTTTTCATCTAACTCTCTTGGGACATAAATTACGAAAGTATTCCCCAACCATATTAGAGAAAAGCAATAAAAACTTATAAGGCCCTACCCTTTAATGGGCAAAATATTTTGTAGTGATCAATTCATTCTTCTAATTTAGAGAAGAAAAAAAGACAAAAATTTTCACTGTTTAAATGAACAGTAAATTAATAAATGCTTTGAATTTGCTCTTTAACTAGACCCTACTCTTTAACGTGAAAATATCAAAAAAATCTTAAATTTATTATAATTGTGTAAATTAGTTCTAAACTATCTTCTTCTTCTTTTGTATTTAGGCTAATTTAATTTATCCAGTTAATTTTGGTTGGTCGGTGCTAATGAAATAGTTTTTAATAATATTCCAATATTTTTGGAAATTTTTTAATTTTCTTTTTCCCTTTTGTCTTTTGCTTTCTCTTTTTTCCCCCTTCCGTTTACTTGATTTTGACCATGCAAAACCATTGTTAGATTGATTATAGGTTCTTTATGTATGGTATTAGACAAAGTACGCCTCCCTACATGCAAACCCACGCCCTAAGCCATCAATAATTTCGGCCAACATATTTTGGGATAGAAAACAAAATTCTACAAAACTTAGCTTTTTGAATTTTCTATGTACGATTGGCGATGAACGGCAATTTATGGAATATTATAGCATTACGATTTTGTTTTCCATAATCAACAGTTTCCATGAAAATACCCATGCCCCATAACATAGTCCAGTATTCTCAGCTTGACAGTTCACAAATTTTAGTATAGGATAAGCAATCTTAGCATTATAATACTTTCATTAAATATCTTAAAAGGAGGACCATAAAGCATAAAACGCAGCGCGCGCGTTGTTTTTGTGGTCAATGGGAACAACAGCTTACGTCAACGCAAAGTCAAATTTTTTTTTTTTTTTACCATAAAACAAAGCCCCTCCCCCGGCAGGGAACCGACGCAAAATAACGAAAGCGAAAAGGCCAGTGGCACTGACATTCATCTTTTTCAAAAGAGATTCCTTTACAACGTCATCCATCCTTTCCATTTACAACAATTTCGTTAAAAACACCTCCACATTTCATTTATCTTATGAAAAATAAATAATTTTTTTCACAAAAAATCTTAACTTAGGACATTTATAATAAATTTATCTCAAATTAATTTTTTGACTATAAAAAAAATTAAAATCTGTATATCTATAACAAATTTACTCCAAATGACCACAAAAAATCACAAATTAATATATTTATGACAAATTTACGTCAAACTAATTTTTAACTGAATACACCCTCCATCAAATTGGATTGAAATTGGTACAATGGTGATAAATGGAGAGTAAATTTCCAAACTGATACACTAATAAATTGTTGTGTATTATCCAATTTGACAGTAAAATTTAACAGAAATTAACAGAGAGCAAATTTGTCACAACTGTATTAGTTTGGGATAAATTTATCAAAGACGTATTAATTTGAGATTTTTTATAGTAAAAAAAATTAATTCGAAATAAATTTATTATGGGTGTACCGATTTGGGGTTTTTCGTGTTATTAACCCTTTAAAAATAATTTACCTTATCCATAATCAAAAATTAGATTTTTGTAGATGTTTATGTCAGTCATCAAGACATTGGTGAGTTATGTGGAACGAGATTAAGTATAACATAAGCAATGCTCTCAACTTTGACATCGCACAAAACTGGGAAAATGCCAAAAAATGACCTCAAGTGCCATTAGTTTTTCAAATAAATGCTTAAAGTGGCCATGGTTATTTCAAATAAAAGCCCCAATGGTTATAATTGTTTAAAATAAGAGCCCGACGATCACTGATCGGTTAAATTTTCCAACCGGGTAAGAGCATTTTCATCATTTACCAATTTTTTTTTTTGTTCATCTTCTTCGTTGTTGGTGGCCGGCCGACCACTGACGAAACCCATAGAGGGTTAAGCGAGGGTCGCCCTTACTCGATTTAGCAAGGGACGGTCTTGCGGCCACCCACGAGGGCGGGATGCATGAGGTCGACCCTCGCTGGCCGCGGGCAAGGCCAACCTCGCCAAATCTGGTGAGGGTCGACCTCGGTATGGGGTCAGCGAAGGCGAGATAGTGAGGGCTAGCCTCAACCTGGGCAATGGTTGCTTTGCCCAGGCGAGGCTGTCCCTTGCCTGTGGTCGGCGAGGGTAGCCCTCATTAGATCGGGCAAGGGCGACCCTCAACCAATCCTCTATGGGCTTCGCCGATCGCCAGCTAACCATCGGCAATGAAGAAAAAGATAAACAAAAGGAAAAAAAAAAAAGGAAAAGGGAAAAGAGAAAACAGTAAATTATAAAAATGCCCTAGAAAGTTAGGCTCTTATTTGAATTAGACATAACTACTTTGGGTCATTATTTGAAACAAGATCCACTTTAAGCCCTTATTTGAGAAAGTGATGATACTTCGGGCTCTTATTTAAAACATGGTATACTTTGGGCCCTTATTTAAAAATTAATGATACTTAGGTCCTTTTTTGAAATTTTCCCCACAAAATTTGATAGATTTTACCATGGATTCTTGATGATGAATCACTGTCATCTCTTTCTCTGGCTCAACTTCTATCCTCCATCTCCAACATGAAGGGAGACCATCCCAAGGGGTGTCAATGGGTCGGGTTGGGTCTTGATGTTACCCGACCTGACCCAAACAAGAAAGCTCGCGTGCTCTAGCCTGACTCGACTCGAAAGGCATGAAACACGAAGAAGGAAAATAGGTCGGGTCGGGTTTCGAGCTAGCAGGTCAAATCCAATTATACGTATGCCATTAAATCAAAAACTCATAGAATTCTCCATCATCCAACATGTAAAGCACAATAAAACATGAAAGTCCAGCGTTCATAATAAACATAAATAACCAAGTGGACAAAGCACGTTATTTAATTGCCTCCTTTTCATTTTCATTGTAGTTTTCTTTTCATGTTTCAAAGGAGAAAAAAGGTCCATCCATCGAGTAAATAGTATAGCAGAGAGTGAAAAATATAGTAGAAGAGTGGTCCATCTATTCATTGAAAATATAATCTAGTCATTAGCATAAATACAACGTATTAGCTGTCCTTTCTCCAAAGTTGCTCCTCTGATGATGCCATTTAAAGCTTGGCCAAGACTACACTGTGTTCCAATCTTAGCATCTTAAATTTTTCAAGAAAAATGCTACGAAAATTTTTTTAGGCACAAGCCAATAGAATTCCATTATTTGGGGAGGGCCCAATAGAATAAGGACACATTTAGTAACCATTCTATTTTCAAAAACAATTTCTAGTCGAAATAAATTTTTTTATTTTATTCCCGAGAATAATTTCTAAATATTTAAAGATGTTTGGTAAATTATTCAAAATTTTTATTTCCGGAATATAAATGCATTTGGTAAGAGTCTTCAATTTTTATTATATTTATTTTTATATTATTTTTCCCATTTTCTCTCCTTCCTTTTTTTTAGTGGGCGGTGGCTAGCGAGCAGCCAAGTGAGGTTCGACGAGCTAGCCGGAGCCTTGCCAGGCTAGGGCAAGGTCCAACAAGCTTATCGAACCTTGCCCGATGGCTCACCAACAACAGCTGTGGCCGGAGGGCCGCGATGGCCCAATTAGTTGGTTGTGGGTTGAGAGGAGGAAGAAGAAGAAGAAAGGGAAGAGAAATAAGAGAAGAGAGGAAAATTAATTCTCAAAATTGTTTTTGAGAGCGAGAATCAATTTTTTTTATTCTTAATTCTATTCCAAATCTATTCCCAGGAATAAATTTGTTTTCGAGAACGAAAAATTTACCAAACGGATTTCTATTTCAAATTTATTTCTAGAAACAAAAGAATAGAATCGATTGTTCTCGTGAGGATTACCAAACAAGTCTTAAAAGTTCAATTGCTACAATAAATGGAGCTTTCTCAATTTGTTATTTTTTTTATTTCAGCACATTATTGCATTTCACCACAAAACAGAACTAAAAAAAGGAAAAGGAAATTGAGTGAACATGGGGCAGGGAACCGAACAAAAAAAGAGAAAGACATGGGGCAGTTACAGAAATGGAAAAAGAGAGTTTATGAACTATTTGTTGTTATCCCTTAATTTTTCTTTAACCACAGTCCATTCCATTTTGAGAAGGGAGCTTCGACTTGAAAGCTCTCCAGTTCTTAACCCATAATGTGTAACTTGAGTTCTCAGCCAGAACATCTATAGACACATCCTTCCTCTCAATTAGCTCCTCTGCATACTTCTCAAAACCGTCCAATTTCGCCAAAAATGGTTCCAACTTATTCGGGTCCTCTTCCTTTTCTGCGGTCTCGAGCCACTCCTTCGCTTCCTCCACCTTCGCCCAAAACAAAGAGTCTTGAGTCAAGCTTGCATACCTGCTCCTTCCCCTCCTGTTGTTATTGGGGTCTTGTGCCGCAACAGCAACCTTTCGATTCCACCATCTTTCCAAAATCTGGAATCTCCTACTCCTTCCATTTTTGATGTAATGTCCCTTCTCCTTGTGCATACCATGACGGTAATAGCGTGCGATTTCCAATGGCTCGGCAAGGAGCCTATAGAAATGGGATGCATTGTTCCACTTGGACCTGCGGTGGAAATCATGCGAGAGTTCATTCCGTTCTGCCATGCGTATGACTTCATCCCAGACTGCGCCGAGTTTGAACAGATTCAAGTCAACCATGGACTCCCTCCTAGATGCTCCAGCATTCTTGAATGTGTCGTAATACCCACGTTTATCCTCGGACTTGTCGCAGCGTGCCTTGTACCACTCAAGTTGTGCCCTGCAGGGTGTTATCTTAGATAGTTTGATAGCTAGATGAGCATTGTTCAGGTTCGGTGCACGTCCCATGTGCCGAGCCATCTGCAGACAATCTTTTGCTGGTTTTGAAATATTGTTATCCTGCACAGTGATAAGAGCACAACCCACAGAGTGAAGACTAAGAACTTATCATTCAGCAATTACCAAAAAGATGTCTTAGTATAAGTTTACATCATTCTGCATGCTTTTGTATTACCCACATATTAGAGAGTGATAGTTCCAAGAAAATCCTTCCACAGGATAAGGGCACTGATAGACTATACTTTTGAATCAGATTAGGAAGCAAAGAAGATAGTGTCTTGTGCAGATTTGGGATGCATTTAATTACCTTTGGATCTATTCCTGAGGATTGTAATGCCAAGAAGACACCAGCTTCATAGCTTGACTCGGAAAGGTCGTTGATGTTTATCCTTTTCAGGAGTTGCAGAGAAAGTTGTCTTGTATAATAACCATACTTCAGATGATCCTCAAAACACATTAGATGATCCTCAAAACTATAAGCTGAAGAGACTGTCTCGAGCATCAAATGCATCATCTTAACGACAGACGCTGCATTATCCAGGCAGATCGCTCCCTCTTCTGAACAGAATAGGTAGCTTCCCAATGGCCAAAACAAATTGTTTCTTGCCTCTTCTTCTGATTGTGCAGCGTCTTTAACACAACCCTTGACTTTGCTGAAGAATTCATTGAAATTTTGTTTTCGCAGCTCTCGAACAAGCTGTTCTGGATTGGGTGAAGCCATAGTGACTTGCCAAAACTGAAGCAGCGTGTGCAGTTGAGGAGTCAAGGAGGTTATTGGAGTGAAGAACAGTTTTGGCAGCACATCGAGCTTCGAGACAATGTTACAGAAGCTCCCACCCCATCTTTCTCGGAGAATGGCTCGGCAAAGGGACCCATTGCCGAGCAAAGGAGTACCGAAGGTGAGGCAGAGGACTGAGATGGGAGAAGCGTTGGGCTGGAGTTGGGAGAGGAGCCAAAGAGTAGTGAGAGAAGCGGTTGTAGCTCCAAAGGAATGGCCTGTGAGGATAATCGTCTTAACTCTTCCTAGAAATTCCTGAATCTGCACGCAAAAAGCAGCACAATGCTTGAAGGATTTCGTGTTTTTCACTCTCAGACCAAAAGCAAGAATTGAGGAAAACTTAATACATGCATGACCCAAGGGCAATTTTTGATTAGTTCAAATGTGCTGGTATGACTAATATCAATGACTTCCTGAAAAAAGAATGGACTGTGGAGACCATATCAACAGTTTACCGCTACAAACTATGGTAAAATAATGGCTCTGTAGAAAGACTACATCTAGATTTCCGACACATGGCCAGGGAATATGATATATGATGAACACAAGTAACAAGGATTAATAATTTAATACAGTCCCAAGAACTGTCTGATTTATATATCTACTGTACCAGCTTAATGTCTCAAAATAGTCTTCAGCAGTCATGCACAATTCAATAAGACTCTCCTGCTGTTTCCGACAGGTAACTTTAACAAAACAATATGGTTCTTCTGAAGCAAACCTTGATAGTAGATGCATCTCTGTTGCTCTCAGAAGAATTTGCTTTTTTGCTTTCTAGTGGACGAGAAATTAGTAGCAGGATTATCAGAATGAGGGATGGTCAATAGATTTTCAGGAGTTCTTAATTAACTACAGCCTCACATCACCTTCACACATAAGGATTAAGAACTAGAATCTTAACTGGCTACTTACGCAAATTTTTAAATTCTACCGAATCCATTCAAATTAGTAGGAGGATATGTGGAATTTGTATATTAGCAAACAAACATTTATTTCTCATTTACACCCTTATGTTATATCTATTGCAGATGTATAAAAGGATATTTATCTCATCATGCATTCTTTTTCTTCTTGTCCCGGTAAACAAACAAATTCGCAGTGAGTTTTTTTTTTTCCAAGATAAGGGCTTGAAAAATTAAATCACATTATATTATATTAAATATATATAAACTTTGGTAAAACAGAATAATGCAATCCCATGCTGTCAAACTCAACACCCCTTTCTTGTCGTTATTAGACCCGTCAAATGGGTGGGTCGGGTCGGATTTGGGTTGGATCGAAAATGGTCCGACCCATATTGACCAATTTAACTCATTTTGACCTATATTCATGCAATGTAAATCTAGTGATCCATACTCGATCCGACCCACACCCGACCCAACTCGTATTACTAAAAACCATTATTATTGTAGAGAAACCTAAACTCACTCTAAGCTTTATGTAAAATAATTCACTCAATTCATATTTGACCCATATTTAACTTTTATTTAACCCATATTTGATCAATATTTAACTTTCACTTGACCCATATTTGACCCATATTTAACTTTCACTTGACCCATTTAACTAAAAGTGAGTCATAATATGGGTTTATGATCCATTTTGACACCTCTAGTCGTTATCAAGTGCACAGAATGAACTCGCTGTCAAAAGAGCAGAAAAAGAATCTGCAATCATTGCGAGGCAAGAAAATGCATGGACGCATGCCTTATGAAGTACTCAACACTTATTAGTCTAAAATAAAGTAAATCCATCGAGGAGAAGAAATAAACGGAAGATTTGGTTTGGGATGGGAAACCCCGTGATGTCGCACCTATATTCCCTCTCAATTGGGAAGACAATGATTGACTAGGGATCAGGGAGCCGTTCGATGGTAAAGATAGACATCACCTTAGGAATTTGGTTCTGACTACCGTAGGATAGGTAAGTATAATAGCCTATCGCACTTAGGGTGAGAAGGGGTAGCTGAAAATCCTAGTGCTTGATAGGCTGCCTAACGGCAAGTTAAAATAACCCATTGCCTGTTCAAGTATCCCCATTATTTTGATTTGCTGTTGGCATTTTGCGCTCTTGAAATGCCATACCCACTTACAGTAGGTACGGACTTTGACTGGCGAACAAACAATCCAGATTATGAATCACAAGATACGCAAAGTCCATAGACCGATCAATTTAATAAATTGAATTTATGAGGAGGGTGACTGAAAGCTAAACCTTAATTTCGTGGAAATTGATGATGTTCGACTTATGAAGATGCAGCGTAATTACCCAGAAAAGAATAAAGTCATGTATAGTCAGTCTTCTAAGCCGAAGTCAAACAAGGCAAATTGCGCACCTGGTTTTGGAAATCCGGTCGCTGGTGAAATTCCAGAAAGAGACGGAGGAATCCGGCGTCCACCTTGACCGTCCCCTCGCCGTCGCCCTCGCCGTCGCACCTCAACGGCCAGAACAGGTGCTCGCATCCAAACGCGCCCAGCGCTGTCAGCGTCCCGCAGCTCGGCTCGGAACCGTCGATCACCTGGACACCCGAGAACACCAGGTACCCGACCTCGCCGCGTTGGACTGCGTAGAAGTTCCTCGGGGCGGCGGAGTTCGCGAAGCTGCACAGCTCCCACGAGTCCTCCAAGAAGGGCGTCGACGCCAGGAAAGTCGCCAGCATCTCGCTGCTCTCAAACCTGCATCATCAGTAAAACGCAACTGGGGTGAGGAAGGAGACGGCACTTCGGCATCCGGCGATAAAAGGGCAATAGAGAGAGAGAGAGAGTTGGGTTTGTCACGCACGGAGACGACTCCGCCTCCATGGAGAACGCTCGAGTCTTTCAGTTCTGGCCCTGGGCGTGTTTGTGAAAATGTCTGAACGGGAGTTGAATGTTCTGGGAGTCCAGAGCGGTTATATGGCGGGCTGGCGATCCGACGCGCACGAAGAGATTGCTCGGTCCGCGATGCTTCTCTGCAATTACGGAGAAGAGGAGGAGTTGACGACGTCTTGCTCCGGCTGAGAGAAGGAGGACGGTCGACGGGGAGTTAATATATAAATCATTCGGCAATGGCTCTGCTCCGTGAAGGTTTTTCATGGAAAAAGACACGCAGCCACGTCGACAAAGCTATCCAAACTTTCCGCGTAAACAAACATTTTGCACTCTTCCCCGCATTTTCGAGAATTGGAGAATCGGAACGGGAACGATTTAATTTTAGATATAAATTCCGACTCTCACATTTTATAAAGAGACATATCAAAAATTTGAGAGGTGAAAGCTTGAAGAATAATATAGGATCTATAAAAATATAAAATTAAATGTTTTGCAATGATTAATTCACTCTTCTAATTTCAACCCAAAAAAATAAAATAAAAATTCACTCGTGTAATAAATGTTTTGGCAGTAAATTAATGCCTCGAATTCATTAAATAACATGACCCTACTCGTTAGTGGAAAATTACAATTTTTTTTTATTTTATTATAATTGTGTCAATTTAATTTTAAACTTTCTTTTTACCAATTGTGCTTTAAATCTCTTGAATTTGTGTTAATTCAATCCATCCAGCCAATTTTGGATGATTAACGCTAACTTAAACAACTTTTAATAATATTTCAATATTATTTTTATTTTTCCTTTTATTTGCTTTCTCTTTCAATCCTTTTTTTTTCCTTCCCTTCCTTTGTCCCCCGCCGAGAGAGAAGGAAAAGAAAGAAAAAGAAAAAGAAAAAGTAAGAATTTCGAAAAAAAATATAGAAAATTATTAAAAATTATTCACATTAGTATCGATCGGACCTGGCCATCCAAAATTGGTCAAATAGATTGAATTGACATAAATACAAAAAAATTAGAACTCAATTGACAAAAAAGAAGAAGTTTATGATTGAATTGGTATAATTATAATAAGTTTATAACTTTTTTGGTAATTTTCACGTGCCCCTTAATATATATCACAACAATCCTTGAATTTTTCGAACAAGCTCTATATGAAATTGTCTTGCATCATTTAAGAGATTCGTAAGCAAGCAACACCATGAAAAAAATAGCGAACAAAAAAGATGACTAGGCTCTTATCTATATAATTGAGGGTGATGATAATTAATTTTCCATCACCAAAACAGGACCAGCAATCGAGCTATGCCGAGCCGGGCTGGGAAGAAACAATTGGCCATGCCGGGCAACGTCCCTTGTCTCTGATGCTTGTGAGTGGATGGTGGCCTACTTGGGCTTAGATAATGATAGAGTAGAGAATTGTCATCAAAGCTACACATTTTGTTCCCAAGATCTAATGGACCAAGTCCTAAGTTTTCAATTTATATGGAGATTTCTCTTTCAGACACTCGGATGTAAGATCTAGATTGCTATGTAGAGATTTAGTATGCGAGAGCAAGTTGATAATTGTATGATCCAAATTGACCCAATTACATAATAAAAAATAGTGAGAAATACCCAATTGAACCTAACATATACTCGACCCAATACGGGCTCTAATTCTTAATGATTTTTCTCCTTAAATTGTTGCCTCTGAAGAGTGAGCAACTCCATGATCGGCTCATTGAGTCGATGAGGGAGCTTGAGCGCTCAAGTTGAGTTATGGATTAGGACATTTCATGGCACTCGAACAACATGGAGATGTGGGCGAGCACAGCACGTTGATGGACAAGGACACTTGCGTGAATAGGTTTCTAGATCGGGTTATGAAATGGGGAGAGTGAAGGTGCCTATAAATGAGTTATTAGATTGGTTGCACATTCTTTATGTCTGGTATTAGATAAAAGAGAAAATAATAAACATGGTCTTTGAATTTTGTTTAATGTATAATGTGATTTATGAACTTCCAAGTTCTAAACAAAGTAAACTTTCCTATTCACACAACTTTGCGCCCTGAGCCATCGATAATTTCGGCCAACATATTTTTGGATAGAAAACAAAATTTCATAAGAATTAGGAATTTTCTATGTAGAGCTGGTGAAAAACAACAATTTGTGGAATATTACAGCGTCAAATTCTTTTTTTGCCTAACCAACAGTTTCTAGGAAATTCCCCAAGCTCTAGAATAGATTCCAATATTCTCGCTCGGCATCGCACAAAATTTGGTGGGGGATAAACGCGTGAGAATCAAACGCGGTTGCGCGTTCTTTCCTCCTCCCTCACTCGCGTGTCGTTTTGAGGGTCAATGGTAGTCAACCCAAAGTCAAATCCCCATTTGTTTTTTGACCATAAAACGCCCCCCCGCCCAACTCGAAACCACGAGGGCGAAAAGTGGGCCCACGATGAAATCTCTTTTTCAAAAGGGAAATTCTTTTAGGACGTCATTCGTCCTTTCAATTTATAAAAATTCCGTTCAAAACGCCCTAACATTTCATTCATCTCGCAAAATAAAGGAAATTTTTTAAATAAAGGCCTAAAATATCAATATGAAGTGGATATTATTTCAAATAAAAGTTGAAAGTGCACTTATTTTAAATAAGTGTCTGAAATGGCCATCTCAATCTCAAGTAAGAGTTTAAAATTTTTTCTTTTTTCTTTCTTTAGGATTGAATTACACATTTTAAAAGTTTTAAGATTTGATTACAGTTTCGTTAAAAAAATTTAGGACTTCATTGTACTTTTTAAAAGTTTAGAATTAAATTGCACTTATTGACAAGTTTTAGGACTTATAATGTACTTATTCCAAAAAAAAATTAAAAAAAAAACTAAAACTTAGGGAAAAAAAACACACAAGAGGCAAGGTCCCCCTCCGCCTGTGACCGTTGCTTGGGTGGGAATCGACGACTTTTGTCGACTAGAGACAGGCTAGCAAGTTCTCGCTTGAAACGAGAGAGGTTAACAATCCTCTCTCAAAACTAGGTGAGAGTCGTCCACCCTTGCACAAGTCTAGTTTGTTTTGCATGGAAGGTAGACCATCCGAACCATCATCTTGTGCCTCAAAACTTCCATGGGCAATTGGTATTGTGGGGAAAAATTTAAACAAAAGAATCGATTAACCTTTTTTAATGCACAGCATACTATCCATGAATATAAACGAATCTACGACTTTATGATGATTCGAATACAATCACAAGAAAAATATTCATGTTCCATAATATTAATGGTGATTATCTTCTCAAAATAGTAATAGAAGCCTTTTTATTTTTTTGTGCGTTATTCTTAAATAGAGAGAGGGAGGGGGAGTGGGAGTGGGAGGACGTTCTTTTTCTACAAAATGTTCCTTTTGTATCTTTTTTCGGGTTTGTCTGTATTCGGGATTTATCCATTTGCTCGGATGGATTTGACCGTCTACGAATAACAGCTTATATTTATTTGGTGCGACAAGTATTTTGAAAATCATAAAATTTGTTAAAAAATATAATCGAGTCCTAAAATTTTTTAGAAAATACAACTAAGTACTAAAACTTATAACGAAAGTGTACTAAAATTTTCAAAAAGTACAATCAAGTCCTAAATTTTATCAAATTGATCAAATCAAGTTCTTTCGCTAATGGCACTTTTTGAAGGTTTTATATTTGATTGCATTTTTTGAAAATTTTGGGACTTGGTTGCATTTTTGCAATATATTTAGGACTTAATTACACTTTTTAAAAGTTTTTATATTTAATTGCACTTATTTTATGACTTTTGGTGCACTTATCCCTTATTTCAAAATGTCTCGGCGGTGTTAATTGATAGTTGACTAATACCTCATTGGACATGGTTCTCTTGCTTGATCTGGCAAGTGCCTGCTGGCCTCAAGCCTCACTAAATCTCTGGCTTGTGCTCATTGATCCAGTGAGTGGCCAAATCTAGCTCACCAGCAGTTGGTGAGGTCGAGAGAAGGAAAAAAACAAAGAAAAAAAGAAAATACAGAAAAAAGAAAAAGAAGAATGATTAAAGATTCGATTTTTTAAAAAAGGAAGAAAAAAAAGAGAAAGAAAAAGGAAGCTAGTTAGGGTGTGAGATAATAGAGAGTAAGTGAGAAAAATATTTATAGGTTGCATTGGGGAACCAACGTGCAAGGCAGGGTTGCTCGTGGCAGCCGTGATTCTTTGCAATACGGCAAGGAAGATGAGTTGAATGTAAAATGACTTTATGAGAAGAAGACGAAGGACATAATGGTCAATTAGATGTGTCAATATGGGTCATAAACCCATATTATGACTCATTTTTAGTTAAATGGATTAAATATGGGTTAAGTGAAAGTTAAATACGGGTCAAATATGGGTTGAGTGAGTTATTAGATAGATTCATCATCTCTCTCCTTCCATCCCTCTTTTCTATGCATTCTCGACCTTCATTATCGATCCCGCTACCATGTCGCTGTCACCATTGCCAATCCTGAGCTTGTTGTCGCTGGCTGGAGCTTAGCTTGGATCTGGGCAAGCAAGCCACAACAGAGCTTGGGCTGTGCAAGCCCTAAGCTCACTGGCCAGAGCTCGGCCTAGATTTGGACAAGCGAGCTGCAAGGTCGCCGGCTTTGGCCAAGTTGTGGCTCGCTCAGATCTGGGTAGGCAAGCCCTGAACTCGCTAGCCACAATAGAGTCTGTGACTCGCCAAATTCGGGCGAGCCTCGAGCTTGACTGCTACGACCTTAGCGGAGCTTAGATCGGCCGAGCCCTGAGTTTGTCGACCTTGGTTGAGTTTGGGCTCGTTGGCCTATGTCTTGGCCAGTCACCGTCGGGCGGCACCAGCAAAGGAAAAGAGGGAAGAAGAAGGAAGAAGAAAGAAAAGAGAAAAGAAAGGGAAAATAAAAATAAAAACAAAATAAAGAAAAAAATAAAAATAAAATAAAAAATAAAAAATAAAAAATTCAATTTAAAAAAATTAAAAAATCGATTTTCAAAAAAATTATTTTCCAAAAATTATTTCAATTTAGAGGTATCAACATTTTTTTATTTACTAATTTTTTATTATTTATTCTACTTTATAAATTTGATGTCAAATTTTTATTTAAATAATTTATATATGAAAAGTTTAAAGTGTACTAAGTAAGTGGGAGTGGATTTTCTTAAATTAAGTTAAATATTAATATGTGTTGGTAGTATGGGTCGGGTTGGGTATGTGTCATTAATTTTACATTGCATTAAAATGGGTCAAAATGGGTTAAATGGGTCGATGTGAGTCGGACCATTTTCGACTGACCCAAACCCGACCCGACCTATCCATCCGACACACCTACGGTCAATTGATATGTTATCATGGGGGCAACTGCCTTGTTCTTTGATACGCAAGAACATTCCTTTTTATTTAATATTCTACATTTAATTCAAGAAACTAATATCAACAAATATTTGAGAATGGCATAATCATATCATATTTACCCAAAATTAATTTCTGTATTAAAAAAAATCTTAAACTGAGTAAATATCGCACGAGTGTACCAATTTGGAGTTTTTTTTTTTATGATAAACATTTTAGTTTCTAGAAAATGTGGATGGATTAAGTAGTTTGAGATTTTTTATGACACAAAAATTAGTTTGGGTTAAATGTGACAAGGGTGTACGATTTCAAATATCAAAATCCACGTTTGTTTCATTAGATTAGTGAAAGAATAGAGAATTTCCACCGGAACTACACTTTTTGTTCCCAATATCTAATGAAATGAGAAGTAGATTCACACGATATGATTAGTGATGGCATTTGAAGCTTCTAACAATTTGTCATGAAGTGTAATTGAGTTCTAAAACTTTTAAAAAGTACAATTAAATCCTAATATTTATCACGAAGATATAATTGAATCCTAAAAATTTCAAAAAATGCATTCAATGGAAAGACTTAGTTGGACCAATTGCACTTTTGAAAGTTTTAAGATTCAATTACATTTTTGTGACAAATTTTAGTATTTGATTGAATTTTTTGAAATTTGTAAGACTTAATTGTACTTTCATGATAAATTTTAGGACTTCCAATATATTTATTTTAATTAATACAACAATTCTTTACTTATTTCCTTTATATCGATAAAATTAAAAGCATTATACCCTTGCATGTAAACAAAGATTTTATTTGCATCAATTAAAAGAAAGAGGAATATCTGTTGAAGAAAGAAAGCATATAAGTTATATCTAATATTTTCCTTTTTTTGTACCCAATTGTGTTGAAGTATGTAAATTTATTGGTTGTTCGTATATATATAGTAAATCTAATTCTGTTATAGACTATAGTATTTATTATACTATGTTGTGTACCCGTTGAATGTATCACAAAATAAATAATTTTTTTAACAAAAAGTTTATCACTATGTCAATGATTTCCTTTAGTTGATTTGTTCAAGATGGATTAATGATTTGATATTATTTCTCAAATTTATAACATCCCCTTATGAGAAGTTAATACAGTGATTTACATTTCACAACTTTTGTTCATTCCCCATATTCAGATTTTTATCACATTCACCATGGCATCTTCTCATGCAAATACGGCTTGAGATATCATCTCTTTACTTCATCATCTCTATAAGCGATGTAAGTATCTACATCTTGATGGTTGCATATGTATAGCACTTGGATAAATTCATCAATGCTTCAAGCATCGATAGAAATGTCCTTCAAGTTCTTTTTGTTCTATAATTTGTGAAGGTGAATTTGATATTTTCAATGTCGCTCTTCGACGTGTTTTCTTTAATGATAAGAAAGGATGGCCATATGTCATTGGATTTTCTTTGCTCCTCTTTTTATTTTATTATTTTATTTAATCTTATCTTTTCTATTTTTATCCCTTTTTCTAGTTTCCAAAACCGCCCTCCTCCTTGCACCACCAAAACAGTCCGTCCGTCCTCGCGGCCCTGTTGTTATCACCAACTCGCGCGAGCCATCACACAATTCGTGGCCATAGAACTATACATGCATCTTAATGCCCTCAGAGCAGCAAGATTGGGGGATGAATAATTACAAATTCACAATCCAGATTCCGATCGACTTATCAGGAAGGTGACCGAAGGCTAAACCGTAATTTCGTGGAAGTTGACGATGTTCGACCGATGAAGATGCAACGAAAATACCCGGAAAAGGACAAAGTCACGTAAAGACAATCAAACATGACTGCAAGTCAATAAAGGCAAAAGGTCTGCGTACCTGGTCCTGGAAATCCCGCCGCTGGTAAACTTCCAAGAAGAGACGGAGCTGCCGCTGGTAAACTTCCAAGACGAGACGGAGGACTCCCGCGTCCACCTTGACCGTCTACCAGCCGTCGCCGTCGCCGTCACCGTCGCACTCGCACCTCTACGGCGAGTACAGACGCTCACATCCACACTCTCCCAGCGCCATTGGGGTCCCGCAGCTCAGCTCGGACCCATCGATCACCCGGACGCCCGAGAACCCCAGGTACCCGACCTCACCGCGTCGGTCCGCCAAGCAGCTCCTCGGGGCGGCGGAGTACGCGAAGCTGCACAGCCTCTGCGACTCCTCCAAGAAGGGCGGCGGCCCCAAGAAAGTCGCCAAGCATATCGCTGCTCTCGAGCCTGCATCAATAAACGCAATGGGGTGAGAAAGGAGACGACACATCGACATCCGGCGATGAAAGGACAATAGAGAGAGTGGGGTGGATCACGCACGGTGACGATTAGGCCGCCATGGAGAGCGCTCGAGTCTTTCAGTCTCTGTGTCGAGTAAGCAGGTCCAGCCTTGGGCGTGTTTGCGAAAATGTCTGAACGGAAGTGGATTGTTCTGAGAGCCGAGAGCGGCCACATGAAGGATACGGTGGGACGGCGAACCAACGCGAAAGAAGGAGAAAGAAGGGGGTATGATTGGCGATTTCCATCACCAAAACTTAGGACCAAGCAATTGGGCCATGCCGGGCCGAGCCCAAAAGAAACAATCGGCCATGCTGTGTATGGTTCCTTGTCTCCCCTGCCCATGACTGGACAGAGGCCTACCTGAGCTCGGGCAGGGCCTAACTCTCTCTCTCTCTCTCCCTAAATTTGACTAGTACGTTCTCGATGCGTAACATCCACAACTACTTGAAGCGACTGGTATTTTTCATTTGGACTCATTGTCATTGACAGTCATATATTTTGAATCAGCTGTTTGGTTTCTTAGATCACGAGAGAGTACAAAATATTTAGTCGAAGCTGCACAATTTGTTCCTGAGATATAATGGACTGAGCCCAGGCCCCCAATCTGTGTGAAGATTTTTCTCTGAAATACATGAATATAAGATTTAAATTGATTTGTGGAGGTCTACTTTGTAATACACTAGATCAGTCAAATGGGTGAATTAAATCAGGTTGAAAATGATTTAGTTCAAATTGATCCGACTACAAAATAAAAAAAATTGACGAGATATACTCGATTTGGACCTAAAATATACTCAGCCTAGTCCAGGCTTTAATTCATGACAATTTTTCTCCTTAAATTGTTTTGTCCGAAGAGTGAGCAACTCTATGGACCAGCTCAGTTAATTATCCAAATTTAAGATACATAATAGCCATGAAAGAATACTCAAGTCGTCTTTGATATAATTAGTTTAGAACAAATTAGTGAGAACGGTGGCTGTTATATATCAAATCATCTCTAAAATGATATATTTCCACCCATCAGTGATGTCTAGCCACTGAAATGTCTGCTAAATGTTAAATATCATTCTAAACATAACTAAAGAACCTTGTACAATCGGGAGTACCGAACTCCCTGCTCATTCCAGCTCCAGTCAAAACCACAAGCTTCGTACTGCAAGCCAATTTATACATATTAAGTAACATGAATTTGGTCAGGGAACTTACGTCTCACTAAGAAACCAGACACTTGGGAACATAAGTACAAAGTAAGAAGTCATTGCAGGTAAAGGGTAAAAGAGTCTAAGATTGGACATCGATTCAAAAAACTGATGCAAACGATCGGTGTCCTTGAGGCTTGGAGGATCTGAATCAGGCACCAACTTCTTGTCCCTCGAGAATTTGGGAGGTGCTTTCTCTGGATTCCCCGAAGAAGCCCCAGGAACCGATATGCGGGCATTTATATGAACAGACCTCGTCAAAATGACTCTCCTAGCTTTCGTACAAAGGTTCGAAACCTTATTATAATCACACAGCCTCTACAAGACCCCGAGAGAGAGAGAGAGAGAGAGAGAGAGAGAGAGAGAGTTGCTGAACATGCTGTACAATTGTAGGATCGAGCATTCATTGAACTACATACATGAAAAACTTTTTGGCACGGACCAATAATGAAATTCAACTGTAGTGTTGCTGCAATAAATAAATGGAGCTTCCCCATTTGACATTTCCTTATACTGCAGTTGTCTGCATTCAACACGATTACACCAGAGATGAAGATCTCCGCATAAACAATGATGAATGTCATTAATTTCTCTTTAATCACAATCCATTCCATTCAGAGCTGGATCAGAAAGTAGCTGCAGGAGTTCGACTTCAAAGCTTTCCAATCCTCAGCCCATAATCTGTAACTTGAGTTCTTAGCCAGAACATCTATAGACACCTCCTTCCTCTCAATTAGCTCCTCTGTGTACTTCTCAAAACCGTTGATGTTCACCAAAAGCAGTTCCAACTTATTCGGGTCCCTTTCCTCTTCCGCAATCTTGAGCCAGTCCTTCGCTTCCTCCACCTTCACCCAAAACAAAGAATCTTGAGCCAAGCTTGCATACCTGCTCCTCATTCTTTTGTTGTGGTTCTTGCGCCGCAACAGCAATCATTCGATTCCACCATTTGTCCAAAATCTGAAATCTCCTATCCCTTCCATGCTTGATGTAATGTCCCTTCTCCCGGTGATTACCACGACAGTAATAGCGAGCGATTTCCGGTGGCTTGCCAAGCAGCCCATAGAAATGGGATGCATCAATCCAATCGGACATGCAGTGGAAATTGTGCGAGAGTTCATTTTGTTCCACCATGTGTCTCGTGTGGATTTGAGAAGTATTTAATTACCTGTGGATCTATTCCTGTGGATTGTAATGCCAAGAAACATTAGCTTCATAGCTTGACTCGGAAAGGCCGTTGATGTTTATCCTTTTCAGGAATTGCAAAAAAATAGTCCTGTATAATAACTATACTTCAGATGATCTTCAAAACTGGAAGCTGGAGAGACTATCTTGAGCATCAAATGCATCATCTAAACAACAGATGTTGCATTATCCAGACAGATTGCTCCCTCTTCTGAACAGAATAGGTAGCTGCCCAATAGCCAAAACAAATTGTTCCTTGCCTCTTCTTCTGATTGTGCGGCATCTTTAACACAATCCCTTAGCATTTCAAAGAGACTAATTATGTGAGAAGATGGAGGAAGGAAGCCTCCATACAGTAGCCAATAAAACCTTTGCTTGGGAAGGCTTACACTGTTGGTAAAGTGACGCCCTTCCTCATACAGCCTTTCAAATCCTAGCCAACAGAAGATAAGGCTCAATCGACTTGTTTTTAAACCATTTGCAATTGTGTTCCATCCAAACACAATGGACAGTCACTAAGAAAGATAGCTTGAGGAGTCTTGCCTCCAAGTTTTTGCCCTTAGACAGCTAAGAAAGACCCTATTCGACGTTTCCTTAAACTGGAGTTGTCCACATTGAGCACGATTACACTAGAGATGAAGATGATGAAGATCTCCACATAAACAATGATGAATGTCATTAATTTCTCTTTAATCACAATCCATTCCATTCTGAGCAGGATCAGAAGGTGGCTACAGGAGCTTTGACTTCAAAGCTTTCCAATCCTTAGCCCATAATCTGTAACTTGAGATCTTAGCCCGAACATCTATAGACACCTCCTTCCTCTCAATTAGCTCCTCTGCATACTTTCTGAAACCGCTGATGTTCGCCAAAAGCAATTCCAACTTATTTGGGTCCCTTTCCTCTTCCTCGCAATCTTGAGCCAGTCCTTCACTTCCTCCACCCTTGCCCAAAACAAAGAATCTTGAATCAAGCTTGCATACCTGCTCCTATTCCTTTTTTGTTATTTTGTTGTGGTTCTTGCGCCGCAACAGCAGCCTTTCGATTCCACTATCTGTGTGAAATCTGAAATCTCCTATTCCTCCCATTCCCTTCTCCCGGTGCTTACCAGGACGGTAATAGCGAGTGATTTCCAATGGCTTGGCAAGGAACCCATAGAAATGGGACGCATCAATCCAATCAGACATGATGTGGAAATTGTGAGAGAGTTTATTTTGTTCAGCCATGAGTATGACATCATCCCAGAATGCGGCGAGTAAGAACAGGTTCAAGTCAACCATGGACTCCCTCCAGGATGCTTCAAATTTCTCGAATGTGTGGGAATACCCAAGCTGATCCCTGGACTCGTTGCAGTGTACCCCATACCACTCGAGTTGTACCCTGCAGGGCATTATCTTAGATAGTCTGATAGTTAGATGAGCATTGTTCAGGTTTGGTGCACGTCCCATGTGCCGAGCCATTTGCAGGCAATCTTTAGCTGGTTTTGAAATATTGTCATCCTGCACGGTGATTAAAGATGCAACCCACAAAGTGAAGACTAAGAACTTATCATTCAGTGATTACCAAAATGATGTCTTAGCATGAGTTTACATCATTCTGGGTGCACTCGTCTCTCTGAAAACAGCAGTCATGCACAATTCAATAAGACTGTCTTGCTGTTTGTGGTATATTCAACAAAACATTATGGTTATTCAGAAGAAAACCTTGATAGTTGACGCATCTCTGTTGCTCTCAAATGAATTTGCTATTATGCTTTCTAGTGGACGAGAAATTAGAAGCAGCATTTTTAGAATGAGGGATGGTCAATAGATTTTCAAGAGTGCTTAGTTAATTACAGCCTCACATCACCTTCACACATAGGATTAAGAACTAGAATCTTAATTAGCTTTTTATGTAAATTTTAAATCCTACCAAATCCATTCAAGTTAGGAGGATTTGCGGGAATTCGTGTAATAGCAAACAAGCATTATCTTCTCATTTACACCCTTATTTTATATCTATTGCTGATGTTTAAGAGGATATTTATCTCATCGTGCATTCTTTTTCTTCTTTTCACCGGTCAAAAACAAATTCGCAGTGAGTTTTTCAAGATAAGGCCTTGAAAGATTAAATCACATTAGATTAAATAAAAAATATAATAACTTTGGTGAAAAGGAATATCGCAGTCTCATGCTATCAAACTCAACACTCTTTTCATGTTGTTGTCAAGTGCATCAAATGAACTCGCTGTTAAGATAGAAGAAAAGAAGACTGCAGGATGCGAGACGAGAAAACGCAGAGAGACACATGCCTTTCGAAATACTCTCAACAGTTAAAGTCTGCCCAGCAAATGTTTATACGTGCCCTACCGACCACCAATTATCTTGGTTCTTTTCTGCTTTGAAGATCAAGTAAATGGGCTCCTGAAATGTCGTATCCTCGTATAGTACGGACAAACAATCCAGATTATGGATCACAAGATATGCAAAATCCATAGGCCGATCGATGTATCAGGAGGGTGGATGGAAGCTAAACCCCAAATTTCGTGGAAGTTGATGATGTTTGACTGATGAGGATGCAACGTGATTACCCAGAAAAGAACAAAGCCACGTAAGACAGTCTTCTAAGTCGAAGCCAAACAAGGCAAATGGACTGTTGTACCTTGACCGTCCCCTTGCCGTCGCCGTCGCACCTCAACGGCGAGAACAGATGCTCCCATTCGCGTTCGCCCGGGGCCATCAGGGTCCCGCAGCTCGGCTCGGACCCATCGATCACCTGGACGCCCGAGAACGCCAGGTACCCGACCTCACCGCGTCGGTAGTCCACCATGAAGCTCCTCGGGGCGGCGGAGTTCAGAAGCGCAGTGTCCACGACTCCTCCGAGAAGGGCGTCGACGCCAGGAAAGTCGCCAGCATATCGCTGCTCTCGAACCTGCATCAGTAAACGCGAGTGGGTGAGAGAGGAGACGACACCTTGACATCCGGCGGTAAAAGGGCAAGAGACAGAGAGAGAGTTGGGTTTGTCACGCATGGCGACGACTCGGCCTACATGGTGAACGCTCGAGTCTTTCCGTCTCTGTTTCGAGTGAGGAGGTCCGGCCTTGAGCATGTCCGTGAAAATGTCTGAATGGGAGTGTATGCTTCTGAGAGTGGAGAGCGGCTTATATGAAGGGTTGGCGGATCGACGCGCACGAAGGGGTGGTGTTCGGTGCCGTGATCGTTCGCGGTAAGTACAGCGAAGAAAGGGGGTTCACACAGCAGACGACTTCCTTTCAAGAAGATGAAGGACGGTAGTCAACTAGGAATTGCCATATAATCATGGGGGCAATTTCGCTCTTCGTTGATGCTCTTTTTCGGAGAAGAAGATATGCGCTGCCGCGTCAGGGAACATTCAGCAAAACAATCGAAACCTCCTAAGGTTAAGAAGAAACCAAAATAAGTAAACGATTTAGGACCATGATTTCTCTTCTCAAATAAATGTTTTCTCTCTCTCTCTCTCTCTCTCTTTTCCGATCCCACTCTACTTTTAGTCTAATTTTCATTTTCAGACTTTTATCTTATCTCCATGCAAACTGTGAAAGTTAAAACCCACACTTGAAATTAAATCGTTTCCACTTAAACTCTCTGAGAAGATGGGGATTCGAATTCCCCCACCTCTACATGGGAAGGATGACTACCGAAGTAAAGCCTAGTGGTTATTTTGTTAGTAAATTAATAAATACTTTGAATGTGCTTTTTAATAAAACCCTACCCTTCAATATGGGAAAATTGCCAGAGAGTAAGGAATTGTTGTTTTAAGGGAAAAGTACCAAAAATGTATTAAATTTATTGTATTTGTATTAATTCAATTTTAAACATTTTAATTGGACTAATTTAGTTATAAACATTTTTGCATTTGTATCAATTGAGTCAATCCAGTCAATTTATGCTAAAAATTGTTGACATGGATGCCAGCTGTCTTAAGTGACATAACCGACATTAACGTGAACATTTTTATGTAATTTCTAATCTTTTTCTGAATTTTTTATTATTTTTTCCTTATTTCCTTCTTCGGCCTTCGGCTGGCGACATCGATGGCCATGACGCTCTCATCCGCCCTAGGTAAGACCAACCCTCACTAGCCTTCAGTGAGGGCTAGCAAAAGGATCCTCGCCTAGCCTTTGCCAGAGGCTAGCAAGGGCTAGCAAGCACTACGAAGCCCTTATTAGCCCTTGGCATTAGCGAGGGGCCTCCTAACGCTTGCTAGCCCTCACTAGAGGCCAGAGGCTAGAGAGGGCTTCCTAGCACTTGCTAGCCCTTGTCGGCCTTCGGTGAGTATTGAGTGAGGGTCCCCTCACTAGATCTGACGGGGGTGGCCTTGCCTAGCCCTCATTGGCTCTCGCCATCATTGGCGACCTTAGCTAGCTGAAGGCCAAAGAAGAAATTAGGAAGAAAGGAAAGAAAGAAAAGAAGGACAAGAGAATGGAAAAAAAATGAAATAGGAAAAAATTAATAAAAAAACTCAAAAAATTATATAAAAATGTCCACATCAACATTAGTTGTACTATGTAGGATGATTGGTGTTTATGTTAGCAATTTCTAGCATAAATTGGTCAGAAGGACTCAAGTGATACTAATGCGAAAATGTTTAGGATTAAATTGGTTAATTGAAAAGTTTATGACTGAATTGGTATCAATGAAACATGTTTAAGACTTTTTTGGTACTTTTCCCTTAAAACAATAATTCTTTATATATTTCCTCTATATCAAGAAAATTGAAAGCATTATATGCTTGTACATAAACAAAGGTTTTCTTTGCATTAATGAAAACAAAGAAGAATATTTGTTGTAGAAAGAAAGCATATAAGTTTCATCTAATATTTTCCTTTTTTGTATTGTGTTGAAGTAAGTAAATTTATTGGTTGTTCATATATGCATGATAAATCTAACTCTGTTATAGAGTATAGTATTTATTATACTATGTTATGACCCACTGAATGTATCACGAAATAAATAATTTTTTAATAAAAAGTTTATCTCAATGTCAATGATTTCCTTGAGTTCATTTGTTCAAGATGGAATAATGATTTGATATTATTTCTCAAATTTATGACATTCCCTTATGAAAAGCCAATGCGGTGATTTACCATGAATTTTTGTTCATTTCCCGTATTCAGATTTTTATCACATTCGTCATTGCATCTTTACATGCAAATATGGCTTGAGATATCATCTGTTTTCTTCATCATCTCTATAAGCGATGTAAGTATTTGCATCTTGATGTTTGCATACGTATAGCACTTGGATAAATTCACCTCTACTTCAAACATCAATAGAAATGTTGTTCAAGTTTTTTTTAATTTATAAATTTGTGAAGGTGAATTTGATATTTTCAATGTCGCTCTTTGACAGATTTTCTTTAATGGTAAAAAAGGATGACCATATATCATTGGATTTTCTTTGCTCCTCTTTCATATATATTGTTTATTTAACCTTATATTTTCTTTCTTTATCCCTTTTTCTAGTTTCCAAAACCGCCCTCCTCCTTGCACCACCAAAACACTGTCCATCAGTCCGTTGGTGATGACAACCCTGTCGTCATCACCAACCCGCGCATGAGCCATTACACGATTCACGGCCGTAGAACTATCTATCTTTATGCCCTCAGAGCAGTAACGTTGGTAGATGAATAAGTTAAATTCACGATCCAGATTATGGATCATAAGATATGCAAAGTCCATAGGCCGATCGACTTACCAGGAAGGTGAATGAAAGCTAAGCCGTATTTTCGTTGAAGTTGACGGTGTTTGACTGATGAAGATGCCACGCAATTACCCGGAAAAGGACAAAAGTCACGTGAAGACAGTCTTCTTCTGAGTCGAAGTCAAAAAAGGCAAAAGGTCTGCGTCCCTGGTAGTGGAAATCCTGCCGCTGGTAAACTTCCAAAAAGCGACGGAGGAATCCCGCGTCCACCTTGACCGTCGCCGTCGCCGTCGCACCTCAACGGTGAGTACAGATGCTCAAATCCACACTCGCGCAACGCCAATGGACCCCACCTCACAGCGTCGGTCCGCCACTAAGCTCCTCGGGGCGGCGGGGTTCGCGAAGCCACACAGCCTCCCCGACTCCTCCAAGTAAAGGGCGGCGGCCTCAAGAAAGTCGCCAGCATCTCGCTGCTCTCGAGCCTGCATCAGTAAACGCCATAGGTGAGTAAGGAGACACTCCGACATCCGGCGATGAAAGGGCAATAGAGAGAATTGGGTGCGTCACACGGCGACGATCGGCCTCCATGGAGAGTGCTCGAGTCTTTCGGTCCCTGTTTCGAGCGGGAGGTCGGCCTTGGGCCTGTTTGCGAAAATGTCTGAATGGAAGTGGATTGCTCTGATAGTCGAGAGCGGCTACATGAAGGATGGTGGCCCGCGAACCGACGCGTAAGAAGGGGGCATTGATTGGCGATTTTTGAGAGGTAATGCTGCTAATAGCAAGAAGTGGGTATTGATTGGCGATTTCCATCACCAAAACTTAGGACCAAGCAATTGGACCATGCCAGGCCCAAAAGAAACAATCGGCCATGTTGTGCACTGTCCCTTGTCTACCCTGCCCACGACTGGACGAAGGCCTATCCAAGCTTGGGCTGGGCCTAACTCTCTCTAGAGATTTTTTTTGATTGGTACTACTTTATTTTTATTTTGATTATCACTGTTAGACTTTTGCCTTACCCTGAAGAGTGTGGAAGTCGATACCAATATCTTAACCTAAATTATTCATACTCTCCACTCTCTAAAAAGTTGGTGATTCGAACTTTTCACCTCAATATTCATGTGAGATGGATGGCTATTAGTAGGGGTGTCAAAAAGGCCTAAGCCAACCCAACCCGACCCTAAATTTAAGGTATCTTTGGGTCGGGTCAAAATATTATTTGAGTATGGATATGACATGTGGTCCAACATGCTTTGACACGCTCGAATACACATTAGACACATGTCGAAAAATATGACATGTGGTCAATTCTTCTCAGGATGCTCTGACACATGAGTTTAGAATTTCGACACGTAAGGAGTCATTCGAGGAATTGCAATTTCTGGGGTGGGTCTGTAAGTGCAAAGGGAGAGAGAATCATTGAAGAAGGCAATAGAGAGTGGAGATGAGGGCGAGGGAGCTGTGGATCGCATCGTAGCTGCATGACCTCGTGGAGTTTCGGAGTTGGCGCAAAGGTCTCTGAGCTCGCAAAAACGATACTTGACGTGAGAGAGCTCATCGTAGGGGGCGATGCTGCTACTGGAGCAGCAAAGCAAATCGAAGTGGACGACCTTGCCCTGATCAGCTTGGTGCGGAAGCTCTTGAAGATCCGCGTCCGGGCATGGGCGGAGCTCCCTCAAGAGGAGGTGTCGTGGTCAAAGTAGTCGAGGTGGAGGGAGACGGCGTCGATCTAAGGGATGGAGAGGAGGGCTGGAGGCGATCGAGAGAGAGAGAGAGCAGAGATGGAGAGGAGGATCGTGGGAGGAGGAGGAGGAGGCGGTGGCTAGAGTTTTTGGGTTTACACGCTGGCTTCTCTTTTAGTTTTGGGAAGAAAAGCAAAAAATTAAAATTAAAAATGAGGACGCTGGTCCCACTTGGTCAAATTTTTTTCCCCCTTCTAGAGGGAGGTGAAGGTGATTTCAAGAAAGGATGTGATAGGTAGTGCTGGGGAAGAAACGAGCGGGTGAAATAAATGAGTGATGCTATTTCTGAAATAAAAGTACCGAATACTGAATAATGATAAATTTTGGTCACTGTAAAAGATTATAAATTTATTGAATAAGTTGACTGTACTCCCTTAATAGTCATTAGTTTCATCGATAACTTTTGTTAAAATCAGAAATATGTCCTCAAATATGGATACATATTTCCTATGAATGTCTTTCTAATTTCCTATTAATAGATTTATTAATATTATTAATATAAATTCATTACTGGCTCTTTTATTATTTATTTATGAATTTCAATTAAGTTAATTTGATTAAAATAATTATAAAGATGGTAATTTATCATGTATATATAAAAATACTAATTTAATATACATGTTCTAACGTGTTGTGTCACACGTCCGTGTTGGTACTACCTAAGATTTTACTAGTACCTTCTTGACACATAACATTCATAGCTACTTGAGGCAATTGCGGAATTTCTCATCTTTTACGGGACTCATTGTCATTGATAGTCATATATTTTGAATCGGCGGCTTGTTTCCTTAGATCATGAGAGTAGAGAATTAACCATTGAAGCCGCACACTTTATTTCCAAGATCTAACAGACCGAGCCCCAAACCCTCAATATGTGTGGAGATTTCTCTTAGAGACATGAGGATACAAGATTTAGATTGGTTTGTGGAAGTTTCATTTGCAATAGACTAGACCGGTCAAATGGATGGATCGGATCAAGTTGAAAATGGTCCAGTTCAAATTAATCCAATTACACAATATAAAAATTGGCGAGATATACCCAATTTGGACTTAACATATACTCAGCCCAGTCCGGGCTCTAATTTATAATGATTTTTCTCCATAAATTGTTGTCTAAAGAGTGAGCAACATTGTGGATCGGCTCACTTAATTATCCAAATAAGATATAGAATAGCCATGAAAGAATACTCAAGCTGTCTTTGATAGAATTAGTTTAGAACAAATTAATAAGAACAGTGGCTGTTATATATCAAATCATCTCCAAAAAGATATATTTTCACCCATCAGTGATGTCTAGTTATTGAAATGTCTGCTAAACGTTAAATTATCAGTCTAAACATAACTAAAGAACCCTGGACAATCGGGAATACCGCACTCCCTGCTCACTCCAGCTCCAGTCAAAACCACAAGCTTCGTACTGCAAGCCAAGCTAGACATATTAAGTAACATGAATTTAGTCAGGGAACATACGTCTCACTAAGAAACAAGACACTTGGGAACATAAGTACAAAGTAAGAAGTCGTTGCAGGTAAAGGGTAAAATAGTCTAAGATTGGACCTTGGTTCAGAAAACTGATGCAAACGATCAGTGTCCTTGAGGCTTGGAGGATCTGAATCAGGCACCGACTTCTTATCCCTCAAGAATTTGGGAGGTGCTTTCTCCAGATTCCCCGAAGAAACCCCAGGAACCGATATGCGGGCATTTATACGAACAGACCTTGTGAAAACGACTCTCCCAGCTTTCGTACAAAGGTTCGAAACCTTATTAAAATCACACAGAGCTATACAAAACCTGGAGAGAGAGTTGCTGGACATGCCGTACAATTGTAGGATCGAGCATTCTTTGAACTACATACATGAAATACTTTGTGGCACAGACCAATAATCAAATTCAAATGTAGCGTTGCTGCAATAATGCATGGAGCTTCCCCATTTTCTTGCTCGACGGTTAATCAATAGGGCATACTTCGTCTGGAGTGAAGCTTGTCATTGCTGTCTTCATTTCTATTGATTAACCTTTGAGCAAGAAATTGTAAATATCCTTTCTGCCTAGTATCCTAGTTATACAAGGAAGAAGGGGTTCGACTCAAAGCTTCCTCTTGCCCGATACAGCTGCCGCAATTACGATAGCTAGCGTCAACACAAGTGTTGCACAAGTAAAATGGTTTCCCCACCTCATCATCCTCTCGCGTTGGTAGAATTTCCCCTAACATCACCAGGAATACAGCCAAAGCCAAGGAGATTATATACATCATACCGAGCCGGTCTAAGGAATTACTTCGATTCACCCCGAAAAGGCCGTAGTAGCGCATCCCAACGACGTGGCATTCAATGCCAAGAGCGTGGATTCTGAATTTGATTCTCTGCTAGATTCCTACAACAAAAAAATTGTTACTGGATATTATTATATGCATTCATGTAAAGATATTATATGCAAAATGTAATCTAAAACATATTTTGAAGAAGGGGAACATGATTTGTTCCATACCTCAGTTTCAGTTGAAATGCCGCCTGCTTCATCATCTACCCTTATAATCTCCGATGTCGGTTCCACAGGTTCAATTGCAGAGGACAATACTTCATGACTTTCCCCTGGAGTCTCTGTTGGTTCCTCAGTTCTAGTGGTCTGATTCTGCACCCCACCGTCAAGAGCCAAATAAAACTTAAGAAAAATGGGAAAAAAATAGAGAAAACAATACTAAAAAAAAAAATTGATATATCACATCATACTTTATATTTAAGAAATCATCCTCAAACTAAAGCACCAACGCTATAGCCAGGATGAAGTACATATAAAGTATATACATCTATATATGAAAACTATTGTTAACTCAACTTCGGACACACTGCAAACAATATTGCAATCCCATGCTGTCAAACTCAACACTCTTTTCTTGTTGTTAAAAGAGAGCCCCCTCTTTCTTGGCCCTCTCAATCTCCGTCCCAGCTCCCTCTCTCTCGGCCTTCCTCAAAACCAAACCGTGCTCTCTCCCCCTCTTTCACGATTTCTCTCTCTTTTCCTCTCCCTCATCCGCCATTTTTCGCCCCCTTTTCAACCGAGCTCGTGGCCCTGGTATTTATAGGCGAGGAGCTCAGTCGACAGAGGCGGTTCGGCTGCTAGATCTGGGCACGCCGACCGGCCCTGCCTCGGCCGAACAGGGGTCAAGTTCCCGTCCAATCCGCGCAGCAGGCCTGCTCAGCCGTCTCCTCCGTCGTCGCCCAGCTGCTCCGCTCCTGCTCTGCATAGTGCATACGGCGTCCGCGCGCGTGAGATGCAGAGGAAGGGGAGGGAGCAAGACGGGGAAAGAGGCCGGCGGCCGGGCCAGAGAAAGAGGGAAATGGGCCTGGCCCAGGCGAATGGGAAAGAAAGAAAGAAAGAAAGAAGAAAAGGGTCTATCCAGCTCCTTTCGGTTTTTTTTTTTTTTAATTTCTTCGAAATGCAATAAAATAGGGGAAAACAAAATAAAAACAAAACTTAGTTGATGCAAATAATATTAATGCATGTAAAAATCCTTTTTTTTTCAGGGCCAAATTGGTCTTTAATTTGCTATACAATTTAATCATAAATGTTTAGCCAAAATTTAAGTGTCAATTATCTAAAATATCAAGCGAATGAGCCAAATATCGAGGTAATGATTGAGCTTAGGTGACTCGGGGAAAGAGTCAAATAAATACTTACCATGCCATTGTGGAGGAGTCGGATTTCGCTGGAGAAGTCTCTAGAATGCGCAATATTCTGAAACTATATACTTTTGAGTCGGATTAGGAAGCCAAGAAGACGGTATCTTATGTGGATTTGAGAAGCATTTAATTACCTGTGGATCTATTCCTGAGGATTGTAATGCCAAGAAGACATTAGCCTCATAGCTTGACTCGGAGAAGCCATTGATGTTTACATGAACCTCTAAATTGCGGTGGAAATTGTGATCCATGTGCATGCCATGACGTTGATCGCGTGCGCTTTCCGATGACTCGGCGAGGAAGTCATGGGAATGGGACGCATCGTTCGACTTGGACCTGCGGTGGGGGTTCGCTAGGTCCTCTTCTTTTACCATTAGGTAAAAGTCCAAGAGTCCTTAAGAGAATTCCAGGAAATAAAGGATGCCATAGCCAAAGATGAAGCAATTCCTCCTATGGCTACCGACTTCCACTTCTTGGCTCTTCTTTCTGCGGAGATTTTTCGATCTTCTCTTTGCTTTTTCTTCAATGTCTTTTTCGATGGGATAGGTATGTTTCTAAGCCTGGGCAGCTTTTCCTCAAATCCTTTTACTTCCGGTTCTTTGTATACTATGAACCTTCCATTAGTCGGATTTTTGAAAAACTTCCGGTTTATACCATCCATCTTGGATTTCATCCCGTATTTTTCAAGAAGTCCTTTTAAGGCGGTTCCTTCAGGTAACTTCTTGCCTCGGTGGATTTTTGGAGAGAGCAGTGGAGATCTTTTAGATTGTCTGACCTCTATCTCACCTTCTTCCATTGACAAAGTCTTTGAAGAAGAGGGGATCTCTTTAGGTACATGACCCTTGATAGTACCACAGGCTAGGCATTCCAGAAGCTCTGGGCTGTTTAGGAGGTTGCAGTATCCGCAATTCCATGCTCCTTTTGCCAACCCTTGGAGAGTTGTTCTTTGTTTACTCACCATTTGATTTGTCTTTTTCTGTGCTGAAGATCTGCCTTGATGGGCTAAGCGTTTTGGACTGATGTCACTGGTTCGGATTCACCCGATCTTTCTCACAGTTGATTTCTTGAAGGTCAAGAAGATCTTGATAGTTGCTCATTGAGCTGATGTAACTTCCTCCTTGAGGTGTCTGCTGAGTTGACCTTGTAGGTCGAGATTTTGTGCTTGCAAAATTGCACACTGATGTTGGAGTTGGATATGATCACTTTTGAGAGTGTCATATTTTCTCATAATATCGGTTATCCATGTTTTGAGGATATATATCTTTTCTTTTAATATCTTGATGACATTAAGATATTCCTGTAATGAATCAAGTATGATGTATACTTGGTCCATTTCCTGTATACAGAGGTCATAAGATATTCTCATGATATGGCCAAGGATCTTATATAGTTGCTAGAATTATTAGATCTATTCATGATTTCTAAGAGATGTTTTGGAGGATGTCCTTACCTTAAAGCCTTAGCTTTGATATTGATCTTCGAGTTTTCTGGTCCTTGCCTTCAGCAAGGTAATACCAGTCTGATTTGATGTAGATTTTCTGGAGATGAAATCTCCGTTCCTTGGATCGTCTGGGTCTATCATTGCTTCTATGATAGTTTCAGAGTGAAGTGAGGGATGGAGAACATACCTTACTTCTGTATTTTCTTATAGGACTTGAAGCCTTCTTAGAGAAGTTTGCTTCGAATATCTCTTGAGCTGTAAAGTTGTCTGGTCACTGTTTGGGTGACTCGAATGATTCTTCTTATCTTCAGAAAGAAGTTTCTTCTTATCTTCAGAGAAGTTTTGGTTTTCTGCTTTTGCAATTTTTGGGGTCGAAATTTTTCCCCGCCCACCCTGGCCCACCACGCTGAGCTGAATCGCACTCTGATGGACTAGGTGGCTTTTCTTGAAAAGCTTTGGACTTGGCCCAATAATTTTGGAAATAACTTTTGGACTTTCATGATAAATAAAGGAACTTGATTTTTACGCGAAGATTTCTCATGAATTGATAATACCTGTCAATTTTCTAACCTTGGTAATTGCAACGACATGAGGTTGTAAAACCTTAGCGCCTTTTCCCAAGTAGAAAATGTTCTTTCGTCTAATGGTTTTGAAATGTATGATAGAAGAAGAAAACTTACCCTTAAGAATTGTTTCCATCTTCTGCAAGATGTGTCTTGAAGTAGGTT